>JAMPIV010018993.1:0-401885 GCA_024509875.1 Oreohelix idahoensis
TTCGTCAGCGAGTAATCTTGTGGGGTTAGTGGCGAGGGGATCATGGTGAGGTTGAGGTTGGGGAGGTCTGAGGTGTCGGCATATATATTAATTGCTTTGGCAGCTAGCGCCTTCAATAGATGATCTAACATTTGGAAATTACGATCATTGAATATACATACCAAGCTTCGTCTGTTTAATTCAAATGTTATCTCAGTGTTAACATACGGCTGTGAGAGTTGGAAAATAACAAAATCATTGGAGAACAAGCTGAATACATTCGAGAACAAATGTCTTAGAAAACTCATGAACATCAGTTGGAAAGAATTCCAAGACTAATCGACAAAATAAGAAGAAGACTCTATGGCAGAAATATGTCTCCGACTATATAAGGAAAAGACGATGGTCATATATCGGTCATGTCCTACGAATGCAAAACAACAGACTTACAGCGTTCACTACAGGCGCTCATCCGAGGTTATCTGCTCAGGTGTGACCAAATGTGAAGCGATTATACAGTCAAACTGTAATCCTGTGTCATAAAGACAGCGCACAAATTTCCCGTTTGCGATAATCTGATCCGTTACAGAATTCCGTTCTGGTTCACCATATTTTGTTCTGTCTTGACGCTGTTCTGGTGCGTCTCCTTGTAAACACGCCGCCAAGTGCGGGCTGGGCCGATTTCTACATTCTTTTGTATTGTGCGAGGTCTGCTTACAATGATGACAATATTTCCTCTCCCTCCTCATGAAGTAAGGGGGGTTTTCCTGTGCATTTTTCGTGTTTGAGTTAGTTGACCGGTCTCTGCGTGTATCTTGCGTTGGAGCGTTTACCTGTGATCGCTGATTTTGGGTGGGCTGGGTGATTGGTTTAGGTTGAAGTTCGGCAGGTTTCCGTTTGAAGGTTTGAGTCTCTGCTATAGCATTTTGAAACCTTTCTGCTAACGTAAGGATTGGTTCGAGTCGGTCTGCCCCGTGCTCCACTAGGAACTTTCTCATCTCTGGTGACATTGTTTCCTTGATTTGCTCTACCAGGAAGAGTTCATGTAATCCTTCGTAAGTCTTAGGAAACTTTTCCAAATCGCGCCACTTTTCGAGATATGATTCAATCCTAGCAGCAAATTGGCCAAATGTTTCTCCTCCTTCTTTGTGAGATCGGCGAAAACGCTTTCGGTAATTGTCGGCTGTAAGCTGAAAACGCCGTAACAGTGCTTGCTTGAGAGCGTCATAATCATTCTGTTCTGCTGGGGTTAATTTTGTAAAAACTTCGTAAGCCGTCCCTCTTAATCCTTGAGAAAGTTTAAGATTCCACATGCTTTTGGGCAGGCCATACGATGAAGCAGTTCGCTCATATCTATCCAGGAACAGATCAATTTGTTCATTTCGCTCGCAAAATTTTTCCATTGGGAAAGTCATTGCAGGTGAGTTGAGTGCTAGATCAGCAGAGGCGTTGTCAGGTGATGAAGCGTTAGTGGGAGAAGCGGGACGATTTTGAACCTCTAGTTCTTTGAGCCGGAACTCATGAGCCCGTATCCTTTCGTTTTCTTCTCTTTGTTTTTCTATTTCGGCCTCTATGAATGCATTACCTTCTACTTCACTCATTCCAACCTCTTTAGTGTATTTTAAAAGACCCATCCTTAGTTTTAGTAAATCAGTCATTTTCTATATTTCTGTGCAGGTTGTTACACTCTCCCAGTATGTTACACTAGTTTCTGGGTATTACTAATATTTCTATGAAGTATTGTAATACAACAAACCAATACAACTAACTGATAATCAATTTACTAAGCCCAAGGGAGGACTATTAATTCTATGAAGTAATGTAACTCATTAATGGAAGTTTAGTATAATTGAATTTTTGACAATTCCTTATTTCTGCTGAATTAAGGTCTCATCACTTGAGTAATACTCAAGTATAAACAATTCCCTTCAATATCTCACACACATACACACTCTACTGCCTGTTAAATGTACCACTTAATTACCTTAGTTAACTATTTAACGTAATTATATAACCCTGAATTAAATTAGTGACAGCAACGTTCTGTTACTTTAAAATTATAATTGTTCTGTTCAGGTACTACCAGAAGTGTCGTTGTCTAGGGCGTTATAAAATTATAGTCCACAGTATAGACTAATAGTTTAAGATTCCTTACAGTTTCTGCAGAACAATTTAAAGACAAGATTCCCTGTAGTCACTGTGAAATAAGAATCCAGAAATTCAAATCCAAGGACGAGATTCCCAATTATTGTCGCATGAAAATATAATTTATAGTAGGTAAAGCTTGACAGCTGTATAGGTGTGATGGACAATAGTGCACACGGACGTGTGATAGTGGTGCGCAAGAGAGATAGGCAGAAGGCACAGGCTGAGTCAGTGAGTTCTTCACTAAGAAAACCACACACACACCACAATATTACTCTTTTGCACACACTGTGTCACTCACAAATAGTAGGGTAAAGAAGTAAAGTTAGATTGAGGATTTGGTAGTCTGAACTGAACGAACAATCCTATCGAGGTTAACTCAATTTTATTCAATTTAGAAATGTAAATAAATCAATAAGGATTTTACAGCACACAATAATAAAGATTATCACGAGAAAACAAACTCACAACAATTTGATGATTTTAAAGAAGAAAAAAATTATTACACCAATAGTGAAAACAAGGATTATGAATGAATTGTGTTAGTAAAGTTCCCGGCAGGCCTGATAAGCTTTTGCTGGAAAATGTGTGAAATACTGTTTGTGTGTAAATGAATGTTTGTTCCTTTGTTCCTTTGGTGTGAATGTTGGAAACAACTTATATCCTGGGGTTCTCTTGGAAAAATATATCGTAATCCAATGCTTGAAATTAACTTCACTGTTCTAATAAGGTATCCACAAAGGGCACAGAATCTGAACACGATTTTATAAATCCAAGATTGGGGTAACGACTTCACTGTTCGAATAAGGTATCCACAAAGGCACAGAATCTGAACACGATTTTATAAATCCAAGAAAGGTGTAACGTATCCACAGTTGATGCGATATCCACAGATAACGAATTTGCTTCCAAAGGTGGGATGAAGGGTTAAAATGGGTGGAGTATGGTAGGGTGATGGTTGTTAAGGGTAATATCTGGTGTTGAGAATCGTTGCAATAATTGCAGTAATTGAAGTAATTGAAATGATTGAAATGATTGAAATAATTGAAATGATTGAAGGGAATTATTGTGACTGGTGGACGAGGACTATATGGCCACTGGCCAAAGGTAACCTCTTTTCAGCAATACGAGACAAGACTTTGCACTGCATAAATCCGCTCCGGAATTTTATTGTAAGTTAAACTAGAGGGCACTTGGTTTGTTTAACTCAAGTCTCCCTATGCACAGTTTTACTTTACAAGACTGAGAAATGCGACTATCTCTTCCCGTATGCGTTCACCAAGTGAAGTCTAAACTAGTTTCTTAAAGACAGAAAGAAAGAATTATTTTCGATTTACCCGCTACATTTTTTAAAGTTCCCACGATAGCAAAAAGTATCGCTGCAAATTAGTTTGCATATAGAATGTCACTTGTACGTGCTGTGGTTCCGAGCTCAGAAGTTTTAACAATGAGGAAGAAGACAGGCCATAAATTTCTAGACAGACGAGTCTGGAAATTCCTAACGAACGTGAACGCTGCTTGGCCGTATCTTCACCTGGGTTAAGGTGGGGAAAAGGCAAGTGCGTGAGAAACATTTTTTCGGAAACTTAGGATAGACAGAAAATAAAGCAATATACAGGATGGACAGAAAATTACAAATATGCAAATTATCTTCACTCTGCGACATACCTAATGCCCCAAGATTCAATCAGTAACCTGATACATTCATAGTGAACCAAAATATATTAAATATATACAGGTGTAGGTATTATAAATGACACACAACAAATACCAACATTATAGACCTGCTGTACCTATTTTCCTACCAGTTTATAGTGAATTATATTTACCCTCTAAGATTTTTTAAACCGGCCAGGTTTTGACTCGACTTAGTGAAGCAGGCTGCAGGTCAATGCACTCCAGGTAAGCTATAAATCAAAGTTGACAGCTCCTCTTATTCAGTCGGTCGTCTCTCTGGCTTCGTGTCGGGTTGCGTGCTTTTGCATAAAATCTCGCCCGATTATATAGGTAGATGAATGCTTAAGCAAAGCTTTTGGTTGGTTCCTGGCGGGGCAAGCTGATTGGTTTCCTGCAGTTTAGTTCCAAGCTTCGTACAGCCTAATTTTATTCTGTTTTTTCCGCCATCTTGCGTGAACAAGATGGCCGCGACCCACATCCGAAAAAAACAGGGCTTAAGTTTTTTCCTGGCGTAACTTCTTGTAATTTATTCCGGCTCAGCAACTGTGCGTTGATTGGCTGGGGCAAATTTGTATCCCGACATAATGAAAAAGTCTCCCACCTACTGCTTTTCGAGTGGCCAACTCTTCTTTGATGTCTCCCTTATGGTCTATAATAGCTCCGAGGTATTTAAAGTGGTCGACCTGCTCCAGGACCTGTTCTCCCAGCTTAATCTAATGTTTTCTTCCTTCTCGTGATAAAGGTAAAGGATCCCGTTACACGCCCATTGAAGCATATTGGGAATATGGTGTAATGGGTTGATTTGCCGTTGCCCTAAAGACGCCACTAGGCGTGATGGGAAACAATGGCAAAGAAAACCTATCTGCTGTTGCCCTAAGACGCCACTAGGCGTAATGGCCACTGACTGCTTTGACGTCTGTGGCTAAGGACAGAAGAAGAAGAAGAAGAAGATAATGATTTAACAAAGTAGTGGGGTTACACACACTCGTTTCACGACAGTCATAAGCAGCTCTAAATTACAATCCATGGTGATTTCACGAGAAGAGCAACTCTGGAAAGTGTGCCGACGGTCAAGAAAATATGGGCCTAACACCATATTCCCAATATGCTTCAATGGGCGTGTAACGGGATCCTTTACCTTTATCACGAGAAGGAAGAAAACATTAGATTAAGCTGGGAGAACAGGTCCTGGAGCAGGTCGACCACTTTAAATACCTCGGAGCTATTATAGACCATAAGGGAGACATCAAAAGAAGAGTTGGCCACTCGAAAAGCAGTAGGTGGGAGACTTTTTCAGGCCATAAATCGAGGATTCCTCAGCAAGAGAGAGGTTGGTACGAAAACAAAGATGGCTGTATACCGCTCCACATATGTCCCGGTCTTGACATATGGATGCGAGTCATGGGCAATGACTATAACCCACAAAAGCCAGATCCAGACCTCAGAAATGAGGTATCTGAGGAAGGTGGTTGAAGTAACAAGAAGAGACATGGTCCGCAACCAGACGATGCGTCAAGGCCTAAAATCCCACCCCCTGCAGACCCAAGTAGAACAGTCCCAACTAAGATGGTTTGGCCATGTCTGCAGAATGAGAGAAGATCGGCTACCACGACAAGCACAGGAAACAAAGAGCCAGGGATCCAGGCCACCAGGACGACCTAGAGTCCGCTGGGAGGAAAACATTAGAAAATCTTTGAAGGACCGAGGACTAGAATGGAACCAGGCCAGGAGGAAGACAGCCGAAAGGATAGTCTGGCGCTCTCTCTTCTAAACCGCTACACCTCACGGTAGAAGGGGAACGACAAAGTAAGTAAGTAAGTTATTGAAGTCAGACCCTGACCTAGCAGCAGCACTATTAGAACCACTATTTGCAGAAGTCTGGAAAAAATAGACAACACCAACAGAGTGGAGTAAAGGAATAATTGTCAAATTGCTCAAGAAGGGCGACCTTGCAGACTGCAATAAGTGGAGAGGAATTAATCTCTTCTCAGTTCCCAATAAAATACTAGGCAGGATAATTATTCAGAGAATTTCAAAAGCAGTAGACCATAAACTGAAGAAAGAACAAGAGGGATTCAGAAAGAACAGAAGATGTGCAGATCACATATTCACTCACAGGAACATTATAGAGCAGTGCTCAGAACGGCAGAGACAGTGTTTCGGGGATTATTTTTGCTTGTAGCTTTTGCAAGCTTGTTTATGATATTGATACGAACGTTAATGTCCAGTGTTCTATCTTTACGTGCCTGGTAAACATGTATTAGTTTACTTTTGTGCACACATCTCTTTCTCCAAAGAAAGTAATAATTGCTGGGTGACGGTTTATAACTTTAATAAACATGAAGAACTTCACAATAGACCCATTGATGTGGTCAGGCAATTAGTACACAATCAAGATTAATAATAATAATAGTCACTCATATGTATGAAACAATCCTTTCAATCTTGAAATATGAAATACGGTTGTATACTTTCAATATACTGAATATTGTATACATGAATATATCTTATGGGCCATACACACACACACACACCCAGGTATACATCTCATTAGCCAATCAGCTGGAACCTCAATCGCCTCGTTTTTCCATACACTTTTCTGCTAAACTCTCTTCTCTTTTTGCACACGCCTCGTTAGAAATCCTTTCCCTGCCAGTCTCATCACGTGACATAGAGTGTAGAGGACTGGGGTAGCGAAGCGGTGTTCTAGGCATTCAAACTAACTGCATTTTCTAACTCCCAATAGACAGTTATACATTAACTTTGTTGATTTTGAAAAGGCTTTTGACAGCAAACACAGGGTCAGCCTATGGAAAATACTGAGATCATGAAATTCCTAGCTGCATTTTTCCATTATAAAAAGCCTCTATTCTAACTTTACATGCAGTGTTAGGTTGAGCAACCTAACTTTCGAGGTGAAGACAGCAGTACGACAGGATGTCCCTTATCAACAACCGTAATTTTGACAGTATAAACTGGATGATGCGCCAGACAATAGGTGGCAGCCCAAAAGGAATTAGATGGACAACATTTTCTACACTGGAAGACCTGGAATATGCGGACGACATTGCACTACTCGCACATTCACATAAACATGTCCAAGAAAAAAACCGACAGACTGATTAAGTATAGCCAGCAGGTGAGTCTGAACATCAATCTGAAGAAGACAGAGATCATGACACTTAATGTGGGCAATCCTTAGCCAATAACAATAAGGAACCAGAAGCTAGAACAGAGAGGCACATTTACATACTTCGGATGTATAGTAACATCAGACGGCTGAACAAGCAAGGACATCAACAACAGAATGAATAAAGCGAGAACAGCCTTTGCTAGTCTCAACAACATCTGGAAGTCTTCCCAGTACAGCACAAAGACGAAATTAAGATTATATGAGAGCTGTGTACTTACTGTCTTCTCTATGGTGCGGAATGCTGGAGGGTAACAGAGAAGGAAATGTTGAAACTGTCCTCCTTCCACACAATCTGCCTAAGGAAAATTCTCCGAATCTTTTGGCCAAATACCACCAGCAACCAAGAACTACTTATTCGGATAACCAAGAAGACATGCACACCATCATAGCTGGCAGACGCTGGAGTTGGGTTAGCCACGTACTCAGAAGGGACCCGGATGTCATTACAAGAACAGCTATGCTTTGGACCCCCGAAGGAAAGCGAAAACAGGCCGACCAAAAACAACGTGGCGGAGAACTGTGGAGGCCGAGATGCAAAAAATGAACCAGAGTTGGGGCACTGTACGAAGGATGACCGCCGACTGAACAAAGTGGAAGCAATGTGTTGCTGCACTACAAGACGCTATCAGGCGTGATGGCCACTGACTGCTTTGACAGTCTGCGGCTAAGGATCAAAGAAGAAGATGCCTCATACTTGAAGGTTATGGTAGAAAAATGGTGAAAAAGTAGCACATTTTTGCAATTTTTGAATGTTTTTTTATGTCGAGGTAACTCAAATAGCAGTAAAGCTAGAGCTATACAAGTCGGATGTTTCTTATATTATCAATATCTGATAATTAATGTAACCTAAAATAAGCGTGATTGGTTTAATATACGATTTATTGTGGATTTAAACATGCATCCAATAATTTTTGACATTTTATTAGGGGGATGGGTTATCAATTACCTCACAGTTTTTCTATTTGCTTTCACATATCCTTTATCCTATATTTCTGTCAGACATATTGCATGCACAATATCTGGGCCACGTTGCACTTCTGTATTGCGAATAGTTTTTGAAATATCTTGATATTCACGCTGACATATTTATAAAAAATGCTATTTCGAGAAAAACAGGAAAGAGAGAGAGATTACATTTACTGAAATAATTTACTCACCTCAGTCCCCTCCTGCAATGTTGGAATCATCTCTGACATCTTACCGTACTGATATCACAGGCTATTTTATCCTAAGCAGCTTACTTTTAACTAAGTTCTTCATGTTAGTAAACCTTATTCGCTGTTTGTCAATGTTCGAAAATGTTTGAAACGTCAATTTTCTACAGATCAGACCTAGGTTCTTTCCTCACGGTGAGTGCATCATTTACTGCTATTGTCAGCCTACTTTTTCCAACAATACCATGTTAGATTGTGGAATGACTCATTTGAGTTTTGAGTCTCACCATGAGCACACTTTTCCAGAAGGGTATCAGCTGCAGTTCCTCAAAACTTCCGTCATAATCTTCTTCTTCTTCGATCCTTAACCACCGACCGTCAAAGCAGTCAGTGGCCATCACGCCTAGTGGCGTCTTGTAGGGCAACAACAAATTGATTCCACTTTGCACGGTTGGTGGCCATCCTTCGTACAGTGCCCCAACTCTGGTTCATTCTTTGCATCTCAGCCTCCACATTCCTCCGCCAAGTTGTTTTTGGTCGGCCTCTCTTTCGCTTTCCTTCAGGGGTCCAAAGCATAGCTGTTCTTGTGATGGCATCGGGGTCTCTTCTGAGGACATGACCAACCCAGCTCCAGCGTCTGCCAGCTATGATGGTGTGCATGTCCTCTTGCTTGCTACGAGTAAGCAGATCTTGGTTGGTGATGGTATTCGGCCAGAAGATGCGGTGAATTTTTCTTAGGCATGTTGTGTGAAAAGAGGACAATTTTGACATTTCCTTCTCTGTGACTCTCCAGCATTCCGCACCATAGAGAAGCACAGAAAGCACGCAACTCTGGTATAATCTTAATTTTGTGCTTGTGCTGTATTGGGAGGACTTCCAGATGTTATTTAGGCTAAAGAAGGCTGTTCTTGCCTTATTCATTCTGATGTTGATGTCTTTGCCTGCCCCACCGTCTGGTGTTACTATGCTTCCTAGGTATGTGAAGGTATCTGTCTGTACCAATTGCTGATTCCTTACTGATATGGGCTCAGGGTTGCTCACATTGAGCGTCATGACCTCAGACTTCTTTAAATTGATGTTCAAGCCCACCTGCTGGCTAAATTTATTAAGTCTATCCGTTTTTTTCCTGGATGTGTTGATGTGAATGTGCCAGCAGTGCAATGTCATCTGCATATTCCAGATCTTCCAATGTAGAAAATGTAGTCCATCTTATTCCTCTTGGACTGCCCTCTGTTGTCTGGCGCATCACCCAGTCTATGACTGTTAAAAAAAGAGTGGTTGATAAGGGGCATCCCTGTCGTACTCCTGTCTTCACCTCGAAGGTTAGGTTGCTCTGCCCAACACTACACGTAAAGTTGGCATAGAGGCTTTTTTATGATTGCCACTATGCAGCTTGGAATTCCATAAGCCCTCAGTATTTTCCATAAACTGTCCCTATGTATGCTGTCAAAAGCCTTTTCAAAATCAACAAAATTTATGTAAAGCTGTCTTTGCCATTCTGAGCACTGCTCTATAATGTTCCTGAGAGTGAATATATGGTCTACACATCTTCTGTTCTTTCTAAATCCTGCTTGTTCTTTCCTCAGTTTGTAGTCTACTGCCTTTGAAATTCTCTGTATAATTATCCTGCCTAGTATTTTGCTGGGAACTGAGAGAAGAGTGATTCCTCTCCAATTATTGCAGTCTGCAAGATCTCCCTTTTTGGGCAATTTGACAATTATTCCTTTGTTCCACTCTGATGGTGTTGTCCCCGTTTTCCACACTTGTGCAAATAGTGGTTCTAATAGTTCTGCTGCTAGCTCAGGGTCTGTCTTAAATAGCTCTCCGTCATAATGGAACAGACAAATTTAGGAAGTTGATTCTTATTTTCTGCAGCTGGATCTTTCTTCACAGGACACCATCTACCACAGTCTTCGTGTATTCCTTGTCTGTGTTTTCATATTGCCAATATGTTTTTCTTCATTGCTGAAATATTTCCAACATTACTACGCGATACCATATTCAAAATGAACCAATGAAAATTTATTTTAGAAATGAAATGAAGTTAAAAAAAAAAACTAAAACTTTGATTCTGCTTCATTCAAGGAATTTAATACCGAACATATTTTCAAAATCTATGCATTAGAAGCGAAGATATATACATTTTAACATCTTGTATATATAATTAGGTGAGCAATACACTAACCTGACATACGTAAAAAACTTAATATAAAATCATTTACAAAGGTTTTGGTGACAATAAACATACAAAACTGAAGGAAAATGAATATACGAGTACTTTTCAATGCAATATATATCTAAAATGTGATATTTTCAGTGAAAATCTTCATTGCGGGGGGGGGGGGGGGGGGGGGGGGGGAAGGGGGGGGGGGGGGGGAGAAAGAGGGGTGTTGGTTCAGCCTACCTTAACCAAAGAAGACATAAAGATTACGGTAGGTTGAACGTTTGTTGCTTAAAAAATGAACACAATAACTGTATATTATTTACAACCATAAGGACAAACTATGATTAAGTAATTTTCATGAGAAGAGAAAGTATAGTTTAAAAGGAAGAGGAGAATAGAGGAAGGTAGAGTTTCAGAACAGCGGAGAATGGAAGTTAACTGTGGACACTGCTTAAAAACGTACCAGAAATAAGTGGAGATTGTTGTGGACAATGTCAAAAACACAAAACACTTGTTGATCATGGAAGTAATCATGATTATGATGATTATGGAGAGGTTCTGGTTTCGTCTCTTCTTCTCCCAGTCATCAAAACTATTCTAGAACTCAGTAAACTATTGAACAAACAGGTTCTATATTACGCCTTGTACCCTGACCGATCTGTCATCGATTCCTTGCAAAAAAATGTTCGGATAATGAAAAGCCGGTTATAACGTTTTCCCACAAACGAGTGGCTTACCGTCCCGCTGTAAGCAGATATAGATGGGACATTAAGTGTCCCATTTAAAGCAGTCAGAGATTGTAAGATATGATATTCTACTTAGATGAGTATTAATTGAATGAAGGTGGTTATCACACTTGGAATGTAAAAGAGAGAAAATAAAGGGTTTGTTTAGCGAAACGACGTAGCAAGACAAATAACAAGTTGTTTAAGGAGATCAGGACCACGAAAAGGATTGATGGACAGCACTGGAATAAACAAAAATGTCGTACTGTGATTGTAAACTGAAGAAAGGTTATCAAAGAGAAAGATGGAGACAGACAGTGGCCGAGAAAGACAGAGAGAGAGAGAGAGAGAGAGAGAGACAGACAGACAGACAGACAGACAGACAGACAGACAGACAGACAGACAGACAGACAGACAGACAGACAGACAGAGATGGTTATACAGGGAGACAGCGAGCCAGCTAAATAGAAAGCCAGAAAGTAAGACAGGGAGGGACATATAAAAAGAAGGAGTCAGAAAGAAATCAAAATGGATCGGGTTTGATGCTAAGAACGTGATAGGCTCAGAATGCGGTTAATTAAAACTCAAACGAAGAAGTAGCTGTAGTAGTAGTAGTAGCAGTGGTAGTAATAGTAGTAGTAGTAGTAGTAGTAGTAGTAGTAGTAGTAGTAGTAGTAGTATTAGTAGTAGTAGAAGTAGTAGTAACAGAAGAAGAAGAGTAAGAAGCTGAAGTTGTAGTGTTGCTCTCAGGTTCCTCGCAGCAGACCAAAAAAAAAAAATGATTAAAACTACTGCTTACTCAGGCATGTCGTAAGAGTAAGTTAATGGGTCGCTGCAAATGGGCTAACAACCTCATCATGTAAAACAAATGGCTATAGAAAGAATCCGCTGTAGAACACGCGCCAATGCGTCATCGCAGCTTTCTTCAAGAGGTAGGCCGTAGTTGTGGCCCATGCTCCTATACGTCATCGCAGGCTTTCTGCAAGAGGTAGGCCATAGGTGTGGGCCATGCTCAAGTTAGCCTCATGTTGTATTTTAAATGTGGCCAATTCGAATTCCTTCCTTGATAATTCACGTGCCTTAACTTGACGACATCTTCGAGAAAGAGCAAACACGTGATTTCTTTCACCCATCTTATTGCAGCTATTGGCAACTCCACGATTCTATTGCCAAAAGGTTGCCAACAACATGAATAAAAATTATATGAAAATAAAACATGCCTCAAGTGCGGTCAGCCAGTCTGGTGTCTACTACCTTGATTCCTGTTTTCAACACTTACGTGTTTTTTCATTATATGTGAAGTCCAAAAATAAGATATATAAACTAAGGGATGAACAATATACTCTTTGATCACGACACTGAAAGAAACATGTGGCAATAGTCTATGTGTCAAGAGTTTACTATCTCTGTCAGATTATTTAACGAAACACCTTTATCACAGTGTATTTACAATAACTCACATCTGTCAAGGCTTAAGAAAGAAAAGATATCTGAATGCAGAGACAGCAGTATTGCTGTGCTGTATCTTACGATGAGAGAAAGTATGTAGTTGTTTTATGAACGCCCACGTTGTTATTAATGAATATTATTTGTACCAGGATGCTGTAAAGTTTACAAGGAATTCTAGGCATGCGCAGTTAAATCCATATTTCTATAATCCGCAGTTCAAAAGCGCGGCACATAAGTTTATTCATTTTGACGCAAAGTACGCTAATAATGGGCAGCTGTTTTGGGAAAAACGTTTTTGAAACGGTTAGCCAACCTGTCCTGGCATAAAACTACAACCATACAATTTAGAATAATCTATTGCCAGAAGAAATCTGTACGGTAAAACCTGTACGGTAAAACCTGTACGGTGCGAGACAAGTGTTTAGGTGATATTCACTATGAATTGGCTATGGAAAGTGTTTATATTTGTATCCCTCGTTTTCGTAGTTATATTCATGGTAGCTTGTCAGGGAACAACACTGCAAATGATGAATCAGCTAGACCAATACTGTTGGAATTTGGCATCAAACGTAAGAGTAGTAGGGATGGACGTATGAGAGGATGCACTAGGCGTATATACAATCAGCGATCTATAGAAACGATTATCATTCATACCATTCGACATTTGCTGAGGAAGACTGAGCACCTATGGGTTTGCCTGGAGTGCAAATATGTCGATTTTGAACAACAATAACAATATCTCTGGACTACTAATGGGGATTAAAGAATAGGACTACGGGGCGCTGCCAAGCACCGCGTATAAGGTTATACGGGGAAAATGTTGCGCTTGGGCTAGCAGTCTTAATGCCTCAAACTAATTACTACAGAAACCACTGCGGCATGAATATATGAAGTATTTTAGCACAGATTACTTGCAACGGGGTCTTAAAGGCAATGGTGGCTTGTGCTCCTTAAGGTGCATGAACATGAAGATCATAATCATGATGTTGCGGGTTGTCTCCCCTGCTCTGTAATAGTGGTCCACAATGGCCAAACTTTGGATACAAGGATGAGGGTTTTCAAAGATATCTACCTTCACTCAAAATTACTCTTGGCAGAGATATAAATAGAAGAATGATACTACTATTTCAGGGAGTCTAACAGAAATTTTACAGAATTGCAAGTATAACAACTGAGATGACCTAAGCTGTTAAAAAATTATTATTCTCCGCTCCTTCAATGAGGAAAGTTATTGACTCGCATTTTAGGAGCCCCTAGCTGAAAGTGATTCAGCAAAACATTAATTTAATAGCTGTGTATGGTCATGTATTAAAAAAAATTGAGTCATGCTGGTGCAGATATAAAATTCAATCAATAATGATTAATTCAACTCTCGATTTATATTTACATATAAACAGGTTTAATAATCAATTATTTGTTGAACAAGGTAAAATAAATAAAGTTATTTTATTAAAACGAAACATTTAAATTTGTCTTCATCGGAAGATATTATTTGTAGGTGGATAAGAGAACAAAACAGTGCTTTTTCTGTGCTGGTATGCTACCTAGCTGAAGGTATGGGGTCAGTTGGCATCTGCTGCAGTCGCTGCTGGTTCGCCATAGGCGTTTTGCCTGGTGCTTTTCATGAGTCGAGTAGTTTTCGGGATCATATTCATTGCTATGCAGGAGTAAATGCTCAGAAAGGTTGCATTCCATGTGTCCTCTAGACCTATCTGATGTAGATGGCCAGTGTCGACTTCTGACAAGCGCTACCATAAAATGAGAGGAAACAGATGCCTCTTTTAAGTTATATGTCTCCTGATGTAAACATTGGGCGACTTCTGCTTCCCTCCACAACTTCTCTGTTTAAGAATTGTGCCCGTTATCCCTGAGCATTAATTCTGAATCCATTCAGTCAGGTGGAAGTGTTTTAGGACAGCGGAAGGCGACAAATGTATCATTCTATACAAACATAAACATACATGTAAAAGTTACTTCAAGTGGGCGTAATAAATACATACACATTAATGACTTCATCATCCACTCTCTGCTCTATATGGAGCCTAGGGCCACATCTGTTATTGGTTCCTTGTAAGGGAACCCGCACAAAGCAATCAACAGCTCTTGCAGTGCTGATTTATGTGGCAAGTTGTTTTTTATGATGAGGTTGCCAACCCCGTGTGCAACTGCATCTCCACAAACAATGTACACATGTCAAATACAAATATAAAATGATAAAATATACATATTACAACTTACCCCGATATCGGATTAATTAACAGACAGTCTTGATTGCGCATAAAAGGCCACGATTTACTGCAACTAGTTTAAGATGCAGTTATGCCTCAGATAGATGAAATTACAGCGTACTAAAGCCTTCTAACTATTTTCACATGGGGAGGATCCTAAGGCATTGGCTTCCAGTATTAGTATGGGAGTTGTACACTCTCTAATCTTAGCAGCTACTTCTAATTCTGTGGTCGCTCATATAGGAAATCCTATTTACGAGCTCTCACAAAGTGAATTTCGGCCCACACACACAAGGGTCTCCATGAGGTTCTGTTGGGGGAAAACCCAATCAGAATTAAATATTAAATGTCACCCCGTGTGGTCCCGTTCGGGAATTCCAAGTAAGTTTAGTTTCATTTCTAATCTTAACCTATTCTCACGGCTAGGAGTCTTATTTTTAGTAGGGGTTACCCCCCCCCCTCCCCATTCTCATCTGAACATACTCCATTACCATATAAGGTCTTGCAACGTCCGTGTTACTTGTCGTGTTTACCAAAATTACTACATCACCAATCTCTCCTAATTATTACGTCTCGTAAACCTCTACCAAGGTGTTGTTGTCTTCTCATCTTGTAACTTACAACAACGTCATCAGAAGTGTTATATCATTTCCTTGTGTTCCAATCCATTCCAGCTTGTCATTTCTAGACATGGCACAAGTCATGCTTAAAAAATTAACACATTATCGTAAAATGTCATTTGTTGTCCAGATTGATAACTACAGTGCTGTACATACGTTTGAAGATTGAAAGTACCAATAAAACCATCAAAACCCATCGTAAGTTAACTAGAAGCAGTGTCAATGTGCAGTGATGTCCTGTTAACGATAAACAGACAGAAGGTGACAAGACAGTCTGGGTTAAATACTAGAAGTGATGACGAACCTACTATTACTGATCATGTGTAATCTAAGCTACAATCTGTAGAACCACCAACGGTCACACATGTTTAACAACTCACTTCTTCACAGATCTATCGCTTATAATCTCCTTCAAAATGTTACTGTTAGTGTTGTTATTGTTGATCAGAATCGACGTCAATGCACTCCCAGCAAGGTCTCCAAATGTCGAAAGGTTTGAATGCGAACTGTTCCTGTTAGGCGCTGGTTTTATGTATACACGGCGGATACACCTTCTCATAAGTCCATCCCTGCTGGTCTTACGTTTGATACTAAATTCCAGCAATCTTAGCCTTGATGATTCATCGATTGCATTGTTATTCTCTAATAGGTAATCATTAACTGCCCTCAGTATCTCTCCATTATCCATATGCAATGCACCTTCTATTGGTGCTCTTGTAGTTAGTCTTTCAGCTCTCTCATTGCCGCATACCCCTGCATGACCATGGCAGTAGATCCACACCAGTTCCTGAAGATTCGAGGCTTCTATGGAGGTTTTCCATTCATGCCCGAGCCATCCACTTTGGACCTTCTGAGGCATGGATTGTGATACAATAACTGCCCTTGTTAATGAAGTTTCAGACAGCCACTTTAAGGCTGCAGTAGCTGCCTCTACCTCCATTCTCATGCTGGAGGTTGTTATCATGTAAGCCCCGCTATGTTCAGCGACGATTCTACGCTTTACTGTAGCAGAGAAGCCGCACCGTGATTTCTCACTACGGATTACAGACCCATCAGTGTACTCTATACCAAGGCTGATGATGACTTGCCGACAGTTAATCCAGTTCTAATCTGACTTACTCCACTCTTCCCCTTTGAATATATTTTCAACTGTAGTCACTTGCTTAATCGTTGCCTCTGCCATCCATGACATCCCCCACTTAGTTCTCTTTCACTTAATGTCAGCTGTGTTTCCATGTCTGTTGTTAATCGCATATAGGCTTTTGCCTGGGCCATCACATATCTGGATCTGATCGACAGTAATCCAAGCATGTACCGCATCGTCACGATGGGGTATCTCGCGTATAGCCCAAGACTACACGCATTCCTTCATTTTTAATGCGCTTCAATCGTTCACATTGTGAAATTGACAGCTTGAGTATTCCCAGGCCATACTCAGTGACAGATATGACTAGCTGAATAAAGAGGAGAAACAGTAGTCTTTGTTTCACGTGCGCTGCGGCAATGGTTTCTAGGGCTGCCAGACTTCTGTTGCAATTATGTTTGATTTGAGCAACATGGTATTTGTATGATAACCAATGGACACAGGCTTTGTTGGGATTAACCTTGGAGCCGATGTCCTCGCATCACATTTTTAACCATCTCATATAGTGTCCCTTGTATGCTATTGACCATTTCCTGTCGGCCAGAACCAGTCCTGTAAATGAGTATGTCATCTGCAAAAGACAGTGTTCGTTCCAGCCCAATTGGCTGCATGGTGGCTACTTTTGCTGTGTAGATGTTAAACAGCACCGGTGAAAGTGAAGAACCCTAGGGTAGTCCCAGGTAAATGTGCATTGGTTCTGATGTCCATGTTCCAAGCGAAATGCAACTGATCTCTCAGTTAAGAAGGCTGCTGCCCATCTTGTTAGCCAAGGGTTAACACAGCAGTTCATTAACGTTTCAAATATAATACTGTTATAAGCATCCTCTAGGTCAATTGCTACAGCAACCCGTTTTCCGTTTACCTTGGAATCCAACGTAAACATCAAACGCAAATGTTCCAGCGTTTCCCCATGTTGCTTTCATGGGCAATTAGCTACCCAGGGTATCAGGAAGGATGTGTGCATTGTCGATGTGGCTCATAACTTGTCTCGAAACTATCTTTTCGAGTAATTTACCAAAGACACAATGCAGTGTGATTATTCGATAGCAGCTGAGCAGTGTGGGATCTTTACCAGGTTTAGGAAATGACCGTAGGTAACTGTGTAGCCAGTCTTCCGGCACCTCATAGTTTTGTATGTTGATGTTGAAATCCCTCACCACAATCATAATTCCTGTGTCGTCCAGTTGCTTAATGTGTTAATACTGATGTTACTTTCTCGTATTTGATTATTACAACGAAGGCAATCTGCGGAAGCATTATATCACCTTTCGAGCTTTCATCTTTTTGCAAGTTTATCATCTTCCGACATCTCAGTGAAATCGGCCACGTATCAACGTTTGTAATCTACCTTTCCCGACCAACGTCTGGGTTTTCACCCTATACCGTCTGCCGGTGTTTGTTCAATCAACCCGTCTCGCTATTTACAGACATCTTTTATGTCTGGCTGGGAGGTGTTACATAATCTAGTATGAAAGTAATTTCATCCTTTACAAATAAAAGTCAATATTGCTTTAAAAAAACCAAAACATGTCGAGCGGTCAGGTACCATATTGTGAGTGATGAAGTAGAACAACATGACCTCGAACGATAAAAGCGGAAAGAATAAACAAAGGAAATAATTAGCACGTAGAAGAAATGGTCGAGTAAGTACGGCCGGAGAGAATTTAGAAAAAGAGAATAGTCGATTTCGTTCCAGCATTTAACATGTATGAAATGCTTATGGGTGTATTGTTGTACATGAGACTAGCAACTTCATCACGTACAATATTTTGCCACATAAACCACCACTGCAAGAGCTGGTGACTGCTTCGTGCGGGTTTCCTCACAAGGAACCAATAGCAGAGAAAATCTCAGCCTTCATGCAAAGCAGAAAGAGGATGATGATAACACCTTGGTAAATATCTATTTTTACATCAACAATTCTTTTTTTTAGATTTGTTATGTATATATATCTGAAAGTGATGCATTTATATTCTTCTAAACTCCGAACCCACTTTCATCTGACTCGAAGGTCTGATATTTTATGCTCTTGGGCATCGGGTCCCAATTCAGAGGAGGATGAAATGGTGGAGCAAAGCAAAGGTCACCTGATGCTTACATTAGGAGACATATAACTTAAGGGAGATACGATTGTCTGTTTTCTCTCAGTTTCTGATACTAGTTACCAGAATTCAACGCTGAACATCATCCATAAGAGACGGATGTAGAGGACACGTCTAGAGGCGACCTCTTTTGAAAGTCACTCCTGCACAACATTGAGCATGCTCCAACGAGTCGTTCGACTCTTGACTTAACAAAGAGCAGTCAAGACTTAACTGAACCAGGCTGAACTAGAATTCAACGACAATCACCGTCAACATCTGGTCAGTCAAGTACAAAGCATAGGCAAAGCATTTTAAAAAACTATTAAAATTCCACCATACAGTAATATCTTCCGAGGAAGATACACATTCAGTGAACTATTTTCTTGACAAATCAATTTTATTCATTTTAACACTGTTGGTCAAATATTTGATTAAAAATCTCTTATTACCTTTGTAAATATAAATCCTTAGTTGGAGTTTATAACGTGGCAGAGGGAATTTGATCTTTGCACCCGTATGACTCATTAAAAAAAAATACTTATACACAGAGGTAATCATACAATTAATACTTTACTGAATTGCCTTCAGCTGCGGACTTATTAAATACGAGTCAAAAATATATCTCTCACTGAAGTGGGCGGGGAATATAAAGTTTACAATCAACTTAGAAGACGCAGTTTTACTTGCTATTCTAAAATCCCTGTGAGACTCCCTAAAATAGGGGCATAAAATCTCCTATTGACTTATCTGTCAAGAGTAATCTTGAGTGAAGGTTGCTACTTTTTGAAGAAAAAAAAACACATCATCTGACTCAAATTTTAGTCTTTAGTGCACCACTACTGCAGATCAAGGGAGATAACCAGCAACAAGAGTTCTCGTAATGCTAATTGATGATGGCAGATGTTTGGTGGACTGGGTGTCCGGATACCCCGGGCTTTCCCACACTTCTCTCCCTTGTTAACAACATGACAGTTGTGAAAGACTGTTTCTTATTTGTTTGTGTGCTGGGTTTTTGGGGGTTTTATTTATTTATTGTTCTATTTTTTTTTTTAGAACGGGGAGAGTACACACATATACAATCACACAAATTTACATTTTTTACACTATTTGGCCTGAGTAGTGAGGAAATGATACTATATTTTGATATCGGAAATCAAAATTAGTATCTTGAATTAGCTACACTATATATCCTAGTTATAACCCAGCGAGGGTTGAACGGCATATTTGTTCTTAAAAACAAAATCTTTTACTTTAATAATTAGAAGGGGCAAGAGTTCTACAAAAAAAAAAAATTATCATATTTTAAAATATTTTTTTAGTTTGAGTTTTGTATTTTTGTGTGAATGAATAGTTAAAAGAGTAATCTACGAAAGTCATGTATTCACTTATTCACCCATACAACGTACTTATACATATAACTTACTTATACATATAACTTACTTATACATATAACTTACTTATACATATAACTTACTGATACATATAACTTACTTATACTTATAACTTACTTATACATATAACTTACTTATACATATAACTCCTTATACATATAACTTACTTATACATATAACTTACTTATATATATAACTTACTTATACATATAACTCCTTATACATATAACTTCCTTATACATATAACATACTTATACATATAACTCCTTATACATATAACTCCTTATACATATAACTTACTTATACATATAACTTACTTATACATATAACTCCTTATACATATAACTTACTTATACATATAACTTACTTATACATATAACTCCTTATACATATAACTTAATTATACATATAACTTACTTATACATATAACTTACTTGTACATATAACTTACTTATACATATAATTCCTTATACATATAACTTACTTATACATATATTTTATTTATACATATAACTCCTTATACATATAACTCCTTATACATATAACTTACTTATACATATAACTTACTTATACATATAACTTACTTATACATATAACTCCTTATACATATAACTTACTTATACATATAACTTACTTATACATATAACTCCTTATACATATAACTTACTTATACATATAACTTACTTATACATATAACTCCTTATACATATAACTTAATTATACATATAACTTACTTATACATATAACTTACTTATACATATAATTCCTTATACATATAACTTACTTATACATATATTTTATTTATACATATAACTCCTTATACATATAACTCCTTGTACATATAACTTACTTATACATATAACTTACTTATACATATAACTCCATATACATATAACTTACTTATACATATAACTTACTTATACATATAACTCCTTATACATATAACTTACTTATACATATAACTCCTTATACATATAACTCCTTATACATATAACTTACTTATACATATAACTTACTTATACATATAACTTACTTATACATATAACTTACTTATACATATAACTCCTTATACATATAACTTACTTATACATATAACTCCTTATACATATAACTTACTTATACATATAACTTACTTATACATATAACTTACTTATACATATAACTCCTTATACATATAACTTACTTATACATATAACTCCTTATACATATAACTCTTTATACATATAACTTACTTATATATATAACTTACTTATACATATAACTTACTTATACATATAACTTACTTATACATATAGCTCCTTATACATATAACTTACTTATACATTGTTGAGGATTGTTTCGGGGTTGCAGGCATGTGAATGGTTGCAAACATTCGCATGGTTGCACAATGAACCACCTCAGCTGAATGAGTACTGGAAAATCGCGCAAATCGATGTATGACGCGTCAAGCCTAGTAACCGCAGTCCTCGTGTGGCCTGCGGGCCTGATGGCCGTGTTTCAAATGTGTGGCGTAGCCACTTATGGAAAGTGTTTCAAATGTGTGGCATAGCCACTTACTCAAGTGTAGAACCGTTTGTGTTCTGGCTTTTAAGCCGATATAAGGATATGTGTATAAAGACTGGGCAAGTCTATATGCGGCCGTAGCGCCGTCCAGCAGTGTTTCAAAGTGTGGTAGAGCCACTTATGGATTGTGTATAAAATGTGGCATGGCCACTGAATAAGGATATGGATAT
The DNA here is from genome assembly GCA_024509875.1 of Oreohelix idahoensis. Lineage (NCBI taxonomy): Eukaryota > Metazoa > Mollusca > Gastropoda > Stylommatophora > Oreohelicidae > Oreohelix > Oreohelix idahoensis. Next base: position 21,687 of record JAMPIV010018993.1, read on the forward strand.
TATATATATATATATATATATATATATATATATATATATATATATATATATATATATATATATATATATATATATATATATATATATATATATATATATATATTATATATATATATATATATATATATATATATATATATATATATATATATATATATGGCAGTTAAAGCCTGGCGAGGAAAGCGAAAGTATTGAATAAGGAGACATAGACGGAATATGTGGATATTAAATAAGGATATCACGAGTATTAATAAGTGATAATAATTCCAAGAGACGGATTGGAAAGAGTTGGTTGCAGACTCTAAAACGCTATAGAATTAACGGTTAACTCAGACGTGCAATGTCTGTAGGATGAACATTGAGTAGATCCTAGAACTATGTTTAATGCCAAGTATTAATTGTGTGAAAACGTTCTGTATTCATTTGGGAAAAGGGACATGTATTAAATATTCAGTCGTCAATGGAACTTGTCTTAATTGCCTGAATTATTCAAGTTCAACCATGTGCTGTGACTGCTGATGTAACCCTTGCAAGGTCAGTCCAGACTATCACATTTATCTACAAGATTAATCATAAAACTAATACACACTGCTGGAGAATTAATATGAAGTAATGAACGACACTGAATTAAATAATAATAATTGAATCACACAATAACGGCTCTAAATCTGCAATTGAACTATAAGCCGAAATGGTAGAGATGAATATAATACCTAAAGAATTATTGACGAGCAGCCCAATAACTCACGTCCAACGGGGCTGTATCTGGTAAGGATAACTAACAACAGATTCCCATAATATCAGAAGACCGTCACACCCCGTATCATCTGGTGTCAGTCCCGTAACATCTGGTGTCAGAAAGTGTAGAATTCATCTTCTCCGTTACCCAATTTGACGAACTAAGGTTCATGGATCAGGCGTCAAGTTTGGAAAATTTCGGTTGAAACAACTTCAAGAACATTTCAGTTCGAAACGGTCAAAGTCACAGTGGAAATTGAATAGTTCGAAGAATTTTATTCAAGACGCAAGTCAAATCTGGCAACTCAAGTACGCACAGAAATCTACGAATGTCAAGGTCGAGTCAAAATTCCTGCTAACGGTCACTTTCGGCGCTGAGGTAACTTGATCTTACTTCTTCAAATCGTTGATCCTGAACCGACCCAGAGAACAGTGAAGACCAGCCATACCCTTGCTGTACGTCCAGATCAACCGGGAAAATATTTCGACAGAAATTCGTTCGATAATAATGTGAACGTATTATCTTCAATCAACCGGACGTCTGCTGCTAAATGGGGACGACTCAAACAGCTGTGTGAATCTTGTTGTGGTTTTCATAAATCACAATGGCGGGATCTTATTAAGATAAGTTCTTGTCTAGATTAGAGCTCTTGACTAGAGTGTGTTGTCCAGTTGGCTAGCTTTGGCCTTCAATTTTACTCCACTGTCACTTGCCTGTTTTATTTGCAGTTCTACTCATTATCATTATATGTATAAAACCTATATGTTTTATGTAAATTCGTGGGAAGGTTGGCTAGGGCTTATTCTGTACTTGGATATATTTCCTTGCGGAAAAATTCAAGTAAGAATAACGACTTTTAGGGCTAAATGATTGTATTTGCTGACTGAAGAACTAACTCTTTTGTTAGGATATAAATTAACTGAAGCTTCAGTTCGCAATACAAACATATTTTTTGTGCTAGTTGTGACGTCACGTGCCTATGTCATTTTAATTTGCATAACCTAGTTTCCGTATTGTTTACAATTGTATTCGTCTGTGATCTAAAATCTCCTGTCTCATTGTTAATTTAAGGACGACTTGTATCGTAAAACTTTTGTAATGTTATTTAAACATTTCATTTTCTCTTATTAATATGTCTAGTTCCTACTTAGTTTCTTTATATCTGTTTGATGGTGTCGTATAACTGAACATATCATTTCATTGTAGTTCATTTTCTTGTTCCATCCATTGTCTATTGTCACCTGTGCTTGTCTCTGGCTTACATTGAATATCATAGTTACATTAAATTAATTGATATCACATATTCATAATACATTTACTGACAAATAAAATACTTACATAAGTTATTGAGAAACGTATCACCATGTCTACGTTAGAAGATTTTATCAAGATTGGACAGAGCTTAGGTAGACCAGGCTATGGAGCTTGAATCTTTAAGACTAAATGCTGAGGAAGAACAGGCTAAGGCTAAGGTACAATCAGATCAGTCTAAGCCTTCAGCTAATTCAAATGTATTTTACCCTAAATTGAAGATACCACATTTCGATCAGTCTAGAGATTGCGTGGACTCCTTTTTATCCAGATTTATTATGAAGGTTACAGGTTTAAATATACCTAAGGAAAGATGGTGTAGTCTCTTGGTTGATTTTTTGACCGGGGACTCACTCAAAATTTTCATGAATCTGGATGAGAAAAGCAGAAACGATTTTCATGTCGTAAAAGAAGTACTTCTGAGACGGTTCCAGTTAACTGAATCTGGATTCCGAGATCGTTTCCATACGGCTAAGCCAAGTAAGGATGCTGACTTTGGGGAATTTATTGCTTCCATTAAACATTTTTTCAATAGATGGATAGATTTGTCAGGTATTACCAAATCATATGAAGGGTTGATGGATCTCATGCTACGGGATAAAGTGCTATCCTCGTGTAGTCATGAATTAGAATCCTTCCTACAGGAGAGACACCCTAACTCTATTTAAGAATACGAAAAACTCGGAAGACAATTTGTCACGGCACATCCAAACAAGGATGTACATAGATCTTTTCCTCGAGATCCAATGCCTGCGTGCTCAGCACTCCACGATCATAGATCTTATGATCACCGACCTAGATCGAAGAGCGTTGACGGACGATATCGTACAAATTTTCGTCAAGAATATCGGGGGTCTTACAACTTCCCTCGTTATCGCTCTCCTTCAAGATTCTACCGTCAGAGTTATCGAGGTTATTCACCTCATGATCGTGGATGCCACAAAGGTAGGGGTCGTGATGATTATCACAAACAGTATCATAGAGATGACAATGATCATAGATCATCATACAATAAGAGTGATGATAACGATGAGTCAACAAATTTTTATTATGATAAAAGGAAGGCATTCAAAAAGAAAACAGGTCTATCTAGATCTTCTTCGAAGAACAATGACAAATTTAGTCATGCTAATGCATGTACTAGCAAAAGAGATCATGATAGCGATGAGAACAAACATGCTGATTCATGTAGTATGTTAGATGACTCTTGTTATGTTTGTCAATCATATCTGATATCAGATAGGAAAAAGACACTTCTGTGCGGACACACTATGTCTTCAATGTCTGCTTGTGAGAATTTAGGACGTCTCACATACCATAAGGGATTTTTATATGGAAAAGAAGTAAGAGCTTTGAGGGACAGCGGATGTTCCACGGTCGGAATACAGCACTCGCTTATCGAGCCCTCTGCATTCACGGGTAAAACTGTGAAATGCGTTACATTTGGTGGAAATGTGGAGAAATTCCCAGTAGCACGTGTCTATATCGACACACCTTTTTACGCAGGTACTGTTTATGCCTGCGGCTTAAGAGCTCCCGTGGCTGAAATAATCTTAGGTAACATATGTGGAGTTAGAGATTGCACTCCAGATGAGGTCGCAAGATGGGTTGAATCTCACCCACTGGTGGCAAATGCTGTTTCACCAGAGCACAACAGTTGGCTACAGATATGGCCACCCCACCTACACCTGTATTAGAGACAATTATGTCTCCGGGCGTCGTTGCTGAATCACCAGCGGCGTTCGCAGTAAAACAAAAAAATGATCCAAGTTTACAGCGTTTATTTGCGCTAGCAGAGAAAAAGGTTATTAAACATACGAGATCAGCACAACATTGGTTTCAAGTTAAGAAATCCATACTAACAAGATACTATGATGATGGTATTTCTATTATTCATCAGGTGGTGGTTCCAAAAGAATATAGACCATTGGTGTTACAGACAGGGCATGACTTTCCCATGGCAGGTCACATGGGCATTAAAAGAACATTATTTAGAGTCACGTTACAATTTTATTGGCCTGGCGTCAATAAGGACACAAAATTGTATTGCAGGTCATGTACGACATGTCAGAGCGTATCACGTAAGGGCAGATTCCATACGGCACCCTTACAAATCACTGACGTACAAGAAAGACCATTTAAAAAGATAGCAATAGATATTATTGATCCTTTATCAATTCCATCTAATAATGGGTTCCGATATATCTTAACCTTTATAGATCTTTGTACACGATGGCCTGAGGCCATACCTCTGAAAACCATTACTACTGCGTCAGTATCTGATGCATTATTTTCAATTTTTTGTCGTATTGGTTTTCCGGAAGAAATCTTGTCGGACAGAGGTTCACAATTCACCTCAAACATTATGAAGGAGGAGGAGTCGATGCTATCCATTCACCATTCGTTTTCCAGTGCATACCATGCACAAACGAACGGGGTTTGTGAGCGCTACAATGGGGCGCTCAAACAGATTCTTCATAAGATCACTGAGGAATGTCCTCGTGACTGGGACCGGCTCCTTTGTGCAGCCTTATTTGCATATCGAGAGGTCCCCCACGAAAGTACGGGCTTTAGTCCGTTCGAGCTCGTTTATGGCTCTAATCCGCGTGGCCCAATGATGATTTTAAGAAATTTGTTGGTCGGATCATCAGTAGATGAATCCACTCGTACTAGTTATGAGCTAGTTATTGAACTTCGACAAAGAATCATTGATGCGTGCACCTATGCATCTGATAGCATCAAATCAGCTTCACAAAAATCTAGATTATTCCATAATCAAAATAGAACTTTACGATATTTTAATCCTGGGGAAAAAGTTTGGTTACTATTTCCTCATGATGACAATAAACTTTTGGTTTCATGGCAGGGTCCATTTGTGATCATTAAACGGGTCACGGATGTTGATTACGCTATAAACATAAGAGGGAAAATTAAAACTTTCCATGTTAATATGCTGAAATTGGCAGTGGAAAGACCACAAGAGTTAATTCCCATTATTAACTCTGTTTCTGAGTCTTCAGCTCATATTTCTTCTTTCGCATTAGTGAATGATGAAGATACTACATCTTCGATTCCTCTACAGTTTTCTTTACCATCTTTACAATCTTCCGAATCTTGGAAGGATGTCACAATTTCTTCGACTTTGTCATGTACACAACAAAGTCAAGTTCAAGAAATCCTTCTTTCTTTTAATGATGTACTTACTGACCTTCCAGGTCGAACATCTCTGATTTCTCATGACATCATTCTGACAGACAATCATCCTATTAAATTAAGACCTTACCCTATTTCTCTACATCACAAAGATAGGGTTGAGAAGGAACTGAAGGATATGATAAGATTGGGAGTTATATCTCCATCAGAGTCACCTTATGCTTTTCCTATGGTAATTGTGAAAAAAGGGATGGTTCGCTCCGTATTTGTACTGATTTCAGACGTCTTAACAGTATCACAATTAATGACGCTGAACCAATGCATTTGTTGGACGACATACTTTCTCAAGTTTCACAAGCTACTTACTTTAGTAAATTAGATCTGTCAAAAGGATATTGGCAGATACATCTTGCAGAACATGCCAAGCGTTTCACCGCCTTTACTACTCCATTTGGATTGTTCCAATGGAATTACATGTGCTTCGGCCTTGTAAACGCGCCTGCGACATTTGTGCGCATGATGCGCCGCTTTCTGGGCGATAGAAAAGATGTCATCACATACATTGATGACATCTGTCTATTTCACGACTCATGGGAAGACCACATTACTGGTTTGTCTTCTCTACTTCTTACACTACGATAAAATGGTTTGACTGTAAGACCTTCTAAGGTCCAGATAGGTTGTCAGGAGATTACATTTCTGGCTCACCGCATAGGTAACCACAGATTACATCCTGATGACAATACAGTCAAGCGCATACTAGATATTGCTACCCCATCATCGAAGAAGCAAGTGAGAAGCTTGTTGGGGTTAATTAATTATTACCATACATTTATACCACTCTTCTCACAGATTTCTGCTCCTTTGTCCGGATTGCTGGCCAAAGGTAGTCCAAAAATTTTTTTATGGACACCGCAGTGTGAAGAAGCTCTGATTAAGATAAAGAATTTATTTAAGAATCCTCCTATTCTATTATTACCAAATTTACATGTGCCATTTGTGATTCAAACAGATGCTTCGAGTTGCGGAATCGCAGGATGTTTGCTTCAATGCTATGAAGAAATTCTACATCCGTGCTTATTTGTATCACGCAAGCTTACACCTGCTGAACAAAAAATGCAACAGGCGAGCGCGAGCTTTTGGCTGTGGTCTGGTGCCTGGAGAAACTGTCTAAATATCTGATCGGGAAGTAGTTTTATATTCAGACAGACCACAGCCCACTTACTTTCATCACTGCCAGAACAATGCGTAATGAGAGAATACACAGATGGTTCTTATTACTACAGGAGTTCGCATTTACCATCATACCGATTTCTGGAACAGATAATAATCTCGCGGACTGGTTATCTAGAAATTTTTCTTCACAGGATTGAATATGACTTTGCCTTTTGGGCGTGATCAAAGTTGACTATATGTATATGATTTTGTAATTGTCATTTCTAATTATAAGTGTTAATTTAATTATAACATACTTAATGATGGATAACATTCATAGATCATAGTCGGGTACATCTTCGCCACCACTGTCACACGTGCAACGAGTGTCACGTTTGGGAGCGAGGGGGATGATGTTGAGGATTGTTTCGGGGTTGCAGGCATGTGAATGGTTGCAAACATTCGCATGGTTGCACCACGAACCACCTCAGCTGAATGAGTACTGGAAAATCGCGCAAATCGATGTATGACGCGTCAAGCCTAGTAACCGCAGTCCTCGTGTGGCCTGCGGGCCTGATGGCCGTGTTTCAAATGTGTGGCGTAGCCACTTATGGAAAGTTTTTCAAATGTGTGGCATAGCCACTTACTCAAGTGTAGAACCGTTTGTGTTCTGGCTTTTAAGCCGATATAAGGATATGTGTATAAAGACTGGGCAAGTCTATATGCGGCCGTAGCGCCGTCCAGCAGTGTTTCAAAGTGTGGTAGAGCCACTTATGGATTGTGTATAAAATGTGGCATGGCCACTGAATAAGGATATGGATATTATATATATATATATGGCAGTTAAAGCCTGGCGAGGAAAGCCAAAGTATTGAATAAGGAGACATAGACGGAATATGTGGATATTAAATAAGGATATCACGAGTTGTCGTGGAATATTCTAATCCACATATATAAATTATCAAGTAAATATAAAGCCTAATAAATACATATAATAAAGAAAGGAAGAAGAATGGTAAAGAACAGTGCTGTCACAATGACAGTACTCGAAATCCCCTTTGTTTTATGCTTCGTCTGCAAATTGTAACGTTTCCACGTTAAATATAAGCCACTGCATAAATACAAGCGTTTCCACAACACATTAAAACGGGTATTGCATTTCTAAGAAAAACATTGAGAGGCAGATTGCGTAATGACCTAAATTAATCCTAACATTAATTATATTACGTTACCAAAACGAACGAACAGATGGACTCAAATAGAAAGAGAGAGGGGCGAATGAAAATCAGGAACGCATGCAAAATTAAACACGCGTCTCGCTATTAATGCCACCCCAACAAGCGTAACGCGATACACAATTACTACTATCACGCGTGTAAGGCCACATGCACTAACATTTTCGGATGGACAGTGATAAAAACACTAACCTTCCCAGAGTTAGGTTTTAAAAAACCTGGGAAACGCTTATTAGAAAAGATAACATTAGATGGGTTTACGTTTGAAAACATTACAGTACCCAGACAGCACATCTTCGAAACAGGAGGTAGAAGAAATTGCATATTTTGAACGCAGCCACGTAGCTCTTTTAAATTTGTATATTTGGGTTCCTTAGGGCTTGCTGACAAAGAATATGTAAAACGTTACGCAAATAGTCTAGGAATTAACAAGTTATAGCCAAAATAAAATGATGGTGCTGTCAGACAACACCCAAAATCAGAATCGCTCAGTGGTAGATTTTTTAAACCACCATTGTACGGGAAATGGGCCACAAGTTACATTTGAACTGATTGGCTGGAATGATATGTAAGGCTACACACGATTAGTCGGACTATAAATGCTATCCTTGGTTGTTAGGGGAGACGTAGGAAGGTAAAATTTTTTCAAACACTTGTCGAAACGTGGCTCCATTGGCCAGACTCGCTGATATAATCACTTAGGAGCGTTAGTTCGAGACCACTAGTTCAAATAAGCTTGATAAAGCAACAGTGCGTTGAAGCCAGCTCATATTTTTGCTAAATAAAAGCCTGGAACATAAGCAGATGGGAATTTGTGCCAGTATTTGTGCCAGAATTCATTGCTAGTCAACGTATCTGTGTATTTCCATGAATTGTGGTAGGTTTGAAATATTCAATATCTTTTAATGAAAATTGAATGTAAAATTGTTAATTTATGCCTGTATATATGTGTAGTTCAGTAGCGAACATGAGGAAAAGCCTATAATGCTCCAGCCTGAACAGAAGGTGTCGGAGGAAAGTAAAACGGCATGGAATGGCCAAACAGTACACTGACACCTAGATGATTGACTAGAAAGAAATAATGCTGGAATTGCAGAGGCGTAGTAACCATTAGGGAGGGAAATACTGGTATAAAGTATTTCAGATGAAGCTGACAGTTGGCCTAACGCTCTGAACTCAATGTTGGTGATGTATTGTGCTCAGTGTAGAACTAGAGTATCAATTAGTTATGAAGTAGAAGGTACATCCTTCTTGTTTTCAGGGACCGTGGTCTTACGTTATTGAGCAGCACCTGGTCAGAGCTTTGCTGAATCCAGAGTCGGACAGCATACTCCTTGGTCCATTTAGCTATCAGTGAGGTGTCTCCAGAGCCCAGGGGAGAAATCGAGCAGAGGAGTCTCTTCCTGCCGCCATCACGCAAGATTAGCTGATGTGGACAGCTGAGCTCAACATTATGTACCCCCATCTTAAAATGACATTGTAAAAATAACATTAAGAGGGGAATTAAATTGTTTTAATATCAGGAACTGAGAACATCCCCAATACTAGTTCCAATAAAGACAAACTATTGAAGTCATGATGACAAATACCAACAGAGCTTGAACAAAACAAAACCAGTATTACCTCATATTACTACTACACAACTAACACACATAGGATACTATTGAAAATAGATGTCACTACAAGATTCATATTGATAAATTCTGTACATATAACTTGTAATTAAAATTGATTGTGATTCCTGGTTCCCTTTGTATTTGAATCAGGACACATATTCATTCATGACAGCAATGAATACATATTGTTATTTGAAAAGTTATCAGTGACTCCTTTAAGATATCCTTGTAGAGTGTTTTATGTATGTGAGTGTCACAGTGTTGTCAAGTGTAGTGGAATAAATTAAATTGTTTATCTGTCTGTTGTTGTTTTGACTTACACTTCATCATACACATACCCTAGACATATAACGTAGTCATCACACTATTCCAGAATAATTCTGACTGAGGTATACATATGTGGCAGCAAGTAAGGTTATATATAATACACTACTCTTATTAGATATATATATACCTTCACAGCTGATCTCAGTCAGTACACTAAGTCCCCTATAAATATTTATAACATCCCACTTCACCACATATATTGGGGGCTCGCTCTTGGGATTTTGAATCTTTACCTATTAAAAATAGTGGGGGTAATTCACTTCAGGGAATAATAAGAATTAAAAAGGTATCCTTGGGTGGAATTAAATAAGGTTGAGCTCACGGTGCCTGTGTTGTCCATTAGATATATATTTAGAGATTGAATTGTTGGTTAGACATTGTATAAATTTACCTGATAGACAATGGCGGACCTGGCCAAATTTCGATCTGCTGCTGTTCAGACTGCAAAAGAGTTAGGATTAGATGGGCAAGTTATGGTTGCCTATGTCACTACGGAATGTGACAAATTTATTGAACGTGAAGAAAGAAGGTTTGAAGCCGAAAGAAAGTTAGAGGCTGAAAGGGAAATTAAGAAGTTACAATTTGAGGCTGAGGCTGAGACTAAGAGGTTGCAGATTGAGGCTGAGGCTAAGAAATTGGAAGCAGAAGAAAGAAGATTGACTGCAGACAGGGAAGAGAAGAAATTAGCTGCAGAAAGGGAAGAGAAGAAATTAGCTGCAGAAAGGGAAGCAGAAGAAAGAAGATTGACTGCAGAAAGGGAAGAGAAGAAATTAGCTGCAGAAAGGGAAGCAGAAGAAAGAAGATTGACTGCAGAAAGGGAAGAGAAGAAATTAGCTGCAGAAAGGGAAGCAGAGGATAAAAGATTACAAAGGGAACATGAGTTACGACTAAGGGAGTTTGAGTTTCAAGGCCATGCTCCTGAAAATGGTGCCAGTCCCTTTGCCTCTGATGCCACTGCTAGCCAAGGAGCCTCAGCCTCAGCTATGAATTTTCATTTAGATCATTTTGTTGAGAAAGACGATGATATAGAGAGCTACCTAAATAGGTATGAACTATTAGCTACCACGTATGGGTTAGAGAGAGAGAGGTGGAGCTTAAAGTTATCTCAAGGACTTCGTGGGGCAGCTTATGAGGTTTTTGCAAAAATGAGCAGAGGTGATCAGGAAAATTATGACATGCTAAAGCAGGCTCTTTTGTTAAGATATGAAAAGAATGCAGAATTTTATAGGAAAAAATTTAGGAATGCTAAACTACTGTCAGGTGAAACCTATCACCAGTTCTCTGCACGAATAGAGACATACTTGGAGAAATGGACTTCTCTGGGGAAAACCCAAGATCTTAAGGAAATGGTCCTTATAGAGCAATTAAGAGAGTCCATGGCTCCAGACCTGAGAAAGTTTCTCATGGAACAAGGTGCAGAGAGGCTGGGTGAGTGGCTAAATGTTGCTGAAAGGTATCAAGCAGCTCAAGCAGAGGTAACAGGTAATAAAAAGAAACAAGTGGATAACTTTAGGGCACCACAGAACTTTAATAAATTTGATCCTAGGGATCAAAACAAAGGTAAGCACCAGTTTGATAGGCCACTGTATGAAAATAAAAATAAATTCCCACAATTCGATGAAAGGAAATATGATGAAAGAAAATCTTTCAACCAAGGAAAAAGGTGGTGTAAAAATTGTAAGATGAACAATCATGACACTGACCATTGTAGAAGGAAACCTCCTCATTGTGCTGCTATGACATCGGGGAAAAAGGAAAAGAAGGTCAAACCTGAAGAACTACAGGAACCATACCACCCCCCAGTGTGTGAAGATGTCATCTGTAATGGTGTCACTATAAGGTGTTTATATGATACCGGTTTAGATTACGATTCCGTTGTGAGTTCTCACCTGGTGCAGGCCGATCAATACACCACAGAAACAGTGGAGATTCAAACTGCAACCAAGGATGTAGCTACCATGACACTTCCCGTCGCCCGAATAAAAGTGAAAACGCGATATGTGGAAGGAATCATAAAAGCAGCAGTGATAAATGAGCCAATCTACCCTCTAATATTGGGGTGTAGATATGTCTTCTTGGGGAATCCCAAGAGACCTGTGATATTGGCAACAGTGCAGACCAGATCACAGTCAAAAAAGGAGGAGGATAATCCAATAAATACTCATCCAGATGAGATGAGGAAGGCACAGGCTGAGGACAAAACACTCAAGCCATGTTTCAAGAAGTTGCCCAAATCTCATACACCTCCAGGCAAGGGAGAGTTTTATATGAAGAACAAACTGATATATAGGAAGGCTGGATCTGAATCCAATGGTCACGGACAGCTGGTCCTTCCCACTTCATATAGGACTAAAGTGTTGGAACTAGGGCATGCGATTCCCTTCAGTGGTCATATGGGAATCAGCGCAACAGGACAGCGAATAGCTTGTCACTATTTCTGGCCAGGAATAACTGAAGATATCAAAAGATATGTAAAATCCTGTCCAGAGTGCCAACGAGTAGCACCTAAACATTGGACTGCACCAGCAACTCTGGGGGAAATGCCCATAGTGGGAACACCCTTTGAGAGAGTTGCCGTGGATCTTGTGGGACCTCTCACCCGAACCAAGAGAAGGAACAGCTACATTCTGACTCTGGTGGACACTTGTTCTATGTGGGGAGAGGCTGTAGCCCTGTCATCGATTGATTCTAAACATGTGGCAGAGGCATTGCTCACAATTTTCACAAGGTTAGGCTTTCCCAATCAAATCTTGACTGATAATGGCTCTCAGTTCAAGGGGAAACTAACTGAAGAAGTTTTCAGGATCTTCCAGGCCAAACACTTCCATTGTAGTGTGTATCATCCCCAAGGGAACGGCCAAGTGGAAAGATTTAACGGCACGTTGATGTCGATCCTGAGAAAGTTGGCACACGAAAAACCAGATACATGGGACCAGTACCTGCACGCCGCCCTCTTTGCTTATAGGGAGGTACCCCATAGTTCAACCGGTATGGCCCCGGCAACATTATTGTTTGGAAGGCCAATAAAAGGTCCACTCGAAGCTTTGTTAAGAACGTGGACTGATGAAAAGGCAGAGGAAAACATTACATCTTCATACCAATATGTGAATGAGCTGACCACTCGTTTAAAAACTGGCTGGAAACTTGCCAATGAAAATTTGAAACAAGCCAGGAAGAAACATGCTGCCTATTATAACAGGAAGGCGAAAGACAGAAATTTGGCTGTGGGAGAGAAAGTACTGCTTCTTTTGCCCGGGAGTCAGAATAAGTTACAAATTGGATGGCAGGGTCCATATACAGTTTTAGAGAAGGTGTCTAGAACAAATTATAAGATAGATAAGAAGGGGAAAGAAAAAATCTATCATGTGAATCTCCTGAAGAAATATTTGGAAAGAGAACATCAGGAAGAGACACACTTGTTGACCTTGTCCATCGCCATGGAGATGAAAAAGGAACCACTTTCATCATTTGAATATCCATTACACCCCTGTGAGACAGCAGCACAGGTGAAAATCAGTACACATTTAACGAAAACTCAGAAAGAGAGAGTGCAACAGGTTCTAAATAATCATGCAGAGGTGTTAACAGACCGACCAGGGCATACAAACCTATTGGAATATGATATGAAACTGATAGACCACACACCTGTCTGTATGAAACCATATTCGATTCCGTTTGCTAAGGAGAAAGCTTTGAAGGAAGAGATAGACTATCTGTTGAAGGAAGGAATTATTTCGCACAGTGAATCTTCATATAGTTCCGGTGTTGTACTCTTAAGGAAGCCCTCTGGAGAACATAGACTCTGTATAGATTACAGGAGACTGAATGCTATTACAGAAGGACAGGTGGATCCATTGCCGGATACAAATCAGCTGTTTGCCAGACTAAATAATGCTAAATATTTCTCAAAAGTGGATCTGAGTAAAGGATACTATCAGATTCCAGTAAAGCCTGAGGTTAGACCATACCTAGCTTTTAGTACCTCAGAAGGACACTATGAGTTTAATAGATTGCCATTTGGATTGAAGAATGCGCCTAGTGTCTTCTCTAGAATGATGAGAAAGTTATTGGACCCTCTGAATAATCCATGTATAACAAATTTCATGGATGATATCCTTATAGCAACAGAAACATTTGAGGAACACATTGACTCTCTGAAGATGCTGTTTGATCGACTTGGGGAAGCAAATTTAACAGCCCGACCAACCAAATGTTGCGTTGGATGTAAAGAATTGGAATTTTTGGGACACACAGTTTATCAGGGAAACATGACCCCTGACCCAAAGAACTTAGAGAAACTAAAGAAAGCCCCGAGACCACAAACCAAGAAGGACGTGAGATCTTTTGTCTCATTATGTGGTTTCTACCAGAAGTATATCAGGAACTTTAATTCCATATGTGCACCGTTAACTGATTTGACACGTAAAGGACATCCAGATCGCATTACATGGACCCCACAATGTGAAATGGCTTACCAAGAATTGAAGGAAAAGCTCACAAGTAAACCTATTTTGAAATTACCTGACTTAAGTCAAGAATTCATAGTAAGGACGGATGCAAGTAATATTGGGTTGGGTGCAACTCTACTACAGAAATCAGATGCATTGGATGGGGAATTAAGCCCAGTGGCATATGCTAGCAGAAAATTGAATAAAGCTGAAATCAACTACTCAACTAGCGAAAAAGAATGTCTTGCAGTAATATGGGCAATAAAGAAATTCAATATTTATCTGTATGGGAAGGCATTTAAGTTGCAAACGGACCACAAACCTTTATCGTTTCTAGCCCAGGCTAAGCATGAGAACTCTAGGTTACTCCGATGGTCCTTGCTTTTGGCTCCCTATAATTTTAGCATTGAGTATATATCTGGAAAAACAAATTTGGGAGCGGATTTTTTAAGCCGCCATCCGTGTGATGAGAATCACCGTAAACCCCAGAACTAATAATAAATTTCTCTATGTGTATATAGAATAAAGGACTGACATATAATGTCTGTTTTAAGAGGGGAGATGTCGTGGAATATTCTAATCCACATATATAAATTATCAAGTAAATATAAAGCCTAATAAATACATATAATAAAGAAAGGAAGAAGAATGGTAAAGAACAGTGCTGTCACAATGACAGTACTCGAAATCCCCTTTGTTTTATGCTTCGTCTGCAAATTGTAACGTTTCCACGTTAAATATAAGCCACTGCATAAATACAAGCGTTTCCACAACACATTAAAACGGGTATTGCATTTCTAAGAAAAACATTGAGAGGCAGACTGCGTAATGACCTAAATTAATCCTAACATTAATTATATTACGTTACCAAAACGAACGAACAGATGGACTCAAATAGAAAGAGAGAGGGGCGAATGAAAATCAGGAACGCATGCAAAATTAAACACGCGTCTCGCTATTAATGCCACCCCAACAAGCGTAACGCGATACACAATTACTACTATCACGCGTGTAAGGCCACATGCACTAACTTTTTCGGACGGACAGTGATAAAAACACTAACCTTCCCAGAGTTAGGTTTTAAAAAAACCTGGGAAAAACGCTTATTAGAAAAGATAACATTAGATGGGTTTACGTTTGAAAACATTACAGTACCCAGACAGCACATCTTCGAAACAGGAGGTAGAAGAAATTGCATATTTTGAACGCAGCCACGTAGCTCTTTTAAATTTGTATATTTGGGTTCCTTAGGGCTTGCTGACAAAGAATATGTAAAACGTTACGCAAATAGTCTAGGAATTAACAAGTTATAGCCAAAATAAAATGATGGTGCTGTCAGACAACACCCAAAATCAGAATCGCTCAGTGGTAGATTTTTTAAACCACCATTGTACGGGAAATGGGCCACAAGTTACATTTGAACTGATTGGCTGGAATGATATGTAAGGCTACACACGATTAGTCGGACTATAAATGCTATCCTTGGTTGTTAGGGGAGACGTAGGAAGGTAAAATTTTTTCAAACACTTGTCGAAACGTGGCTCCATTGGCCAGACTCGCTGATATAATCACTTAGGAGCGTTAGTTCGAGACCACTAGTTCAAATAAGCTTGATAAAGCAACAGTGCGTTGAAGCCAGCTCATATTTTTGCTAAATAAAAGCCTGGAACATAAGCAGATGGGAATTTGTGCCAGTATTTGTGCCAGAATTCATTGCTAGTCAACGTATCTGTGTATTTCCATGAATTGTGGTAGGTTTGAAATATTCAATATCTTTTAATGAAAATTGAATGTAAAATTGTTAATTTATGCCTGTATATATGTGTAGTTCAGTAGCGAACATGAGGAAAAGCCTATAATGCTCCAGCCTGAACAGAAGGTGTCGGAGGAAAGTAAAACGGCATGGAATGGCCAAACAGTACACTGACACCTAGATGATTGACTAGAAAGAAATAATGCTGGAATTGCAGAGGCGTAGTAACCATTAGGGAGGGAAATACTGGTATAAAGTATTTCAGATGAAGCTGACAGTTGGCCTAACGCTCTGAACTCAATGTTTGTGATGTATTGTGCTCAGTGTAGAACTAGAGTATCAATTAGTTATGAAGTAGAAGGTACATCCTTCTTGTTTTCAGGGACCGTGGTCTTACGTTATTGAGCAGCACCTGGTCAGAGCTTTGCTGAATCCAGAGTCGGACAGCATACTCCTTGGTCCATTTAGCTATCAGTGAGGTGTCTCCAGAGCCCAGGGGAGAAATCGAGCAGAGGAGTCTCTTCCTGCCGCCATCACGCAAGATAAGCTGATGTGGACAGCTGAGCTCAACATTATGTACCCCCATCTTAAAATGACATTGTAAAAATAACATTAAGAGGGGAATTAAATTGTTTTAATATCAGGAACTGAGAACATCTCCAATACTAGTTCCAATAAAGACAAACTATTGAAGTCATGATGACAAATACCAACAGAGCTTGAACAAAACAAAACCAGTATTACCTCATATTACTACTACACAACTAACACACATAGGATACTATTGAAAATAGATGTCACTACAAGATTCATATTGATAAATTCTGTACATATAACTTGTAATTAAAATTGATTGTGATTCCTGGTTCCCTTTGTATTTGAATCAGGACACATATTCATTCATGACAGCAATGAATACATATTGTTATTTGAAAAGTTATCAGTGACTCCTTTAAGATATCCTTGTAGAGTGTTTTATGTATGTGAGTGTCACAGTGTTGTCAAGTGTAGTGGAATAAATTAAATTGTTTATCTGTCTGTTGTTGTTTTGACTTACACTTCATCATACACATACCCTAGACATATAACGTAGTCATCACACTATTCCAGAATAATTCTGACTGAGGTATACATATGTGGCAGCAAGTAAGGTTATATATAATACACTACTCTTATTAGATATATATATACCTTCACAGCTGATCTCAGTCAGTACACTAAGTCCCCTATAAATATTTATAACATCCCACTTCACCACACGAGTATTAATAAGTGATAATAATTCCAAGAGACGGATTGGAAAGAGTTGGTTGCAGACTCTAAAACGCTATAGAATTAACGGTTAACTCAGACGTGCAATGTCTGTAGGATGAACATTGAGTAGATCCTAGAACTATGTTTAATGCCAAGTATTAATTGTGTGAAAACGTTCTGTATTCATTTGGGAAAAAGGACATGTATTAAATATTCAGTCGTCAATGGAACTTGTCTTAACTGCCTGAATTATTCAAGTTCAACCATGTGCTGTGACTGTTGATGTAACCCTTGCAAGGTCAGTCTAGACTATCACATTTATCTACAAGATTAATCATAAAACTAATACACACTGCTGGAGAATTAATATGAAGTAATGAACGACACTGAATTAAATAATAATAATTGAATCACACAATAACGGCTCTAAATCTGCAATTGAACTATAAGCCGAAATGGTAGAGATGAATATAATACCTAAAGAATTATTGACGAGCAACCCAATAACTCACCTCCAACGGGGCTGTATCTGATAAGGATAACTAACAACAGATTCCCATAATATCAGAAGACCGTCACACCCGTATCATCTGGTGTCAGTCCCGTAACATACATATAACTTACTTATACATATAACTTACTTATACATATAACTTACTTATACATATAACTTACTTATACATATAACTTACTTATACATATAACTTACTTATACATATAATAACTTCATGCCTTATGTGTCGTAAAAAAAAAAACTGTTTCAGAGTCGGTCGTTTAAAATATCAGGAATCGGCGTCGGAGTTGGACATTTTTTTGACGGACTCCACAACCCTTGTTCAAACATGTCCGTTTTTGTTTTCTTTGTTTCCCTTGTTTGCTCCTTATGGAGCATAGAACCATGACAGCAGCTTGTCCCCTGACAGGATGGCTGCATCAAAGTATTCATGTGCTCTAGCAGTTATAGTTTCAGTAGCAATTAGTTTTAAATGATCAGCTTGCCATGCCCATAATAATAATAATCATATGCATAATCTCAAATTAGACGCTCATTACGTCATACAAGAGGCACAAAGGTCCTGTTCTTTCTTTGCCCCCTCAGAGACCCCCGGGAACTAACCGGGGTCAATCTTGTCTCATTTCATTTAACGTTATCTTTTCGTCTCTCCAGTCTCTCTATCCTAATCTAGCAGGTTTAGATTTAAGCTCCCCATATCCGTCGTTCTAGCCCCACTTGTCTGGCTTCCGTTTGATACGTGAACGTACAATTAACAGAACGTCGTCATCTTGGTTATATCTGGCAGTCAGATAGCGCAAGACCTAGTTAACATAGATGTTAACAGACTGAATAAACGAACGTGGCGTACAAAGAAATGTGTTCATATCAATTTTATATCTCTGTCACTTCCGCAATTTACATAAGAACGTCGTTAACTTGATTTTCCAGCTTTGCTCAAGAGACTCGTGAATAAGTGCCTCATGATGGAACTAAAATCACATCTTTATGCTCAAAAAAGCAGTGACTTAGTAAATGTGATGAACACAATAAACAAAGATTTTTAATCTACGTGAAGTTATCACTCAAATAATAATATGAACATTGTTGTTGCTTTAGCTTCATAATGATGACTGATTACTATGACTTATTTTGCAATCACATATTTTTAAAATCTGCTTACATCACACACATTTATGTGTTCCTGCATTACTCAAAATTATTCTACCTAAATATTACAGTCTCCAGTCATAAAGTAACCAAGGGGGTGTGGGAATAATATATATGTGCATTTCCCTTTCGTCCCTTTTATGTTATTTCTTTCGCCATCTCGTCCCTACATTTCCCCAAATGGAGCAAGAGGTCACCAATGCAGTTTTCCTTCTCCCAGAAAGCCTGCGCCAAAGTCAGTTCATGCACTCCTGCAGTGGTAGTTTTCATTGCAGTTTGTTTTATATCATGAGGTGTACTCGTCTCATGTCCAAGTGCCAAAAGGTGCCTTTTAAGACATGCGTAGAATAGGAGGCAACAGTTGTATTCACTGGTCCCCGATATCTGCGCAAAGATCCCCAAGACGGCACTTTATATATGCGTATGTATGTATGTGGTATCTTGCCCGTCTAGGTCCCGGAGGTTTCTGATGAGACAAAGAAATGATACGGCTACTGTATCCTCAGGTATATTGTACAAGGCGACTAATATGAAGTTGTGCATGAGGCTGAGAACCTCATCACCCGAAACAAATTGTGACAGCAACAATCGCTGTAAAAGCAAGTGGGTGCAGGCTTCCTGCAAGGGGACCAGCTACAGTAAGGGCTCCATGCTCCGTTAGGAGCAATAATGGAAAATGATGAAGATGATGATGTATACCAAAGTCCAACAGAAAGTAAACCCGCAAGTAAGAAAAGGTCAATAAAAAACGAAAAAGCCAAAAGATAATGCGAAATTAAAAAGACCAATATGATACGGTGGAGGAACTAGGGAAGTAAAAAATGACACAGAAAAAAGGTGGTCCATGATAAAGTCAACAACTACCTGAGGTGGTCCATGATAAAGTCAACAACTACCTGAGGTGGTCCATGATAGTCAACAACTACCTGAGGTGGTCCATGATAAAGTCAACAACGACCTGAGGTGGTCCATGATAAAGTCAACAACTACCTGAGGTGGTCCATGATAAAGTCAACAACTACCTGAGGTGGTCCATGATAAAGTCAACAACTACCTGAGGTGGTCCATGATAGTCAACAACTACCTGAGGTGGTCCATGATAAAGTCAACAACTACCTGAGGTGGTCCATGATAAAGTCAACAACGACCTGAGGTGGTCCATGATAAAGTCAACAACGACCTGAGGTGGTCCATTATTAAATCTAATTACTATCATCATTATCGTTTATCTTTTCGCGCCCTGTGGAGCATGGAACCAACCACTACTGCAGTTTGTCCTCTTGTGGGTAGCCTGCATCAAAACATACATGTAGTCTAGCAGCAGTGGTTTCTGTAACAATCTTATACATAATAAGGTGACCAACCTCATGCACAACCTCATATTAGTCACCTTTTACGACATGCCAGAGAAAGCAGTAGCTCTATTCTTTCTTTGTTCCCTCGAGACCCCCCTGGGACTACACGGGGTTAATGGACACGGCATACGACCCCTCCCTAAATGAAATGGTGAACAGTATATTTCATTAAGATGTAAATGTCACACAAAGTGGAAAATACATTTACAATCAATACCCTAATTATAACCGAATACTAGGTTGAATATGGTAGACTCTCCTGAGATGGTGGTCGAAAGGGGGCAAATAAAGCTCTTGTGATGCTATTCGATTCTCCTCCCGTTTCGATAAAGAACAAAAGAGTGAGGCAATTACGTGAAATGGTGTTGGTGATGCAATTCTTTAGGGCTAAGACAAACCAGTTAAAAAATCAGGTGAAAGAAAAACGAGTGTGTGACGGTATTGCCTCCCCTGCTTTGCAGTAGTGGTCCAACAGTGGCCAACACTCAAGAGTATCTAATATGGGCTTCAAAGGTATCTACCTTCGCACAAGATTACTCTTGGCAGAGATGTAGATAGAAGAAACAAAACGCTTCTATCTCCAGAAAGTCTTCACAAGATATTCAGATAAGCGAAAACAATGCTGCTTTGGCTGAGCACGTTAATTCTTGAATCTGCCGACAACTTTTGTAAAGGAATTAAGCACTTATTAATTTCAGCTCGTTCATGCCCCTACTCCTGATTTAAGCAGTGGAATTCTTATTATTCTAGTATAGCTCTGTTTAGAGTGTGTGTAGTAAATTGAGACAAACATGCAGTAACTTTAAAATGATTAAATCGAAGTTAAATTTGTAACATTACAAATAACAAAATTTAATAATCACTTTAGCTTTTAACAGTTTGAAAATAAATTGAATAGTTTATAAGAAAAGTTTCATCATTGATTTATAGTAGAGATGATGGGAAAAAAGTTCACTTTGGCAGCGTATATTTTTCATTTAGCTGCCAATAGTAGTTTCTGCTCCCGCTGATGGGTTTTGTGTACACTGCTCTCGCTCGTCGCTGGTTAAGGCTTAAGGCGCCATACGTTCCTATAACGTCAATGAGTAACGGCAAAACTTGTTCTTCGTCTGTCTATAAGACCCTCTTATGATAGCGTCTAGCTCAACGTCAGTCTACTTCTACCTTCACTTGGTTCCAGAGATAGTACTTCCTGCCGGTACCACCAATACGCCAATCCTGGCTCACAGACTGTTTGCTCAGATGAATAAAAGAGACTTGAATCGGCCTCTTACACGCGTCTGGGGTGTCGTTAATTTCATAAGTTCCCTCTCTGACTTCGTGTGTGGTCCTTCAGTTTCCTCAGTCCCGGTTTCCTTATTTAATATGAAAGAGATTTCCTGGGCTATGAATGTCCGTCCAAAATTCTCCAATAAAAGGTGTCCGGTATGTTAAGAAGTAATTCTCAATTCTAGGCTTCACTCTAGCAAGGTCTGGTAGCTTGGCAAGCGATCTTCACAGTGGAATAACACTGAAACGTCAGGTTATATTCCCGGTCTCACACGCATCTGTTTGTTATGGAGTTAAAATAAACGCTCCAATCATTTTCAAACAGCAGGTGAGGATGTTGTACTTTCAAAATATTCCACGTAAAATAAGGTGCGTACAGCAAAAGGTCACTTATTACTATATATGGTAATAAGATATACGATGCCTTGCGTACAGACTCGCGAACATATCGTTAACCTCATATGACAACGTGTTCCAAAAGTAATAATTCATTACTTTATCCGAAAGTAATCTCTTATCGGTGTCTGTCCATCAGTTGTCTTCCCGTATTCCAAGCTTTGGTGATGTGCGCACCGGTCTTATCGGTGATTAGGCAGATAGCGCTGGGCGATGTACGTATTAATCCATAGCGGCCAAGCTTGGTACAAGGGAATTTTACCAACCTGCCTCTCATAATATTGTCTCTACCTCTCCTTGCAAAGGTGAGGTGTTTATCATCCACAAGGAGTGTCAGATAACAGACAAGACACAATATACTGAAAGAAGTGAAAGAATACTTGAAAATATAAACTATCTGTTACATAGTATAGAAAGAAAGAAAGAAAGTGCGACAATTGAGAGCATGCAATAAAATCAGTACCAAAAATGCACCGATTACTGCCGGAGTGAAACAGAGATCGAAAGGGGTCGCCCCATTCTGTCTCAGAGTGATACCATCGTTATTATGCCAACAGATGGCAGTAACCTGAATATCTTTTCTGGCATTTGTGAGAAACAAAGAATAGGACAACCTCTTCCTCGAACGACACATTCAGTAAGAATAGTGTGATGTTGTATGTGGGGCTGGCAACCTGTTTATTTAAAACGAACTGTTCACAGAAATTAACAACGCTTTAGTGCAGGTTTCTTACACGTAGGAAGTAATTACATGGTTATCCCATGTTCATTCAGCGCAGGTTTCTTTCACGTAGGAAGCAATTACAGGGTTATGTCATGTTCTCGCAACGCAGGTTTCTAACACGTAGGACGCAAATACAGGGTTATCCCATGTTCATGCAACGCAGGTTTCTTACACGTAGGAAGCAATTACAGGGTTATCCCATGTTCATACAACGCAGGTTTCTTACACATAGGAAGCAATTACATGGTTATCCCATGTTCATGCAGAGTTTAAGAAAAAGGAAAAAGAAGTGCTTCTAAGGTTAAGTCAGCCGGCGTGATGCTGACCACATCACCTCTAGTGTGTCGATGGTCAAGAAAATAAGGGTCTAATACCATATTTCCAATATGCCTCAATGGACGTGTAACAGGATCCTTTACCTTTACCTTTTACTTCTAACTGCTGTAAATCTTTAACAACTGACTGCCATACATCTGCAACGCTCAGTAACTATGTGAGTTTGACTGGGAACTTACTTTTACTTTTGTAAAATTTAGTAACTGATTTTCCCTGAACAAACATTAAGTAACTATCACCAGAACACTGCGTAACTGAATATCTCTGAACAAACATTAAGTAACTAAGAGCAGAACATTTTGTAACTGAATTTCTCTGAACAAACATTAAGTAACTTTCAGCGGAACATTTAGTAACTGACTTCTGCTGGATCATACTAAGCTATGGTAGGACCACTCAGTAAATGATTTACGGCAGAAGAACCCAGTAGTTATCTGAATGACGGCAGGAACACTCAATGTCTGATTAACGGAAAGAAAACACAGTAACTACGAGAGCTACAGTAGGAACCTATCTTAATTTACCTGTCTAATTTACGACATGAACATTCAGTTAGCTATATGAATTACGACAGAAAGACTCAGTACGTATCTGAGTAACGGCAAGAACACTCAGTAATTATCTGAATTACGACAGAAACACTCAGAAACTACTTGAGTAACGGCTAAAACACTTAGTTATTATCTGAATTCCGACAGGGACACTCAGTAATTACTTGAGTAACGGCTAAAACACTCAGTTATTATCTGAATTACGACAGGAATACCCTGTTGTTATTGTTGTTGTTTAACTAGGGCTGCTGAGCTTCTCGCTCTTTAGCAGGCAATGCCAAGTTAAAGACTCCTTGGTATTATCTACACTGTAGATCTAGGCTGTTCTTGTGGTTTTTCTGCCATTCCGAAACGTGTTGAGTTGAAGTCATGAGCTCTAGTTTCTCCAGTTGGCTTGCATTTAAAAGATCGTCCCATCTGCTCTCAAGCTATGAGAAAGAAGTGCGTGGCATACTGTGCATTCCTCGCCATCCAAGGTGGCTCTCCAACTATGCAGAGCTAAAATGCTGTGCCCTGGTTCTGGACTCTCCCAAGGAATTGTCACGTCCTGTACAGAGCCACTTCTTAGTTTCCCCTGCCTATCACTGGGTCCATAGTGAGATCCGTCTGCATGCAGTCAACCAAGTCAAAGGCAAAGAATTACGCCTGGGGCTCAAGTGACTTCTCCAAGCTTTGTGTGCTGGGTTTTCAACAACTTTCACCACAGGGGGAATTCCTGGAAGTGTGTGGATGATTTAAAGAGTTAATGAGGATGTAATTAGCCTCACATACATAGGTTCACTTCCACGAACAGATAGTGTAGCATTGTGCATAGCTGGTGGTCATACAAGGATGACTCCAGATATGCCTCCATGCATTGGAACACTCAGTAACTACTTGAGTAACGGCTAAAACACTCAGTTTTTGTCTGAATTACGACAGGAATATTCAGCACGTATCTGAGTAACAGCAAGAACACCAAGTAATTATCTTAATTATGACAGGAACACTCAGTAACTATCTGCAAGGAACAATTAGCAGTTTACCGAGTTACGGCAAGAAAACGCAGTAACTATTTGATTAAAGGCAGGAATACCCAATAGCTATCTGGATAATGACAGGAACACTCAGTAACTATTAGGGTTATTGCAGGAACACTCAATAGCCAACACACTTTCAGAAAATTAAGTAAATGACCTTCTTGAACATCCAGTAGTGGACGTCGTTAGAACACTCATTAATGTAAAAAAGTTACCTTTGTAACACTAAGAAACTGACTTCCACTGTTACACTTTCTAAGTGACTACCACTGCAGCTTTCAGTAACTGACTTCTTCTGGACCATTCAAGAAAAATGAATGATTTACACCGGAAAACTCAGTAATTGTATGATTTACGTCTGTAACGTTCAATAACTCAATTCCACTGAAGCATTTAGAATTTACTTTCACTAAAAAACTCAGTTACTGACTTCCACTGAAATACTTAGTAACTGACAATCACAAAACGGCCTATTCATTCGTCCATTTTTAAATGTCTATCCTCTACGTCAGTATTGCCTTAATTCTTCTTTCATCAAGGGCGTTCCCATAACATAAACGCTCACCGTTTTTAGGCTTGACCGCTTGTAGAATGTTTATCTTTCTAATTATGAAAAGTCGGCTCTGTGTGGCAACTACAGTAGCATAAAACTGCACATGGGAAGCAAGCCTGGAGTGTTTTTAGACAAACTGACACGTTAGTCTGGAACACTGTTATCAGGAGCTAAATTGTCTAACACAAACATTCGTATTACATAATTGCTTCCGCTCAGGTGAAAATAAGAGACGAACAAATATTGTCGGATTAGCGTAAGATGGTCATTTTAAAGATAACTAATGTTTAATTGCATGAGCATGACTGGCAGAAAAAATTCCAGTCCGAAGTTTAACTTGATTACAAAAATATTGAAGTAATAGGAAAGGGCATATGACATAATTGTTTCCGGCAAGGGTAAAAAGGAATTACACTGCCATATATGGCCATGTCAATAAATGTAGCAATGGGTAGGTGGAAAATTTACTAAAATAAGACGTCCTAAACGGTGATTGGCTTTAAACTGAAAAATAAACTAGCCTGAATTGTGACTGGGTTTAACACACACACACACACACACACACACACACACACACACACACACACACACACACACACCAACACACACACACACACAAACTAGCGAAATTAAATTTGTCGTAGGCGGAATATTTACTAGAAGATAACGAGCGGTTGAAAATCGTGACTGGAAGTTCCTTTTTCATCTGAGATACAAGACGTCAGGAAGACATAGCTAAGGGATTCCATTATAAGATGTGCGAAAGTTATTAGAAGTAACTTGTAAAATTAAAAGTACAAATTTTCTTTTATACTACTTACATTCATAAGTCCGAGGAACACCTCCTCATGGGTTAAAATTGGGAGTTGTGAATTTACAATTACCATTCACTCATATGAGGAAACTGCACATTTGCGACTGCAGCGAAGTGCTGTCAGTCATTCTGTACAAAACGTCTGCATACTGTTCAAATTGAAGGGATAATATTTAACATGCACATTTTCGTATCTTATATCTGCCTTTTAAATGTATGGAATGCTTATTACTGTAAAGTTGTGTATGAGGCTGGTAGTTTCATCATGTAAAATAAATTGTCACATAAACCACCACTACAAGAGGTGGTGACTGCTTTGTGTGGGTTTCTTCGCAAAGAATCAATAGCAGATGCAGCCCCATGCTCCATAGGGAGGATAAAGGAGAAGATGATGATATTATAATGTATATTTCAGATTGATGTATATATAATTATGATTCATTTGCACTTTTCCATTTATATATATATATATATATATATATATATATATATATATATATATATATATATATATATATATATATATATATATATATATATATATATATATATATATATATATATATATATATATATCACAGAGGCAGGTTGGGATACCAAGTTTACAACAAACGTAGTAAACGCAGTTACTGTACTTGCCATCCTAGAAATATCTATGAGACTCTATGAAATAGGAGCATTATCTTCCAGCTTACATCACTGCCAAGAGTAATCTTGAGCGAAGGTTACTACTTTTGTAAAATGCATCCTTTTACTTCACTGTCGGGCGAGTCGTGGACTACCACGATAGCAGAACGTAAAAAATTCGCAACACTGACTTCCATTGAAACACTCAGTAGCTGACTTCTACTGAAATACTCGCCAACTGACTTGCATTGAAACACTCAGTAACAGACTTCCATTGAAACACTCACTAACAGACTTCAATTGAAACACTCATCAACAGACTTCAATTGAAACACCCAGTAACTGATATCCATTGAAACACTCTCCTTAGCTAAAGTTTCTACACAAGAAAAGTCAAATATGCCATTAATAAATTTAGCAAAAAAGTAATGTTAACCAAGATCGTATACAGTGTCAGGACACTTTTACCCGACTTAATGTCGCGAAAATATGACATAAATATTCAACACTGTAACCCATATTAAACATCGCTTACGATTTACGGAATACTCAGCCAAAATTCATTAAGATTTGTGGCCTGAACAACACAGATCGAAGAAATTTAATCCCGCTCAAATATTTAATAACAACCAACGTACGAAAGATGAAAGCCTTGATTTTACAGCAACAAATAATTAATAAAGACAACAGTCTAGTTTAAAAATCCATATTATTCAGACCGCTATAGGACAGTAAATCGAAGGACTGGAACGGAATAAATGATTAGGAGCCTGGTAAACGTGGCTGCCTGTGGTTTATTTCAATGGTGTCGCTGGCGTTTCCAGTCCACAGCGAGAGCACTGCGTACAGTACCCGTCCATTCACTTCCACCGCATGGCTGAGTTCTTGTTGCGTTCTATTTTGGAGGGAATTTTAAAATAATTATGACAGTACTGTCAAGTGATAATTAATAAATAAGATAACTCTTCATAGAGACAGCGTTTCCCGCATTTCAACATGCAAATAATAAATCCAGATAGCAACAGAAATGGAAAGCCATGAAAAATACCCGATTTATATCTACATATAGCGAAGCAGTACACGGTACACTGGAAAACGTGCTTCGCGAAAAAAATATGCATTTGAAGAAAAATTAAAATGAATAATGACCTTTAACTTGCTTTACATATTATAAATAATACACACATAAAGGTATGTTACAGGCACTGGTGAAAAATAAAGAAGTAGAAAACTAGACACAGACCAAAAAAAAAAACAAAAAACATATTATTTATTACTGTTTACGGGTCTCGGATTTCCCTCTTTATTTACTTTACATATACACGGTGTGCAAAACGTCAGACCCATAAGCAAATTGTTATATTTTTTAAAATTTTGTTGTTGTTGTTTGTTTGTTCCAGATTGACATACAAAGGCGTCTTCTTTTATCCTTATCCGCCGGCCATTAAAGCAGTCAGTGGCCATCACGCCTTGTGGCGTCTTGTAGGGCAACAACAAATAGATTCCACTTTGCTCGGTCGGTGGCCATCCTTCGTACAGTGCCTCAACTCTGGTTAATTCTTTGCATCTTAGCTTCCACAGTCCTCCGCCAAGTTGTTTTTGGTCGGCCTCTCGTTCGTTTTCCTTCAGGGGTCCTGTTACGGTGTTTTTATTGATGTCGTCTGCTATAGTTGGCAGTGCGCAATTTTAGGTTAATAGAATTAATATAGATTGATGTTGATACTTCACGGATTATTGAACGCAAATTACACGGTCAACTTGTGACGTGTTAGCGTTGGTAAGGTCACGCTTCGTGACTTAGATACTGGACACTTTTTACGTTGATCGTCAAGCCGTGAAGACGTGTCTCACATCCTTCCAATGTTAGGCTTCATAATTGCCGCAAATATAGAATTTTATATAAGGACACAGGGTCAGTCCAGATTGATATTATAAAGGATGGAATTATAAGGTTAGTAGATAACCTGAATTATGGAAGGATCGTTAATCAGTCTTAATATATATTCGTCAAGACACATGCGCTCACTGTCGGCTGTCTGAATCACAGCAGCGCGCGCTTATAGCCATGATGTTCTGTTGACATTAATGCGTTAGGACACGGACTGATAATTATATATATTCAATTGGAATCACATTGATGTGTGCTTTACTATGAACCATTCTCATGATATCGTCACATGTTTTTCGTAATAAATCGTGTTTTGTGGACTCAAAATACTTGGACTTCTCCAGTCCATATCATCCAATTATTACTCATTTTCCCAGCATTCGCGTACTATACAAAGAAAGCACGAAATTAAAATAATGAAGGAAAAACAAGATAAATTTCAAAACAAGGCCAGAGGTTGTGAACACCTTTTATTTACTACTCAGTTGGACTGAGTATGCAAGGACAAACTAACTCAACAATAACCAGTCTCAACAACAGAATCTTCAACAAAAGAATCCTTCAACAACTGGTGCCCATTGTCTGGGGAACGAAAAATTTTTCTTCAATAAGGTTACCGAATTCTCATTCAATGACCAAGAACTGTTTACAATTGGAAAATACTCACGTGATGTGCGAAAGTATGACCAAATACGCATAACGACGAAAGGTCAAACACACGTCATCAACTTCTGTGTACATGAAAGTCAAGTCGGCAACCGCTAACACAGTCTTTGTCAAATGAAAATACTGCATCAAGGTAGACCCAAAGATAGAAAAACTCTATCAAGCAATCCATATCAGTTCACGACATTGGTCTACGCCGTTGGTGCATACTGACATTGACCGGAGGAGATAACTGAGCACAAAAAGATAAGTTTTATTGTAACCTTTGTCGGTTAAATAGGCATACACTAGTCCATTTCGCCTTTATATAGGCATGTCTTATTACTATCATTTGTAAAGTTTATATGTGTTTTCAACCGTCTGTTTGTTATTATGTTAGGCGGATGGTTTCCGAGGCGAATCACAACCGATTTTATGTCTCTCAGGATGACCGAATCGGTTTTGATCGAGCTGTAGGGCAGTGAAATATTTTCATTTTGCAGAGAACCCCATTGAAGATTATGCCGATGGGTACCTTTGTCTGTATTTGAAAGTATTTGACTTTAAGAGTTAGGTGTGAAGTTTTGTAATATTACTGTTGTATTTTGCTGTATTAAGTTTCATTTTTATTCAGTTCTAGTCATATGTTTGTATACTATCTTGTTCATTCTGATCTTTCTATCATTTAGTTCATAGAGATTTTAATAACCGTTATATGAGTCCATGTCTACGTCATCAGTTTACGTGTATGTAGGTCAATCTCGACTTAGTTTTTCCTTGACCCTTGAGTACTTCCGATTCTTGTACTTAGTTCATAAAATCATTTATGTCTGTGAAATTGTCACTTTTGGATCGTACTACTGTTTGTAAATCTTTGGTTAATGTGCGTATTGTAGTTATTCATTTCATAGATTGATAATATAATTATATTGTTATAAATTGATTCTCTATAAGATAGTAAATTAATTTAATAATTTTTATTAAATTGCATGATGACTTAGGTGATGTCATCAATTTGCACTATTGGCCCAAGACACTAGTCTTTATTCATTATGACTAGGGCATGATACCATAATATAATGATAAATTATTGAAGTAAGATAATTTTTATCGAATAAATGCTTGGTAATCATACCATGCAGAGGGGATGAATTAGGAAACTATATTAGATACAATAAATATATAATACATTATGATATTAATGAGGGAAGATGCCCATAGGTAATAAGTGAGATTAGTTGATGCATGAAATAAATTCAGCATCATAAATTAATAAAGGTATAATACATTGGTATAATGTAATGAGTAAACATTATTGATATAAATTATTTAGTTACAAAATAGTTGTGGAACTTACAACTAATAGTACTATAATATTGTAGTTGATTATAGTAAGTATTAATCTATTTTTACACATATATATTATTAAATATTTAACTGAGGAGGCATATTGTTGAATTAATATGGCTACTCTTGACACCTTTGTTAAAATTGGGAAGGATTATGGTTACAAAGGACCAGAACTTCGTCAGTTTGCAGAAGAGCAACTGGCTATTGCAAAGAAAGAAGAGGAAGAGAGAAAAGCAGCATTGAAGCAGGAGAAAGAAGAACTTAAACGAGAGAAAGAAGAACTTAAACGAGAAGAAGAAGAACGTGAACTTAAATTAGATAAGCAAAGAGAAATTGCTAAACGAGAGATGGAAGAACAAAAAGAACTTGCTAGGCGTGAAGAAGAAAGAAAAGTGGCAAGAGATGAAATCCTACGGATTGAAGAAGAGAATAAAATTAAAC
This sequence comes from Oreohelix idahoensis, assembly GCA_024509875.1. NCBI lineage: Eukaryota > Metazoa > Mollusca > Gastropoda > Stylommatophora > Oreohelicidae > Oreohelix > Oreohelix idahoensis. The sequence goes on from JAMPIV010018993.1 coordinate 52,309, forward strand.
GAGAGGAAATTATAAGGCAACAAGAAATGGAATTGGCACGTCTTAAGTTTGAAACTGCAAAATTACAGGCACAAATTGCTACTACGAGCCAGACTGATAATTCTCAAAACGGATCTTCATCCAATCAAAACAAAATTTATTATAACTTTAAATTACCACATTTTAAGTTGAACCTTGACGACTTATCATCATATCTAGCACGGTTTGAACAGGTATGCAAAACAAATAACTTACCTAAACATTCATGGGCACTTAAACTAAATGAATTTTTAGATGGTGAACCATTAAATGCAACAGAGAATGCTGATCCTACAATAGCAGTGGATTATGATTCGATAAAAGCTTTATTGTTGAAAAGGTTCCATTTAGATGAGGAAGGCTGTAGACTTAGGTTTAAAACGCTTCTACCTGAGTCCAATAAAGACTTTCCAGGTTTTATTGCGAATATACGCAATACCTTTAACAGATGGGTGGAACTGGCAGGTGTTAACAAATCGTATGACAAATTAGTTGATTTGTTACTAAGGGATAAAGTTTTATCCTCTATCAGTCCACCGTTCTTTTCTTTTATATAAGAACGAAAACCATCTACCATTGCTGCACTGGAAGAAATGGCAGTAAATTATTGCTCCGCACATCCTAATGCGAGCATATCTAACTTACAAATAAGAGAACCTCTACCTGTAGCTTCTAATATGGCATTCCAGGGTAAGGATAAATCGCGAACTTATAGTATGGATAGGAATTATCCGCACAGAAGGAATAATGCCCACAATGACTATTATAAAAATAATAATACATATGGGAACGTAAACAGAGGTAGACAGCATAATAGAAATCAGTCACCTCAATACAGGTACAACAATGGTCAACACAGTTCAAATCATAATCGATCATACAACTATAACACTACTAACAATGATAACAGGTGGAATAAGAATAATCAAGGCTTCAGACCTAGACACAACAGTCACCACGGGGGACAACAAAATAATTTTAATAACTATTCTAGACATCGGTCTCAGTCACGTAGACCGTCACATTATGATCACAATATCGGGGCGGCACTTACTACTATTACGACCCCAGGGGTTCCACATGATGATAAACCAATACAATCTTCGTCCACATGCTATGCTATGAATTATAACGTGGTAAATAGTTGCCCAGACTGTAATCTTGTTTTTCAGAAAGCAAAAGAGACAGTATTGAATTGCGGATACATTCTACAAGAAGTTGGTCTTGCAGCTAATGATGGAGCAGGCTCTCTAATTTTTAACAGAGGAATAGTAAATGGGTCTATCGTCTCTGTTTTGAGAGATTCCGGATCCACCACCATTGAAGTCCGACAGTCACTGATCCATCCAAGTTGTGCTACTAACGAATATGTTAGGTGTATGACATTTGGGGGTACAATTGAACACTACCCCACTGCTATAATTCATATTAATACGCCTTTCTTTTCAGGTAATGTTAAGGTATGCATGTTGAAAAATCCAGTTGCAGATCTGATGGTGGGTCGTATTCACGGCAGCAGAGATTGCACCCCAGAAGATATTATTGAATGGGAAAGGAAAAATTTGCAATTTTATGGCAATGCTAACGCCGTCATTGCAATGGCTACATTACGTGCCAAGAATCTTAATACATGTGGCACATCAGTTTCAAATTTTAGTCTTTGTACTATTTATGAAAAAGAGGAGAATGATGAGACTTTCCATCAAAATAATAATAAGGATAATATCAAAGTTAATATTGACGTTACATGCACACCAATTGTCACTCAAGTTGACAAGGTGATGCATACATCTTATGATGTCCCTGTACATACTTCGACCAAGGTCAATATTACAACTCCATTGAATATGAGAAAATCATTTCGAGGCAGGTACACCTTCCCTCGACATGATAATATCGCCAATTCAATTAATAAATCTTGGCGACAGAATCATATTGAAATTGATTCTAAGAAAAATACTGAATTGGGTTACGATGGGAATGACTTCACTAAAAAGAGAAATAATAGTGAGTTTAGAATGAACTTGTACGATAAAGTTCAGACTAATAAGTCTGTCGGCAAAGTTTTTACTTTGCACAGCAAAGAAGTGGCTACGACAAGTATGAAACCTACTACCTTTGGTAATGATAGATATCGTCCTAATTTTGGTCATGATGATACTTCATCTAATAAAATTATTACGTTGATGGATAAAGGTAAATTTATTTCTCTTGATATGACAAGGAATACATATCGTCATCGTTCACAATTTCGTGACAATGATATTACTTATATTGGCAAAAGTGCATATTGTCGCACTGTGTTAGTGCGCAATCTGCCACAAGATACTACATAGCAGGCACTTGGCAATTTCTTCAATTATACAGCAAACGTTAGGTTTGTTTGTCTTCTGCCATCCTTCAATAGTCAGAATATTGAGGCGTTGGTTACCTTCCGTAACAATAGAGACGCTCGTTTGGTTATAGAGCGTGATAATGGCGTATGGCTTCATCACCATTCGCTAAAGTTACAATTAGTACCTGATTCTGCGTCATGCAGATAACAGGTTACGGTAACACTGTTCGTCACATCTTTGATGACTCAGCATAGTCAGTCATCATTTCTTTTCTTTATGGGTCATTTATTCTTATATGACTTAGGTCTTGTAGGTTTTCTATAGGTGACACTTGTGTTGTCTTATCTACGATAACACTGTGTTCTTTCGTCTTTGTAATTTTACCATGCCAAGTTACACAGTACTGTGTTGATCATGCTAACTATGCTCAGCCAATGCAGCATGAGTTTCGTATATCGTCTATCTACTGCGACATTGTTCACAAAACTAGACTTAACAAAAGGTTATTGGCAGATACCACTAACCAAAAAAGCCTAATGTTACACAGCGTTTTCCACACCACAAGGTCTTTACCAGTGGAATGTGATGCCTTTTGGGCCTATGAACGCTCCTGCTACCTTTATTCGCATGATGCGAAAAATTTTATCAGGTAGACCAGACACTATTACATACATTGACGACATATGTTAATTTAGTTCGTCATTTGAGGAACATTTTTCGGGGCTTAGATGTGTTTTGGAAATATTAAGGGAAAACCACTTAACCGCTAAACCTACGAAAATACAAATAGCGTTTCAGGAGATAACCTTCCTGTGACATATTATTGGGGCTGGACGTATTCAAACTGTTCCCAGTACGGTATCTAAAATTTTGAATCTATCGGTTCCTCAAACGTTGACGGTGAAATGGACTGACGAATGCGAGAAAACGTTTCGTAGGATATTGAAAATCTTTTCAAATCCACCAATTTTGAGATTACCTGATGCTTCTAAAAAGTTTCTTCTTCGCACAGATGCCAGTAATTACGATATCGGAGGTTGTTTGCTTCAATGTCACGACGATATACTTCATCCAACTATGTATATATCACGAAAACTTAAGTTGCCTGAAACAAGATACTCTACAGTGGACAATGAGTTACTGGCAGTAGTTTGGGCGATCACTAAACTTGAAAAGTTCTTGTTGGGAGCACCCTTCATGATCCAAACTGTTCAGAAGGCGGTGACATCGTTACGTCGCTCTAACCACAAAAGCCCCAAACTTGCCAGATTTGCTATTCTGTTACAAGCTTACGACTTTGTCATCGAAGCCATACCCGGACAAGAAAATATAATGGCTGATGTACTTTCGAGACACCCTACTGAAGTCGAATAATAATTGTCCACAATTTCAAAAAAATTAAAGACTGAACAAGATTGACTTTGGAACAATGATGTATTTCTGCGATGAAAATGATATGAACTACCTACATATGTAACGACACTTCGAATAAATTGCATGGAATCAACCAATATGTACACTCTCCGAAAGAAATTGGTTGTAACAAGAAACGTATTTCGATGGTTCGTTTTTAAGGTTTGGACTTTGGGTAGTGTCCATTCGTTCTACAACTCGTTACGATATAGTCGGGAATAGTATCTGAATCCAGGCTGGACAAATTCCGTTATACTACATAAATTGAAATGACTAATTCAACACCAGTAAAGTTTACACTCACTCAGGAACGAAACATAGTTGAACATTATTAACTTTCTTCTCCAATGGAACTTTCCGTAAATTCACAAAGGAAATAACGACGGCTGGATCTTCATGTCCGACATTATTAAGTTTAATAGTTATTAAATTAATAAAGAATAAAATAAAGTTGAAGTGTGATAATAAAAAAATGAGATGTATAAAAGAAAGAAAAGATGAAAACAAAATAATATCACACAATTGAATACTCTAGATATTTTATTTATGAATGGGATAGATAGTATATGAAATTAGTTAAGATGTTTACATAAAATGTATGAATATTCGTTTTCTTTTAGTAATTCATTAAGTTAATTAGTTAGTAATTACTCGATACACATGATTAATTTTAAACACACCTAACTATATTAATTTATACTTTATCTTTTTCTTTACTTTACTTGTCCTTACTTCTCATTTCTTTTATTATGACACTATCTCTCAGTTTATTTAATTAGATGTTAATTAATTAATACCCTACACACATACTATGATTAATTAGTTTAATTTTAATTAGTTAAAATAATTTTCTTTACATAACACTTCATTATTTAGTCACGACAGACTTTAAGTTAAGTAGATAATTATTTAGCGACAGTTGACACTCCTTTGGTTAATATAATATCCATGTATAACATGACTGTTAGTATATTACATGATTAGTATAATATCGACATGACCACGATACTGTTCTAGTCAGAACATCGAAGGCCATATGTCGGGTTTTTGTTAAATTTTTGAGATGTTTGATCAAGATAGTTCAAAAAAATAGATTTTTTTCCCCCGTCGGGCAGGGAATTGTTACGGTGTTTTTATTGATGTCGTCTGCTATAGTTGGCAGTGCGCAATTTTAGGTTAATAGAATTAATATAGATTGATGTTGATACTTCACGGATTATTGAACGCAAATTACACGGTCAACTTGTGACGTGTTAGCGTTGGTAAGGTCACGCTTCGTGACTTAGATACTGGACCCTTTTTACGTTGATCGTCAAGCCGTGAAGACGTGTCTCACATTCTTCCAATGTTAGGCTTCATAATTGCCGCAAATATAGAATTTTATAAGGACACAGGGTCATTCCAGATTGATATTATAAAGGATGGAATTATAAGGTTAGTAGATAACCTGAATTATGGAAGGATCGTTAATCAGTCTTAATACAAGGGGATTGACATAAGTCTTGGGCCTGACCATGAAGGACATGTCACAGAGAGCTGAAATTTTGTATAGTGTTTATTCCTTTTCAATATAGCCACCGTCTGAATTGACACACTTCTGCCATCTCTGCTTGACCTTGAAAAGACCTTGGGAGTAGAACACCCTATTTTTCAAACTAAACCAGTCATCACATGCCAGTATAACCTCTTCATCGCTATCAAAATGATTTCCTTTTAGCTGTTTTTTTAAGATTTGGGAATAGAAAAAAGTCCGATGGAACCAAATCTGGAGAATATGGTAGGTGTGGAAGAATTTCAATATTCAAATTGTTGGCTGCTAGCTGCACAAGCCGTGCTTTGTGAGAGGGCGCGTTGTCTTGAAGCAAAGGAAGATTTTGAGTTAACGTTATCCCTCATTTCCTGGTCACAACCTTTCTTAGTTTTGTGAGAAGATCTGCATAGTACTGTCCATTAACTGTGTTGCCACGAGGCAGATAATCTTTCAAAAGGACACCTTTGCCGTCCCAAAAAAAAGTCAGCATCACTTTTCCTGCAGACTTCTGCGCCCTCGGCTTGACAGGTGTTGGGGAGCCCGGGGTTTTCCATTGCATGCTGGCAATTTTGGATCCGGGGTCATAATGTTGTACCCAAGTCTCATCTACTGTCACCATGGTCTCCAAAAATGTAGGTGTTTTTTCCTGAAACATCGGAAATTTTATCACAGCTCTGGCCTCCTTCTTTTCCATTGTTTTGTCAAATCTTTGGAGCAGCAGATCCGGTCAATAGGGTACATTGCGCCGTGCACCGTAGCGGGAAAACCTATTGAAGAAACAAACGCGTACTTTACACATTCAGTGCAAATATGATGAACTTTAAATGTGCCAAGTCTCATCTTCCTCCTGTGAATCCTTCGTGGTCAGGCCCAAGACTTATGTCTATCCCCTTGTACATATTCGTCAAGACATGCGCTCACTGTCGGCTGTCTGAATCACAGCAGCGCGCGCATATAGCCATGATGTTCTGTTGACATTAATGCGTTAGGACACGGACTGATAATTATATATATTCAATTGGAATCACATTGATGTATGCTTTACTATGAACCATGCTCATGATATCGTCACATGTTTTTCGTAATAAACCGTGTTTTGTGGACTCAAAATACTTGGACTTCTCCAGTCGATATCATCCAATTATTATTCATTTTCCCAGCATTCGCGTACTATACAAAGAAAGCACGAAATTAAAATAATGAATGAAAACCAAGATAAATTTCAAAACAAGGCCAGAGGTTGTGAACACCTTTTATTTACTACACAGTTGGACTTAGTATGTAAGGACAAACTAACTCAACAATAACCAGTCTCAACAACAGAATCTTCAACAAAAGAATCCTTCAACAGGTCCATAGCATAGCTGTTCTTGTTATGGCATCGGGGTCTCTTCTGAGGACATGGCCAACCCAGCTCCAGCGTCTGCCAGCTATGATAGTGTGCATGTCCTCTTGCTTGCTCAGAGTAAGCAGATCTTGGTTGGTGATGGTATTCGGCCAGAAGATGTGGAGAATTTTTCTTAGGCATGTTGTGTGAAAAGAGGACAATTTCGACATTTCCTTCTCTGTAACTATCCAGCATTCCGCATTATAGAGAAGCACAGAAAGCACACAGCTCTGAAATAATCTTAATTTTGTGCTTGTGCTGTACAGAGAGGACTTCCAGATGTTGTTTAGATTATAAAAGGTTGTTCTTGCTTTGTTCATTCTGTTGTTGATGTCTTTGCTTGCTCCGCCGTCTGGTGTTACTATGCATCCTAGGTATGTGAAGGTGCCTGTCTGTTCCAGTTGCTGATTCCATGCTGATATGGGCTCAGGGTTGCTCACATTGAGCGTCATGACATCTGTCTTCTTTAGATTGATCTTTAAGTCCACTTGCTGGCTATACTTATTAAGCCTATCCGTTTTCTCCTGGATGTGTTGATGTGAATGTGCTAGTAGTGCAATGCTATCTGCATATTCCAGATCTTCCAATGTAGAAAATGTAGTCCATCTTATTCCTCTTGGACTGCCCTCTGTTGTCTGGCGCATCACCCAGTCTATGACTGTTAAAAATAGAGTCGTACGCCTGTCTTCACCTCAAAGGTTAGGTTGCTCTGCCCGACGCTACACGTAAAGTTGGCATAGAGGCTTTTTATGATTGACACTATGCAGCTTGGAATTCCAGAAGCCCTCAATAGTTTCCATAAACTGTCCCTATGTATACTGTCAGACCAACCTGCTGGTCATACTTATTCAGTCTATCGATTTTTTCTTGGATATGTTGGTGTGAATGCGCGAGTAGTGCAAGATCATCTGCATTTTCCAGGTCTTCAAGTGTAGAAAACGTTGTCCATCTAATTCCTCTTGGACTGCCCTCTGCTTTTGAAATTCTCTGTGTAATTATCCTGCCTAGTATTTTGCTGGGAACTGAGAGAAGAGTGAGTCCTCTCCAATTATTGCAGTCTGCAAGATCTCCTTTCATTGGCAATTTGACAATTATTCCTTTGTTCCACTCCGTTGGTGTTGTCCCTATTTTCCAGACTTGTGCAAATAGTGGTTCTAATAGTTCTGCTGCTAGCTCAGGGTCTGTCTTAAATAGCTCTGCATTTAAGTTATCATGGTCAGGAGCTTTTCCATTCTTTGATTGCTGTGATGATTTCTTCTTTTCGTGGAATGTCTGTATTAACATCTAGATCATTTTCAGCCTCAGGAACATTCAATTGTGTCTCTGGTGGTTCCTTGTTCAGAGTTTCTCTGAAATGCTCTGCCCATCTTGTTTCCTGTCCCTCTTCTGTCGTGATGAGATTTCCTTGCTTATCTCTGACTAATGTAATATTGTTTGCACCTCGTTTTCCGCTGATGATTTTAGTTATTTTGTATACTGTGCTTTGTTCATTTCTCAGTGCTGCCTCTTCTGCCTGTCTTGCAAGATCGTCTAGGAAATTCCTTTTGTTGGCTCGGGTTTGGCGTTTAACTTCCTTGTCCAGCTGACTGTACTGTTCGCTTTATAGTAGCTTTAACCTGGGGGACTTCGCTTCTGTTTTCTTTCTTTTCATTTCCTTTCTCATAGTTATGGTGTTTAATGTTTCTGGTGTTATCCAATCTTGCTTCTTCCTTTCCTGGAATCCCAAGCATGATTTGCTGCTTTCCTTATATATTGTTGAAATGGTGTTGAATTTCTGGTCTATATCATCAGTCAATGTCTTTTCCTGACTTTTGCAAATTGATATCGCTTCTTTATATCAGCCGCAAAAGCTTTTCTGGTAAGGGGGTCCTTCAATTTGCTGATGTCAAACCTTTTCTGTGTAGTTACAGTTGGTCCAGCCGTTCTGAGTTTCACTTTCAGTTTTGCTACTACTAAATGGTGATCACTTCCCACATCCGCACCTCTTCTTACCTTCACATCTTGTAATGCATGTCTCCATCTAACATTAATCATAATGTGGTCTATCTGGTTTCTGTCCCGACCATATGGTGATTCCCATGTTAATTTGTGAATTTCTTTGTGTGGGAAAAGTGTTCCTCCAATGACCAGGCTGTTAATGCTACTGAAACTTATTAATGTATCCCCATTTTCGTTTGCTGCCGCATTTCTCCATTACTCTTTCATTATATGTATAGTGTGCTCCGACTTTCGCATTGAGGTCTCCCATTACTACGATAAGATCATATCTAGGTGTGTCTTCCATTTCTTTCTGCAGTTCTTGATAGAATTCATCCTTGACCTCTTCATCGCTGTCATTCGTTGGTGCGTAGCATTGTATTATTGTAGTGTTGGTGAATCTCCCTCTCAATCTTATTCTTATCAGTCTGTTGTTGATGGGTTTCCATTCCAGTAATGTCCTTTCTGTTCCTTTCTGCAGAATAATTGCTACACCTTCATTGTGCTGTCCACCCTCTCTTCAAGAGTAAAGTACTGTTTCTCCTGTTTGCTGTTTTAACTTTTCCTGCCCCTGTCCATCTGCTCTCGCTTATCCCTAGAATGTGTAATCTATAGTTTCTCATTTCTGCTGTGATTTGTTTTAGTTTGCCCGTCTCGTTCATTGTCCTGACATTCCAAAATCCTATTCTTGTTTCATGTTTTGCGGTCAGTTTTCGTGTCAGTGGCTTTCTTTCGGCTTTCACCACTGACAGTCGTACGTGCCTCAGACTCCGGATGTCCGTCCCGCAGCAAAGTTTGTTCATTTGTTGTCGTTTCCGAAACTTCATTTCTTTTTACATAGACAGGGGTGTCAGCCCTATGCTAAAAACCCCAACCTGGAGGACCAGGGTGTCTGCTTTAGTCTGACCCCTGCCCGCGCAAACCTGTCCAGCTTGGTAGAACCTTCCAGGAGTAAAACTCCCGCTGGCATAGCTCTGGGGGTAATCAGGGTACGCAAGCTGCCATACATCGACAAGGAATTGACACCGGTGATGGCAGATACAAAGGCGTATACATTTCTAAAGATGAAGGAATAGACATTCTTCTAATATATGGAAAAGACGGCGCCATACAACGGTCGGTTGGTGAAACGTTTAATGCCAAGCATCCTGACAGGCGCGCAATTGATCATAGAACTGTTGTCTGATCGATTCATAGAAATGGGAAGCGTTTATGATCGGCAGCGTAGTGGTCGACCAAGAATTTAAACCAACGTAGAAACCTCTGCACGGGTCTGTACACATCTAGAAAAGAGCCCACATAAATGGGGCCACCCCATATCAGTTTGTTTATGTCAGCTGACCCAGAACTATAGATGATCTAAAGGGGGCCATCAAATTAGAATTTGTGAACGTCAGAGAAAATGTTACTTCACTTAGGAATGTTCAAAGGTCATGCGTCGTCAAAGTAAGAACGTGTTTAAAAGAAAATGCCAACCAATCGGAACATTTAATTTAATGTATATAATAAATTCCCAATGGGGCGTGACTTTTGACACAATCTGTTCACTTAGGTGCTGCTTTTTGAACGTTTCTTGAATGAATCTTTACTAATATGAACATTTGTATTCTTAACTCCGCCCGCAAAACACCTGATTTAAATATATGAACTTTTCAACGAGAAAATGGGATGAAGATGCAGAGCAAAGTTCTCGTACATCACCCCTAGTGTGCCGACGGTCAAGAAAATATGGGCCTAACACCATATTCCCAATATGCTCAATGGGCATGTAACGGGATCCTTTACCTTTACCTAATGACAATCAAGGCATGGAGTACCTCCTTAGTTCCATATGTGGTACTTTTAACTGTCTTTTTTTGTACGTGATTTGACCAAGAGGATGTCAAGTGAAAATTTTCAGACTGAGAACAGGCCAGATTCAGATATAATCTGTTCAAGAAATTAAAAATCAGACACGCAGACAGGCAAGCAAACAGCAGAAGTTATCCTTCAAGAATACCGGCTCCATGAGAAGAGAGGATTCACAGCTTGGCTGCACTAATTCCAATGTACGATATACTATTTGGTGATGAGCAAAGCCTGATGAAGATCACCAGCTCTATGAGAGATTAGACGTGGTTAAATGAGAGCTGTTTTCAAACAGGAGTACAACAACATTATTTTTGACAGCCAAAGATTGGGTGATGCGCCAGACAACAGAGGGCAGTCCAAGAGGAATTAGATGGACAACGTTTTCTACACTTGAAGACCTGGAAAATGCAGATGATCTTGCACTACTCACGCATTCACACCAACACATCCAAGAAAAAATCGATAGACTGAATAAGTATGGCCAGCAGGTTGGTCTGAACATCAATCTGAAGAAGACAGAGGTCATGACACTAAATGTGGGCAATCCTGAGCCAATAACAATAAGAAACCAGAAGTTAATACAGACAGACACATTTACTTACCTAGGATGCATAGTAACACCAGACGGCGGAACAAGCAAGGACATTAACAACAGAATGAATAAAGCGAGAAAAGCCTTTGCTAGTCTCAACAACATTTGGAAGTCTTCCCAGTACAGCACAAACAGCAAATTAAGATTGTATGAGAGCTTTGTACTTTCTGTGCTTTCTCTATGGTGCGGAATGCTGGAGAGTAGCAGAGAAGGACATGTCGAGGCTGTCATCCTTCCACACAATCTGCCTAAGGAAAATTCTACGAATCTTTTGGCCGAATACCATCAGCAACCAAGAACTACTTATTCTGAGTAACCAGGAGGACATGCACACCATCATAGCGGGCAGACGCTGGAGTTGGGTTGGCCACGCCCTCAGAAAGGACCCTGATACCATCACAAGAACAGCTATGCTATGGACCCCCGAGGTAAAGCGAAAGACAGGCTGACCAAAAACATCTTGGCGGAGAACTGTGGAAGCCGAGATGCAAAGAATGAACCAGAGTTGGAGCCCTGTACGAAGGATGGCCGCCAACCGAGCAGAGTGAAATCAATTTGTTGCTGCCCTACAAGACGTCACAAGGCGTGATGGCCACTGACTGCTTTGACAGTTGGCGGCTATGGATCAAAGAAGGAGAAGAAGAAGAAAATGAGAGCGAACGACGAAGCAGAAGAAGAAAACGGCGATGAATCCAGGCCCCTCACGGTTGTAAACAGCCCTGTTGTGGTGGCTGGGTAATCGTTGCTCTTCAGGAGTTTTTCGTTGATTAAGGAGTGCACAAACGTGGAGGATGAGGGTGAGAGATGCCTGTGTCGCTCATAACGAAGAGCATATACTCCAGACATTTTAAAATAAAAGAGGATCACTGAATGAAGAGATAAAGTAAAATTAAAAAGATGCGCTAAGTAGAAAATTTAATGGTGCCGGACCCAATGACAGACGAACAAGCAGACAGAAAGTAAGAGAAACATTTAGACAGTCAGGTGGATAGACAGACATACCCAAAAATACGCACATTAATTCGGCATGTCGTATGTCCTAGACGCGAAATAACAAAGAAAGCCCTAATGTTGCCAAAAAAACACTGGAAAGCATTCATAGAACGGGAAGCAATGGAGCCTGAGTAGTAGTAGCAAACTCAAAAGTGTCAATAGAAAAAAGACGAATATAATTGAGCCTTATGCGCCACCTAATAGCAAAGACGAATCTGTACAAGAAGACATTACACCATCATTATCATCACCCTTCTGCACCCTATGGGGCATAAGCCTTCGGAAAGTTCATCCCAGTCATCCTGTCCTGTGCCATCTGCTCATGACCATTCCCTGTCTTCTCTATTTCTTTCATGCTTGTCTTCTATTTCTATTTTAGTGTTTTTTAGTCTTCCTCTATTTCTCTTACCCTGCGTTTTGCAAAGCCAGGACTGTCATGTAGGGCTTTGAGCTAGTATCATCGATATGTGTCCTACCCAACGCCAATCTCTTATCCTCACCTCCTGTTCCAATCATATTTTTCTGGATCATTCTATCGGTTCCACACTGCCGATCTTGTAATTTCATTTCAATCTTTTATTCTGCATGATAACCTTTTTATGAAAGTCTGTATCTCCTTGGTTGATCTCCACGTGTGTTGAAAATAGATTGTCCATTTGTTTCATTGAAATTCTTGAGTAGTGTCCCTTCATCTCGAGACGTCGGGGCAATAATACCATGAAACACGATTTGCATTCCAAATACCCATATATGTGACATATGTCTGCAATAACCAACAACTGTGTGTGTTTATGCATATAAAGTACATACGACAACTGTTCAAAAGGTCGAAAACATCCCCGTAATGAGCTGAATAACATGAGGTCCAACTTGAAATCAGCGACATCAGCATTCATCATCATCAGGTGCCGAGCGAAGCGATCAATATCTGTAAGTACCGTCAGAAGAGTCCTTGCGAGATTTCTTTCAATTTCCGATGCAAAAGTTATGATTGTTCTCAGCTTTGGCATACACCACAGAGCGTTTGTACATACATTCCTTGCACAACAACGGTAAAACTGGAACTTTCTGTCAGCAAATAAGTTCATATGAGTAGAATGTTCCATCGGTAAACACGTGACGAAGTCAGTCACTAGGTTAGCTGTACCCTCACTAGGTATCTGCAGTTGCCGCGTTGTCAGATGATAGTGACCTCTTTATGCGATGTGACAAACCATCCGCGACAACGTTGTGACTGCCCTTGATGGCACAAATGACATACTCGTAGACAACCATCGAATTCCTGCACAAGTACACCACCGATTCCCGATCCAGAGGCGTCGACTCTAAGGACAAAAGGAAAACGCGTATCAGGCAATCTTAAAATTGGTGATTTTGAAAAATAACATTTAAGTAAATTTAATGCTTCATCACACAAATGTAACTAAACAATCTTATTTGGAGAGTTCTTCCTTTTTAACGCAGACAGAACAGAAGTAATTTCTAAAACATTAGGCACAAATTTCCTATAGAATACGACAAGACCTAAAGGACTGAATTCCAAGAATATGTTCATCCCAAGATTGATGAAAAAGACAAATATCATCACTATAGGTAATAATGTCATCACGATTAGAGAGAATTTTTCGCATCATGCGGACAAAAGTCGCAGACGCGTTAACGAAACCCAAAAGACATAAAATTAAATTGAAACAATACTAAAGGTGTAGCGAAAGCAGTATAAGGTTTTGCTCTGTCCGACAAGGGATTTGCCAATAACTTTTTTAACCAAACCGATTTACTGAAAAAATAGTTGTAGCTTAGAGCTGTAGATAGTCTATCCAATGGAGAATCTAACAAAGGAAGATGTACAGCTTATCGAGTCAAAATATACATCTGATGATTCCTCAATAGTTGGGCAATCAACAAGGGACTCCTCAATGATTGGGGGGGGGGGGGGGGGGGTATTATCACCATTACCATCACTCAAAACTGTATCACTCTGAGTCCGATCATGTGACCGTACATGCATCTGCCTAAGAGCCTGTGCTCTGGTAGTATCAACCCTGGCAGTATATCCATGTTGTTGTTCCCATTTCACAATATCATCCTTAGTACAATCATGAAGTCCAGGGATATTTCCTAAAATTATCCCAGCTACTAGTCTTGACAACAGACATACTAGAGTCCTGCCCGTAAAATACGGGGTATCTAAAAATACTTCTGCAGTTGGATAATATTCCACTGTGCCACTAAAAGTAATGCACTGGACTTCTTCACCTGTATAATCAGCAGGGTCCACTAATGATCTTCGAACCCCCACAGTGGCGGATCCAGTGTCCCTGAGCAATAAAACAAGTTGGTTGTTTACAAAACACTTATCAAATACTACTGATCCTGTCCCATTATAAGAAGACATCACTGGTAGAGGGTGTCAACACCGGAGCCTAGGAACTCCCTCTGGCTGAAACAAAGAATTACATTCAGAACTATTTGTACTATTCGATAAGTCTTCACTGCATGCATTTGCATGAGAAACAACATTGTTATTTTGGACTGTATTATTGTTACTTTGATGCACAACTGCATTGGAACGTTCAGGATTCCTAGAACGTTGAAAGTTATTGTTCTGTTGAGAACTTCTGTTGTTGTAATAATTGTCACTGTTATTGTTCTGTTGATAACTTCTGTTGTTGTAATAGTTGTCATTGTTTCTATAACCTGACCTTTGTCCTCTGTTTGACTAGTAATTATATCCACCTCTGTTAAGTCTGAAAGATGATTGATTATATCCATCATCATTTGAATAGAAATTCCTTTGAGGTTGTTGTGACCTATTTTTAAAATTATATCTTCCTCTGAAAGATCCATTATTATCTCGATTAACTTGAAAATCCCTGTCCATGCTATATGATCTTTGTCTGGGTGGATTAGAGATCATAGTTCTGGCAGATGCCACTGGCAATGCATCCTTTATGTTATTCCTGCCATGATTTCTCCCAGGATGTGCAACTTGGTACTGTTGTCCTAGATTTTCTACAGCAGCCAAAGTCTCAGGCTTTCTCTCCTGCAAAAAGGATAAAAAGTCACCATTGACTGACGGCAGCACTTTGTCTCTTAAAATTAAGTCAGTCAGCCCCTCAAAAGTTTTTTCAATCTTAGACAAATCAATCCATCTCGAAAAGCAAAGTTTAATGGATGAAATGAATTCAGCAAAATCTTTAGCCGAATCAGGCAACAAAGATTTCAGTTTCAATCTGTACCCATTTTCATCTAGTTGATACTTTTTAAGCAACAAAGCCTTCACAGCATCATAATCATTTCTAGTCTGCTCATCCATGGTGCAGACTGCAGTAAGAGCCTCACCCACTAACAAATTCATCCCTGACAACATGTCTCATATCTATTTAGAAAGCATGAAATGTCATCAATATTAAAATTAAATTTGGGCAAATTTAGCTTAAAAGCAGAGGTATTTTTTTTTCCCAGTCTCCTCACCTGCTGGATTAGCCTGTATATGTTGAACTTTTAGTTTTTCCAACTCAATTTCTGCCATTCTTTGAGCATGTGCATGTGCCAATTTTTTCTCCTCAAGTGTCAGTTCTTCCTGTCTTCTCTCCTTCTTCTCAGCTAACTCTTCCTGTCTTCTCTTCTCAGCGAATTCTTCCTGTCTTCTCTTCTCAGCGAATTCTTCCTGTCTTCTCTCCTTCTTCTCAGCTAATTCTTCCTCTCTCTTCTTCTCCTCTCTATCTAATTGTCTCTTATCTCTGAGTTCATTGGCTGCATAAGTTTTTAATGCTTCACCCTCCAAACCGAAATCCTTCCCAATCTTTACAAAATACTCCAAGGTAGCCATAATTCACTATCACTGTGACACAAACTTGTGCACTAATAATTCAAATAATATATATATATAATTGTGACATGTTATGTAAATAGACTACACGAATCCGTCCGCTTGCTTCCCACCGTTGCCCCTCATTCCGTTCAACCTTGCTTCCCACCTTTGCTCCTCATTAGTATGCACGTTTTGTTACGCAAAATCCATGCCTTTTCGCTATCTGTCTAACTCATATTTTAGCCACGCCTATTTTTCTTATTTCATGCGCTGATGAGCGCCTACCTAGATTCGTAACTGTCATTCCCTTCAAGGGGACGAACCTAGTACGTTTGCCTGAAGCTCCCATGCGAGCAGAGCCGTCAGTATTACGACAACTGACAGAATTTACAGGACCAAAACACGTGGTAGGTAAAACTGCTTTGTAGTTCTCTACAAGCTCGAGCGAATCCTGTGATGTTGTACATAACAGGGAGACAATCGCCGAGATAAGAAGCCTTTGTTGTCGATTCAACGGCGAACAGAGCGAACGGAGGAAATTCTATATCTCTGAAGAAAACACCGCTGATTCCCCCTGATTGCCCAAGGCGTGACTTTCGTCATCTATCAGCGAAACAACGCTATTCTGGTATAAATACTTCATCTCCTAAAATCAGTTATCTAGTCGTCTCAGAAAATTTTGGAAAATCTAGCTCGCGATTCTAAAGCCCTTGTAGAAGTGTAATATTAGGATTCCGTGGAGATTGTTTCATTTCTGTTTGCGGTAAATAGATATTAGCATTTTTGTGATTTCTTGTGTTATGTTTATCGGTATAATTCACTGAGATTTCTAAGTGCTAAAACTGGTGTACTCAATAACGCATAGCTATTTTATTCCAGATGGTTTAATTAACTAATAAATACGCTAGGCGATCGATAATTGACGGAATACAATTTACTTCTATCCATTATGTGTAATTTTATAAATGACTAGTGTTTATATCGCGTGTTAAAAGCGATACGATAAGCTAGACACTTGTGGTTTCTAATCTACTATAATAACGGAGTGGATAAGAGGTCTTACCTTAACTGATTCCGTACGCAAGATCTAATAATAGACGCAAAGGCCGAACGCTGTAGACGTAAGATCTTTTAAAAGACGCTGATTTATTTCATTGTTTCTTTCTATTCTGATATTTTATACTGCCCGGAATTTATCTCGAACGGAAGTAAACACAAAACTGGGCAAATTTCAACAAGCTTCAACGTCTTTTATTTGCGTTTGAACGGATTTTTTCACATTTATCTTCATCTTTAATCGTGTTTTGTCGTATCGCCATAATGGCCGAAAAACACACAGGATATGTTACTAATATGTGAACAGTGAACAAACTGTGTGATCAACCATAACTTTCTTACTTTTTCTGTGTTTCTAAATGGATTACCTGCACAAAGAGAGCAGTGAAACTGTATTGTGATAACAATTTATGTTACAAGCCTTACGTAAGTCGAAATTTTTTTTTCAAAATTTCAAGTTATCTTTTTTCCGTGTACATGTTATCTGTTATAACATAAACATAACATAAAATTAGCTAGAAAGGCATATGGATTTATATTGTTCATCCAATGTACTTTAATTTGATATATAATATGTTATACTTAACTCATGATTAGACACACATTGTCAGTAAACTTAAATTATGTATGTGTAAATTTTTGGGGCTTAAAAATAATTCCGTCCAGAGCTGAAAATAATTACGTACGGAATCAGTTAACGCGTGTTAGGATAGGATATTGATATTATGATTAAATGTTTGTATTTCTTCCTAAATCTAGGCTTGATAAAAAACCAGCAAACTAGCGGTCTTATAAGCTATCCAGAGACATTATTGTATTGTTGAGTCTTCGAGTAGTGACCTGTGCTGTCCACTTTCTTCACTCAGGAGAGAGGCCAATCTAGAACCAATAAATGTAATATTAAACTGGACCTGAACATTGCCAGATTTTTTATATCAATCTTATCAGCCCGCTGTGGCAAAATATATATATCAATTTACCTGACCTATGACATTAGTTTTCCACGGTGATTATACACAAGAGAATTCACTGTTCAGAATCGGCCATCAACTCAGAGAACAGCCGATAATTATTACCATTAACATTTTCATAACGTAACAGAGTGTCTCCGCAACCAGAGGCTAGACAACACCGGAACAATATATTTTTCTTTCTATGACGGTGCCCATCACGAATACGTCTTATTCCAATCAACTAAATGCAGTGATACAGGAATTATCCAGGAAAACAATTAACGCACCAACTTTGGCGACTACCTTGACATTAGCAGTAAGCACCAAGGATAGTCTGGGGCCGGATTTGGCAATTAACCTGACACTGTAGGGTCATAGTACTTGTTAGTGTTTGTTTTTTTCAAGGGATACCTGCGACAACTATTGGGTAAGCGAGTATGCGTGTGGCCACAGAATGACTGAGTGAAAGAGCAGAAAGAGAGAAACATATTTTCCTTTGTTACCACCAGTATACTAATCTTCTTTTTTTTTCTCACGAACCTGAGTATTTACGGGATAGCTTAATTAAGAACTTGTTCTTTTCCCTTACTGACTATCCCATACCCTTATTGTTAACTTTTGATCTTTTGGGTTAATTCCACTCTGTTGGGATCTTCCTTTTTTTTTCCTTACAAGAGGGGAGAACCTATTTTGTTATTTTCATTTGTTTGTGAACCATGCTTTATTTTTTTTTTATTTTTTATTATTTTTTTTTTTTCGTACGCCCGCTAATACTCGAGGCGAAATCTCAGGTTATTATTAATGTCTAACCTGACATTGATTTTACGTGAGTATCCCTTTTCTTGTACAGAGACAGGTGTCCCTCGCCATTCAGGCAGATACTCTCCGATTTCGGAGGTACCCATTAGAGCTGGGTCGGCTCAGGAGCCGCCAATCCCTGGTCGACGACACTCCTTCAAATGTCCTCGCCAGGTCTCGAGTTAATCCAGTCCAAATCCCGGTCGACGAAAAATCCTCAAATGCCGTCGCCCGGGTTTGATCCTGAATCACCCGGTCGCCAGAGCGGTGTTGTAACCACTACGCTAGCGCGGCTCCGTCATGCTTTATTGATGTATATGCTTGATGTTGTGAAGTTCTAAGTGATAATAAACTTAATAAACTTAAGTTATTGTGTTGGTCAAACCCCTACCCATATCTGTTATCCATAGTTTGTTTTCACGATTGTGAGTATTTGTCACAGAATTGTGTGTATGTGGGTGCAGTGTAATTTGTATTTGGTATAAGGAGAGAAAGTTCGTCTGATTAAAATAAAGTCGTAAAGATAGGCTGGATTAGAGAAACTACTCACTCCACAGACTGATCTTCCTCTTACACTATCACCCTCGTGACAAAAACTATTTCTTACACCCTATTTCTCACATAGTTACCACTATCACCTCTGCTCGGACAGGACCATAAATATCTCAGACCTATCTTGTAAAAATTACGACAATAATATGTGAGCAATATTAGCCACAAATATTACAGCACCCAGGATCAATTAACTGCAATAAATTCTAGATGTTATTATAGGAGCAAAAATAAAATAGAAATACGAACAAAATCACAACAAAAAAGATTACAGTAGAAAGAACCAACTCAAGATAATACTAATGAATAAACCAAGGCAGAAATTTATGAATAGAAAAATGAAAAAAAATCGGCTCTACCACATTTATGACAATACAAGCACGCTTTCACAGCATATAATACATCTAATAACTGAATGATAGCAAGATTAGATGAACAAATTTACAAACAATAATGGAGAATGAACCAAATAAAAATACAATAAACCTGACAACGGTTACAAATTCACATATAAACAGGGCAAACAGCTAACACTAATGGTTATGGTAATCTCAATAGTAGCAGTTAAACTCACAGCTTTGTAGTGCCGGCCCCACTATTGGAGAAAATCATAAACCAAACCTAAAGACCAGCCAATAATTCATGACAGTGGGATTGGTATTGTGAATTAATGGCTCCCTCGCCAACCAACCCGCCTATCTCACAAACATATAAATACGGACATACATATAACATATTAAAAAAAAAGAACCCTGTCAAATGAGATTCTTCAAGTCACACACTGTATGTAACAATAAATATACTCATCTGTTTTACGAAAAAAATTCCTCCTACCTTCAACCTCTGGCTCAGGAATGACGAGTCACATACAGTGCGGCCCTCAGGGTTTGACTTAGAAAATCAGTTTGTAGCCTATACACACCGCCATCTTGAAAACTGTAGCCCCACTGGCTTGAAAAATTCTTGACACTTCAAATGTTCATATCCCGGCTTGAAGCCTCCACGTTTAGGTGTCGCTGTTACGTGTCATTTTAAACATGACAGTTAATTATATATATATATATATATATATATATATATATATATATATATATATATATATATATATATATATATAGATATATATATATATATATATATATATATATATATATATATATATATATATATATATATATATATATATATATATATATATATATATATATATCGGGATGGTTCCTGATGGCCAAGATACCAGCTAGGGTAGTAAATATTTTGAACACCGCAACCCAACCAGCCAACACAACTCAGAATTATTAGAATCACAATTGGCGACGTGGACAATATAGTTTATTTTGGACAGCACGCAGCTCCACAAGTAATACAATAATAATAATGGCATATAATTGACAGTAAGTCCATGTCAAAAGGCTGTCATATTTGCTCTCAATATCCTTTTATATTTTTATTAATAGTCACAGACTCCATTTTTAAACACTTCAACACCCGGAGCTCAAAATCGTACGTCCACTCGCCATTACACACAATCCGCTCTGCCCCGCACTTCTATCCCCACAGTCTCACCTGTCTCACGAGAGCCAGCCAAGCATATCGGCTTAACGTAGCTCACCCGAATTTTCCAGTGACCCGTATAAAATAAACAAATAAAGAGCCCTGCTGAGCTAATCTATAATAAGCAGAGTTGTTATGACTTTTACTCATAACACTCATCTAGTCTTCTATATTCTTATTTTGATATCATTGTCAGCCCCTTGACTTTATCTATATTCCGGCCAAGATATCCAGTAGGGGTGATTTTCTAATCTTCAACTAAAATGTTGTATGGCTCTGAATCATGGAGGGGAAAAAAACAACAACCAAGAAGTTTCAGACTTTCATAAATGGGTGCCTAATTAGAATAGAAGGATTGAAATGATATGACAAGATCAGCAATGTGGAACTGATGACAAGAACCATGTCACAGGTTGCCTCCCCCTGCTCTGCAGGGATGGTCCAACAATGGCCAGAACCTAGAGTATCTAATGTGGTTTTCAAAGGTATCTACCTTCGCACAAGATTACTCTTGGCAGAGATGCAGATAGAAGGATGATGATGCTTCTACCTTAAGGGATTTCCACAAAATCCAATACCATAATTCCCGTCGTAGGTACGACGGTCGGTCGGTCACATCATGCACACCGTCATTTGCGCACTTTTCTATTTTCGAGAGAGTACATTGACTTTCAACCACAGCTAAGGGGTGCAACTGTGGTTGAAAGTTAGACAATAATTGTATTGTTTCCCTTATATGTACTCTCCAGAAAATATAAAAGTGCGCAAATCACGGGGTGCACGAACAGTTTGATTATGGATAGAAGCCAACAACACAATTGATAAACAGTACATGAACTGGAGACAGGAAGGTGTGGAGATGCAAGTTAAATCAACAGACAATCAAGATACTCTTCTGTCCAGTTTCATTCGGGAAACGGATTTAACTCATCATTTTCTTAAAAATAACCTTAAAATGTAAGTTTTTGATTGTTTCTTCAAGACAAAATTTTAATTTAAAGTATTGCAGACTGTTACGGTATATGATATTAACGCCGTCTGCTAAAGGTTAGCGGACGTGCAAATGTAAAGGTTAAGACATTTAATATATTGCGATAGATGTTTCAATTATTGAACGCTCCATACACGATCGATTATGACGTGTCTAGCGTTGTTTGGGTCACAGTCGGTAACTAGGAGACGCTACCCTTTGTTACTTGACCGCCAAGCTGAATAGCTGCGTTTTGTTAACCTTCCAATTCAATGGCATGATATAGCCATTTATATGTGCATTATGATGGACCAGGGTCAGTCCTAGAACTCTACATGAGAGGAAACTTATGGAGGTTAGTGATTAACTAAATCCTTGGAAGGAGAAAGATAATCGTCTACTTTATACGAAGTAATTAGACTCACAGTCTCACTGTCGGCAGGTAGCCATTCTATCTGCGCGTGCATATAGCTGTGATGTTCTGACGACAATTACTGCATTGTATCCTTAAACGGACATTGACATGTAAAACAGCAGTCTACGCTATTGATTGATTGATGCATGTACCTCATGTGTGAATTGAACTGTTTATGTATGTGTGTAATCCATATTAAATTGTGAAGGACTCGAACCGGAGGCATTATTCGTTGAATTATGTATTTTATATCAAGTTGCTGAGTTAATAAGATGAACAGTTGTTTACATCTTGATGCCAAGTTCAGGCATTACGACAACCCAAAGGTGAGGTTCACCCCATTCGCGTACGAATATTAGCACGATCAGAATTCAAGCAACACAACCAGTAACCACACACGAAAGTCCTTCAACAAAAGTGGCGGCCGAATGCTGGGAACGACAGAAAAAAGAAACAAACTTCTGTTCCTTACGCACATGTTAACCACAAATATTTACGATCAATTTTCGATCACATGATCCAGTCGAAGATGACGCAGTACTCATTATAATGCCTAACAACGTGACGTCACCGAAAGTCGTGTAGGTGAACTGTCGGAGAAAACCAAAGCCGTTTCTAAGTCTAACCAGGGGAAACATGAGCCATTGAAGCAAACACACGATATGGACTACAGGAGCAGACAGTCAGGGGCATTAGCCTAGCTGTTGACGACCTCTAGCACTGATCTAAGCAACGGAAAAGATAAGTCTAGCTGTTTAAACTGTCGTCATTGCAAACAGTAGTACTGAGTCCATGCCTTTTGCCTGCATAGGCATGTCTTTTTTGAATGTGTTTCATGTATTTTTTGGGTTGTTTTAATGTGTTGTTAATTAGTTGGCGGTAGGGAGGATGAACCGAAATTAGATTCTGCGGCTCTCACGATGCCTGAATTGATTTCGGTCGTTTCTTAGGGCAGTTAAACGATTGCACTTTTGGAAGCCCCATTGAGGTTTGCCATTGGACTGTCTGTCCAAATCTGCTGTCGTTTGACGATTTGTGTTAGCTGTACCGTTCCGTAGATAACTGGTGTATTTTATTCGTACTCAGTTCACAATTTTATTCAGTTTTGTATCATGTTCGTTAACTATTTCGTCCAGTCTCCTCTTACTATCAATTTATTTTATGATTGTTAAATGTTCGTCCGTTATGAGTCCTGTGATGTCATCATTTTTTGCAGTCATTTTTTTTTGTGTACTTTGCATATTAAGTTGACCTCGGGTCAATCTTTGACCCTTCGTTTTCCGTGTGACACTTCCGCTTGTTTTATTTAGTTCATAAATTCATTTTTAATTGTGAAAATGTCTTGTTTGCGTCTTGACATTGTTTGTACCCTTTAGTTGCATCATTGTTTTGTTTGTCCTCATGATATATATTAAATGCTACATTAATAATATAACATTATATTCAATAATACACTTGTAATTTAATTTAATTAATTTTTTTCTGACATTTAAGGTTAATATGGGACATTGCATAATTATGCAGTGATAGTCCAAGAAATTAGCACTGCAATTTATAAGAGATGCCTAGGGCATAATAATATATATATTATATTGACCAAATAAAATAATCTTATAGTCTACCTTTGAGGTAATAGACCCATTGTATATTATTTAATATACTTTTCTGGTACTAAGAGAGTGACTTAGTACATTGAACAATATAATTACTAGGAATCATACCCAACATCATTGGATATTGAGATTGTGTGATGTAATTACATTATAGTTAACAGATATCATAACTATTTATGATATAGTTAGTACTTAGATACAATATTGTTACAAAATATTGTCTATTAGTTGAACTTAGACATTAGAGTTCAGTACTATTGTGATTATTTATATTGAATATTCCTAAGTTGAGTAAGTATAATAATTACTCTGAAGCTACTATTGACTATTTTAATCAGTAATTACCAATAATTACTTACCAGATAAAAGTCAAAATGCTTACTATAGACCATTTCGTTAAAATTGGTAAGGAATATGGTTATAAATCTCAAGAACTTCGTCAGTTTGCTGAGGCAGAACTGGAAAAACATAAAGCAGAAATGGAGGAACGTGAAAGAAAAGAAAAGAAAAAGCAAAAGAGAAAAAGGCTGCATTAAAGAAAGAGGAAGAGGAACAAAAGGCTGCATTAAAGAAAGAGGAGGAGGAACGTGAGATGAAGCAAATTGCCAAGGAAAATAGATTAAGAGAGATTGCTCAACGTGAAAGAGAAGAGCAAAGAGCAATTACCAAACAGGAAGAAGAGAATAAATTGAAACGAGAGGAAATTATTTTACAACAAGAAATGGAATTGGCGCGTATTAAATTGGAGACAGCAAGATTACAAGCACAAAGTGCTGATGCAAACCAGAATAATAACGCACAAAATGGATCGTCATCCAGCCAAACTAAACATTTCTACAACTTTAAATTACCCACTCTCAACTTAAACGTGGACGACCTTTCATCGTTCCTGTCACGTTTTGAACAGACTTGCAAAACAAATCATTTGCCTGAAGAGTCATGGGTACTCAAGTTAAATGAATTCTTGGTTGGAGAACCATTGACGGCTTCTCAAAATGCTGACCCATCAATAGCAAATAACTACGGTGCTATTAAGTCCTTGCTTTTACGAAGGTTTCACCTGGACGAGGAACACTGTAGGTTGAAATTTAAGGGAATTTTACCTGAATCTCCAAAAGATTTTGCAGGATTCATTGCGAACATACGCAATACATTTAATAGATGGGTTGAACTGGCAGAAGTCAACAAATCATACGACAAATTAGTTGATTTACTACTACGGGATAAGGTATTATCTTCGGTTAGCCAGCCATTTTTTGCATATTTGCAGGAGCGTAAACCAGGTACTATCGACGAGTTAGAAAAAATTTCTTTAAACTACTGTTCGGCACATCCGAATGCAACCATTTCTAACTCCTCATTAAGAGAACCTCTACCTGTGGCGTCTAATATGGCCTCCAATCATAATAACAAACAAAGACATCACAGTGTAGACAGAAGTAGGTTCCAAAGAAATCACAATGTTAACTTTCAGAAGGGACATAATAATGATTTCAACAATAAAAATGAGTTCAACAGAGGTAGATCACGAGATAGAAATTATTCACCTCAAACAAACTACCACAATGGTCAACATAACACTAATTATAATCGATCACATACTCCCAATAATAACAATAACTGGAATGGTAATAATCATGGCTCGAGACATCGAGATAATAGTTACTATAGAGGACGACGAGATAATTCTAACAATTATACTCGGAATCGATCTCATTCTCGGGGATCATCTCATTACAACCATAATACAGGGGCGGCAGTTACAAATAATACTACCCCTATAGCTCAGGTCCCACTTGACAATAATACAACACAGTCTTCTGCTGCATGTTTTGCTATTAATTATAATGTGGCAAATAGTTGCCAACAATGCAATCTTATTTTTCAGAAGGCGAAAGAAACAGTGCTTAACTGCGGACATATTACACCAGAGGTAGGTCTTGCAGTCAACGATGGAACAGGCTTACTAATTTTTAACAGGGGATTAGTTAATGGATCCGTCGTCTCAGTGCTGAGGGATTCAGGATCCACAACGATTGGTGTACGTCAGTCGCTGGTACATCCTAGCTGTGCGACAGGAGAATATGTACGCTGCATGACATTTGGTGGAACTATTGAGTTTTACCCCACAGCTATTGTCCATGTTAATACACCTTTCTTTTCAGGACAAGTTAAGGTATGCATGCTTCAGAATCCAATTGCAGATCTGATGTTGGGACGCATCCATGGTAGTAAGGATTGTTCCCCACAGGAAATTGATGAATGGGAATTAAAGAATGTGCAATCTTATTGCAATGCTAACGCTGTCATTGCAACAGCTACATTACGGGCCAACAAAATAAATACATGTGGCACAGTTTTCTCCAATTTCAGTCTCAGTACCATTCTGGAAATCGATAAGGAGAAGGATAAGACTCTCCTACAGGATAAAAAGTATACTAAACTACCAGTCCATCCTAGGAAGATTAGAAAATCATTTCGAGGCAGATATACCTTTTCTCAAGAGAATACTGCCAAGTCAGAAAATAAATGTTGGCGACAAGATCGTATTAACAGTGATCTGAATGAAATTGTTGAAAATGGGCAAAGAGAAAATATCCCAGACAAAGGTAATGATGGTGAAGTTCTTATGAACTTAACTAATAAAATTAGGACAAATAAATATGTCAATCATTATGAGACATCATCTCATAAGACTACCATATCCAAAAGATTAAATAGAAGAACTATTTATCACGTTAGTGACACTGATCCCACTTACATTGGGAAGGGTGCATATTCTCGCACCGTGTTAGTGCGCAATCTGCCACAAGGTACCAGATGGCAGGCACTTAGCAATTTCTTTAATGACACGGCAGACGTTATGTTTGTACGGTTGTTGTCACCTACCAATGACAGGTATGGTGAAGCTATAGTTACATTTCGTAACAATAGAGATGCTCGAATGGTCATCGAGCATGATAATGGTGCTTACTTTAACCATCATTGTCTACGGTTACAATTAGTACCTAATGCTGCGTCACGCAGATAACATGCTATGGTAATACAATTGTCTCATATCATTAATGACTCATAATAGTCATTCATCATTTCTTTTCTTTACTGGTCCTTACAAAGTCATTGATAAAATTTCCGACGTTGATTACGTCTTAGATATCAAGGGACACAAAAAGATATTTCATATTAACATGCTCAAGCAATTTCATACACGTCCTGAACACTTACAGTCAATTTTTCATGAACTAGATGACAACACAGTATCTACTTGTTATTATTCTAACTTATCTGTCATCCAGGAAGAAGAATCTTCTTTTCCTGAGGTACAGTTACCGTTACCGGTACCAGTAGTTCAACCTACTGAATCTTGGCGGGATGTAACCATCTCTTCAACGGTTACACCGCAACAGCGTCTACAGATTGCTAATCTATTACAATCTTATCCAGATGTGTTGACCGACGTCCCGGGTCGCACATCGGCTATCAGTCATGACATTACTCTCAATGATGATACACCTATTCGTGTACATCCCTATTCGGTTCCTTTACATTTCCTTGCTAAAACTACTAAGGAACTTGAACAGATGTTGTCTCTGGGAATCATTGAGACTAGTAATTCGCCATTCTCTTCTCCATTAGTGATTGTCCGGAAGAAGGACAATAACATCAGACTATGTGTTGACTATAGAAAATTAAATGCTAAGACTATAGTTGACAGCGAACCACATCCACTTATCGACGACTTACTGCCACGTCTATCCAACGCAACTATATTTAGTAAGATAGACTTAACTAAAGGTTATTGGCAGATACCACTGACCGAAAAGGCTAAGTACTACACCGCATTTTCCACTCCACAAGGTCTATACCAGTGGAATGTGATGCCTTTTGGGCTTGTTAATGCGCCAGCTACCTTCATTCGCCTGATGCGACAAATTTTATCAGGTAGACCAGACGTTATTACATATATTGACGACATATGCTTGTTTAGTTCGTCGTTTGAGGAACATGTTTCGGGACTTAGATATGTTTTCGACACTCTAAGGAATTATAATCTAACTGCTAAACCTACAAAGGTTCAAATCGCGTGTAATGAGATAACCTTTTTGGGACATATCATTGGATCGGGATATATCCGAACGTTACCTAGTACGGTCTCCAAAATTCTAAACATAGCAGTTCCTCAGACGAAGAAACAGGTCAGGAGTTTGTTAGGACTTGTTCAATATTACAGTAGATTCATACCAAACTTGTCATCCATCACGGCTGTATTGTCTTCATTGTTAAAAAAAGACATGCCGGTGAAGGTGACATGGACTGGTATATGCAATGAAACTTTCAACAAAATTATAAATTTGTTCTCGCATGAACCAATTTTAAGACTTCCCGATGCTTCCAAAAGATTTTTCTTACGAACAGATGCTAGTAACTACGGCATTGGTGCATGCCTGCTCCAGAACCATGATGGCGTTCTACATCCTACCTTATATATTTCAAGAAAGCTAAAGCCGGCAGAAACAAAGTATTCCACAGTGGACAAGGAACTTTTATCAGTTATATGGGCAATAACTAAACTTGAAAAGTTTTTGCTTGGTGCTCCATTCACCATACAAACCGACCAACGTGCTGTAGCATCTTTGCGTCGATCTAACCACAAGAGCCCAAAACTCGCCAGATATGCAATCATCCTACAGCCATTTGAATTCTCCATTGAACATATTCCTGGCACTGAAAATATTGTGGCGGATGCGTTGTCACGTAATCCTATTGACGACGAATGATCAACATTGACATTCCTAAAACACGTCAATCATCACTACATTGGATATAACGAAGTATCAACTATAAGGGAACTAACCTTGCCTTCAATTTAATATTTATAAACACTATATGCATCACAGAATTGAACTAAAGACAATCAAGGTATACATATTGACATTGAAACTTCGTCTAACGTCCATACACAATATATGAATATTCGTTGAACAATCATGGAACAATATCTGACGACAAGTCGAACTTATTATCCTATGTGCACTTAATTCTTGGATGCTGGGATAAATGACATTTCTTTCCAACGTAAACGTTTGAACATTTTTGCCTAAAAGAATTCATCAGGATCAAGACTACGGATGGATGGATCATCATATCCTATACTAATTAATTAGTTAACTTAACTTCTTAATTGAATTATTATCAATAAAATGAAATGTGAGAAAAAAATGAAATGAAAGAACAAAAAAAAAAAGAGAACGAAATATAAAAAGAAGAAATTATGAAAAGAGAAAATAAATCTCACACAAGTATTAGATTAATATTTTTTTTTAATGTACCTATACGTTATTTAGTTAGTTAAATTAGATAGTTATTATTCACTAACACTTAACACACCCAATTAAGTTAAACTTATATTCGAATTTCTTTCTATTTCTTCTCACTTATTTTGTCTTTTCTTCTCTCATAACATCGCGTTACATTAGAATCTTAATAATTTAACTCTTAGTTTAATTAATTAATTTAATTTTAATTAGTCAAATTAATTCCTATATGACATACTAATACGACAGACCTTACTTTAATTTAATTCTATCATTCACTATTAACATTGGACATTTTTATTTAGTTGATATAATAATATGTATAATATTGATATATAATGTGATTAATGTTAGATGACTATGACAAATAGTTAGTTGACATGACCGCGACACGGTTCTACTCAGAACATCGTCGGCCATATGTCACGATTTTGTTTAATTTTTTTTTTTGAATAATTGTTAAGTCGGATAGATCTTGAAAAAAAATCTATCGATTTTTTTTTTCCCCCGGTGTACAGGGAATTGTTACGGTATATGATATTAACGCCGTCTGCTAAAGGTTAGCGGACGTGCAAATGTAAAGGTTAAGACATTTAATATATTGCGATAGATGTTTCAATTATTGAACGCTCCATACACGATCGATTATGACGTGTCTAGCGTTGTTTGGGTCACAGTCGGTAACTAGGAGACGCTACCCTTTGTTACTTGACCGCCAAGCTGAATAGCTGCGTTTTGTTAACCTTCCAATTCAATGGCATGATATAGCCATTTATATGTGCATTATGATGGACCAGGGTCAGTCCTAGAACTCTACATGAGAGGAAACTTATGGAGGTTAGTGATTAACTAAATCCTTGGAAGGAGAAAGATAATCGTCTACTTTATACGAAGTAATTAGACTCACAGTCTCACTGTCGGCAGGTAGCCATTCTATCTGCGCGTGCATATAGCTGTGATGTTCTGACGACAATTACTGCATTGTATCCTTAAACGGACATTGACATGTAAAACAGCAGTCTACGCTATTGATTGATTGATGCATGTACCTCATGTGTGAATTGAACTGTTTATGTATGTGTGTAATCCATATTAAATTGTGAAGGACTCGAACCGGAGGCATTATTCGTTGAATCACGTTACACCATTCAACCATTATGAATTATGTATTTTATATCAAGTTGCTGAGTTAATAAGATGAACAGTTGTTTACATCTTGATGCCAAGTTCAGGCATTACGACAAACCAAAGGTGAGGTTCACCCCATTCGCGTACGAATATTAGCACGATCAGAATTCAAGCAACACAACCAGTAACCACACACGAAAGTCCTTCAACACAGACTTATTATTATGGATCAAAATGATAAGGTGACATGATAAAAACATGTCAATTTTGACGGGTTATTGCTAGTATTTCAGAAGTCAAGAGCAATGATTAATGTGTCTTAGCAATGTTAACTTTTATCTGCGCGCCGCCTTTTGTGAAGAGGTATTATATAATTTAATTTAACTCGTACAAGCCCCCAACTGAATTAACAGTAAAATTCTTCTTATTGGCTCTATTTAGATAGATATATATTAAAGAGACTGAATCTTACGTGTGCACTTCGTTCTGTAATAACTAAATTAACTATGAATTTGTAAAACAACACATAACAAATTTAATGATCAATTACTTTTGAACAAATGTAAATAAATAAGAGCTGGTGATTAATAAAATGTAGATGTCTTCATAGAAAAGATGTTGGTTTTAGAAAGCTTAATGTTAAAAAGAAAAAAAACAAGTTCTTCTGTATTTGGCCTACTTGAGATGCAAATTAGATGCCAAAACGCTGAAGTGTTCATGCTGCTGTTTTCGTTAATTCATCTCTGTGACAAGGGCACGCTTTCTGATCAGTTCAAGAGGTAACCTCTCCTGGTCAAAGCAGGTATCTTCACAACCCATGGAACGTAGGTTTCTAGTGTCGATCACAAGCTTTGAGCCACAGAATAGTAGTACAACTGGTATCGTAGAGTAGCACCGCAAATTGTCTCTTCTATTCGTACCTCAAACTTTAGAGGAAATAAAAGAACAAAACCTCTGCTAAGTCTTTGCTTTCCTGATATTAATTAGGCGCCTTTTCCGCTGTCCGTCAACAGATTCCTATCTCTGAATTTTTTAAATCTCCCTGAGCGTACATCATATAACTCAGGGGATATGATGAAAAATCACCATTCGTTTAGTTAATTTAATTGAAAAATTGCGACTGGATAGCGGCAAGTGCAATGGCTTGTGCATGGGTGAACATGTTTAAGTATACATACAACTTATTACAAATGATATTGAATAAATACATATGATGTCATCATCATCTACTCCCTGTTCCACTTGGTGTCTGGGGTTACCACTGCTCTTGGTTCCCTGTGAGAACCCGCATGAAACAATTACCAGCGCATTTCTGTGGGGGTTCATGAATATTTCATTTTCACATGCTGAGTTTGCCAGCCTCATATGGACCTGTATAACCATTAGCATGTTCAAATATGTCAAATTCAAAGTATATAAAATATGTTACAGCACACACCAATAGTTGGGACCTCTAGACTTCTTGCTCAGTAGAATAATCTCGGCAACTTGATAAAGATGCCTCGAACACGCGTCCGGGGTATTCTTTCTTGTTAGATTCCATCTGTGACTTTGTGAGTAGGTTCTGTAGGAGTCAGGTTTCCGTATTAAAAGGTAGATTTTCTTTGCTGTAGAAGGAGTTCAAATACGTTTTTGGTCCGGTCCTATAAGGTGAGAATCCTAACTCTGTTCTTTCCTGGCTTCAGTACGAGCTGTCTACTTTGCCGATTCTGGAGTGCATTGTGTTTTAGCCTTTGAATTTGCTAGGTTATATTGCAGTTTTCCTGCCCACGCTTCCACCTGGCGTTTCGACAAAACGTCCAACCAGATTAAATGTTTATTTCTGACTCTCATGTGATCCAATCCATGAGCAAGAATGTAGTGGGTCGGGGTTATCAGTTATTTACTTTCCCCCGCGTGTTTTAAAATATCATTTTAAAATTTAAACACATGACAGACTTCTTCCGTCACTCTTATATAACCTTTCAATTACGATTTGTAACCTCGCCTGCAGATAGTGCCCTCGCTAATTTGTCTATCCAGACCGGTTTTGCTGTAATAATTACACAGACAATGTCTGAAAGGAAATGATTAAACAATTATCACCCGTACTTTCCTGATCCTAGAAGGATAAACCGTGACATATCGCTGCACCCAGACATTTTCCCCAGACAACATCTGGTTTTCCTTTTGTATTATCCGTCTAAGTGTCTGAACGCGTTTGTAGTGAACAATTCGCCTAGACGGACATGCTGGTCTTGGCGGAAAAGTGTTACGTAAAAGTCCACATATCATTTCCCGTTTACCGTAGGAAATCAATCTGGTTCAACAATTTAAGCGATTACAATTAATCCTTAAGGATGGTCAATTAGCTATTGCAGTATGAACAGAGGTCAACAAATCTAAGGCGCGGTGATGGGGCAATGTCACGGGTTGCCTCCCCTTAGCTCTGCAGTAGTGGTCCAACAGTGACCAAACTCAAGATTAACTAATGTGGGTCTTCAAATGTGTCTACCTTCGCACAATATTACCCATGGCAGAGTTGTAGATAGAAGGGTAATGATGCTTCTACCTCAAGGGAGTGTTCACAAGATATTTAGAAAAGCGAGAACAATGCTGCATGAGGCTGAGTAAATGTTAACTCTCGTTTCTGCCGTCAACGTTTATGAAGGATAGGGTTATCTTAATATTTGTTAGCTCGTTCAAGCCCCCAGTTGAGTTAATTCAGCGAAATTCCTCTTATTGTTATTGTATAGCTCTGTTTAAGTGTATTTAAGAAATTGTCTATGCTGTTGTAGTACATTCAAAATGATTTAATCAACTTTAGATTTGTCTTCATACAAGTAACAAATTAATAATCAATTGTGTTTTAACAGTTATAAAAATGAATAATTCTTTAACAAACAATATTCATCATCGAGTGATGTTATGAAGTTAAAAATTGGATAGTTTACTTGGCAGCTTTGATTTGTACACTTTCTGCTCCAGCTGGTGTTTTGGTTCTTCGCAGATAGGTGACTGGATCGCTCGTGTCATTGATCAAGATTAAGAGTTGCAGCACGTTGGAACTTGAAGACTAACCAAATCTGCTTTTTGGTTCTCTGTAAGAAACTCGCAATAAAGCAATCACCAGCCCTTGCAGTGGTGGTTTATGAAATCATCATTCTATATGCTGAGGTTTCCAGACTCGTATAACTTGGACATCCACTAGCAATTTTCACAAATTAATGTTCACATGTCAATATATGCATATTATTTCACATGGTAATAATAGAAAATGTAGAATTTGAAATGTACAACTTACGCCAATCTTTAGGGTCACAGACTGCTGGCTCAGAGAAATAGTTTAAGGCATCTTGACGATGCCTCCTACACATGGTCTGGGGTGTTGTTATTTTAGCAATAAGTTCCCACTTTAACTTTGTCTTACAGTTTCCTCAAATACCCTCTTGAGTATTGCGTTTTCCGACAATTACTTATGTGTCCCCCTCTTCTTATTCCACCATCCCATCTATCTCAGCACTTTACCCTCGATGAGAATTAATCTTAATCCCATTGAGCGAAAGCTTTCTTTACATTTAAAGTGAATAGATCTATGTTTAACTTTACATCTACCATGTTTGAAAATGTTAACAATATAGATTGAATATGTTTACATTTACATCTACACTGGTTGAAAATGTTAATAATATAGATTATGTACATCATGTCTTTCATCATTCACTCACTGCTTGTGGTAAAGTGGGATGTTATAAATATTTATAGGGGACTTAGTGTACTGACTGAGATCAGCTGTGAAGGTATCTGTATCTAATAAGTGTGGTGTATTACAGATGACCTTACTTGCTACCACATTTATACCTCAGTCAGAATTATTCTGGAATATTGGGATGACTACGTTAAATGTCTAGGGTTATGAAAATGATGAAGTGTAAGTCACAACAACAACAGACAGATAAACAGTTTAATTTATTCCACCACACTTGACAACACTGTGACACTCACACACATATAACACTCTATAAGGACTATCTTAAAGGAGTCAAGTGATAAGTTTAAAAATAATATGTATTAATTTGCTGTTCATGATGGGTATATGGTGTGGTCCTGATTCAACTACACCAGTGAACCAGGAATCACAATCAAATTTAATTACAAGTTATTGGGTGTACACAATTTATATAATATGGGATAAATCTTTTGTGTATTGACATGTGTTTATTATTAATTATCCCTATGTGTCGTATGTTGTGCAGTAGTAACTATGGAGAGGTAGATACTGGTTTTGTTGTTCAAAAGCTTGCATTTGGATGTTGTTTGTCATCATGACTTCACGTGTTTGATTATCGGGGAAATAGTATTGGAAAAGTTCACAGTTCCTGTCATTTAGAACAATTAATCTGTCCCCTCTGTGTTTAATAATAAATGTCAATTTTTGAGAGGGGGGGGGGGGGCTTGGAACATAATGTTGAGCTCCGCTGGCCACATAGGCTTATCTTTCGTGATGGCGGCAGGAAAAAGACTCCTCTGCTCGATTGCTTCCTGTGTTCTGGAGACACCTCACTGGTCGCTATCTGGTCCAAGGAGTATGCTGTCAGCCTCTGGATTCAGCAAAACTCAGACCAGGTGCTGCTTTCAATAACTTAGGACCACAGTCCCTGAAACAAGAAGGTTGTACCTCCTACTTCAGAACTATTTATATAATCTATTTCCACACTGAACACAATACATAACAAACACTGAGTTCAGAGCGGTAGGCCAACTGCTAGCTTCATCTGAAAACAAATTTACACCAGTATACTCCTCCCAAATGGTTACTACGCCTCTGCAATTCCAGACCCATTTATGTTTTCTATCTAGTCAATAAGATAGGTGTCAGTGTACTGTTTGGCAATTCCATCAGTTTTTACTTTTCTCCGACACGTTCCTGTCAGGTTGGAGCACTATCTAGGCCTTGCCTCATTGTTGCTACTGAACCACGCACATATACAGACATAAATTATCAATTTACATTCAATTTTCATTAAAAAGATATCAAATATGTCAAGCTTACACAATTCATGGAAATAATACACAAATACGTTGACTGGCGATGAATATGGCACAAATTCCGATCTGCCTCTGTCCCAGACTTTTATTTATAAAAATATTATCGGTATCTCAACGCACTGTTTCTTATTTAGTTTTTTTTAAAATGTGGCACTGAACTGACGCTCCTAATTGACTATATTGGCGGGTCTAACCAATCGGGCCATGTTTACACAGCTTTTCAAAAAATTTTACCCTTCTCACGTTTCCCCTAACAACCAAAATTAGTATTTGTAGTCCGACTAATCGTGTTTAGCCTTATATATCATTCCCGCCAATCAAATAGGATTTAACATGGTGACCTATTTCCCGTAAAATGGTGGTTTCAAAACATGCCACTGTGCGATTATTATTTAGTGTTGTCTGACACCCTCACTATTTTCTTTTGGCTATAATGTGTTATTACCTAGACTATTTGCGTAACACTTAACATATTCTTTGTCAGCAAGTCCTAAGGAACCCAAATATATAAGTTTTAAGGGAGTTAAGTGGCGGCGTTCAAAATACGTATTTTCTTCTAGGATAGTCGTGCTGTTACCACCTCCTCACTTCCAAACTTTATGGTGTCTGCTGTACTGTCAGACTAATGTAAGGAGTTTAGATATAAGACAGTAGAATGTCATGTTTCCTAATAAGCATTTTACAGGTTTTTAAACCTAACTCTCGTATGGGTAGTGTTTTTTTATCACTGTCTATTTGAAAAAAAAGCTAGTGCTTCATGCCTTTCGCGTTGGGGATGGCATTAATTGTATATCGCGAGACGCGTGTTAGTGTTGCCGGCGTTCCTGCTTTCAGCCCTCCCTCTCTCTATCCTAATTCCATCTGTCTTTTCATTACGCAGTGTATAAAATGAAATTAATGCTAGTATTAATTTAGGTCATTAAGCAGCTTGCGTATCTCAAGGTTTTCTTAGAAATGCAGTACACGTTTTATTGTTTTGTGGAAACGCGTGTATGCTGCTATAGGCTTTATTAGTAAACGTGAAAACGTGAGAATATGCAGACGAAGCAGAAAAAGGGGGGTCACGAGTACAGTCATTGTGACAGCACTGTTCTTTACCATTCTTCTTTCCCTGTTATTGAATTTATGTGTTAGGCTTTACATTTACCTTTTAATTTATATATGTGGATTTAGAATGTTTCACGACAAATTCTCCCCTCTTAAAACAGACGTTATATGTCAGTCTATAATTCTATATACACATAGAGAAATTTATTATTATTTCTGGGGCTTACGGTGATTCTCATCACACGGATGGCGGCTTAAAAAAATCCGCTCCCAGATTTGTCTTACCAGATATATACTCTATGCTAAACTCAAATGGCTGCATAAGTAAGGACCATCTGAGTAACCTAGAATTTTCATGCCTAGCTTGCGCTAGAAACGACAAGGGTTTGTGATCCGTCTGGAACTTAAATGCCTTCCCATACAGATAAATATTGAATTTCTTTATCGCCCATATTACTGCAAGACATTCTTTTTCGCTAGTTGAGTAGTTGGTTTCAGCTTTATTCAACTTTCTGCTAGCATATGCCACTGGGCTTAATTCCCCATCCAGTGCATCTGATTTCTGTAACAGGGTCGCACCTAACCCGATATTACTGGCATCCGTTCTTACAATGAATTCTTGACTTAAGTCAGGTAATTTCAAAATAGGTTTGCTTGTAAGCTTTTCCTTCAATTCCTGGTAAGCCAATTCACATTGTGGTGTCCATGTAATTCGATCTGGATTTCCTTTACGTGTCAAATCAGTTAACGGTGCACATATGGAATTAAAGTTTTTGATATACTTTTGGTAGAAACCACATAATGAGACAAAGGATCTCACGTCTTTCTTGGTTTGTGGTCTCGGGGCTTTCTTTAGTTTCTCGAAATTCTTGGGGTCAGGGGTCATGTTTCCCTGATGGATTGTGTGTCCCAAAAATTCTAATTCTTTACATCCAACGCAACATTTGGTTGGTCGGGCTGTTAAATTCGCTTCTCTAAGTCGATTAAACAGCATGTTCAGAGAGTCAATGTGTTCCTCAAATGTTTCTGTTGCTATAAGGATATCATCCATGAAATTTGTAAAGCATGGATTATTTAGGGTATCTAACAATTTTCTCATCATTCTAGAGAAGACACTAGGCGCATTCTTCAATCCAAATGGCAATCTGTTAAACTCATAGTGTCCCTCTGAGGTACTAAAAGCTAGGTACGGTCTAACCTCAGGCTTTACTGGAATCTGATGGTATCCTTTACTCAGATCCACTTTTGAGAAATATTTAGCTTTATTTAGCCTGGCAAACAACTAATTTGTATCCGGCAATGGATCCACCTGTCCTTCTGTAATAGCATTCAGTCTCCTGTAATCTATACAGAGTCTATGTTCTCCAGAGGGTTTCCTTAAGAGCACCACACTGGAACTATACGAAGATTCACTGTGTGAAATAATTCCTTCCTTCAACAAATAGTCTATCTCTTCCTTCAAAGCTTTCTCCTTAGCAAAAGGAATCGAATAGGGTTTCATACAGACAGGTGTGGGGTCTATCAGCTTCATATCATATTCCAATAAGTTTGTATGCCCCGGTCGGTCTGTTAACACCTCTGTATGATTATCTAGAACCTGTTGCACTCTCACTTTCTGATTTTTTGTTAAATGCGTACTGATTTTCACCTGTGCCGCTGTCTCACAGGGGTGTAATGGATATTCAAATGATGAAAGTGGTTCCTTTTTCATCTCCATGGCAATGGACAAGGTCAACAAGTGTGTCTCTTCCTGATTTTCTCTTTCCAAATATTTCTTCAGGAGATTCACATGATAGATTTTTTCTTTCCCCTTCTTATCTATCTTATAATTGGTTCTAGACACCTTCTCTAGAACTGTATATGGACCTTGCCATCCAATTTGTAACTTATTCTGACTACCGGGTAGAAGAAGCAGTACCTTCTCTCCCACAGCCAAATCTCTGTCTTTAGCCTTCCTGTTGAAATAGGCAGCATGTTTCTTCCTGGCTTGTCTCAAATTTTCATTGGCAAGTTTCCAGCCAGTTTTTAAACGAGTGGTCAGCTCATTAACATATTGGTATGAGGATGTAATATTTTCCTCTGCCTTTTCATCAGTCCACGTTCTTAACAGCGCTACGTATGGACCTTTAATTTTGTGGACCTATTTGTCCATGCACCGGTATGGTCTCTTCCACTCGAAGCGCTATAGTGATGATTTTTCTTCCCAGAATTATCATGCACAAAACGACCGCTACCAATTTTTCTCTTGGGGCTTTCTCCCCACTTAGAATTCTGGATGAGAGATTTCCTCTCTACATCCTCTTCCTCCAGTTTACATAAGTCCGATTGAGGGATTTTCGGCTTATCCTGGGGTAAGACATCTTTTTGCACTCTCTGCATAGTGACCATTGTAAAACAGTTAATTGAAGCTTGTCCGTGAAAAGGGGCTTCCCATTCCATTTGGTCCACTTTATCAAATTTATTTTTCTTGTCAGGCCTAAGTTTGCCCCGTGGCGTGTCCAGGTCCTGATCAATGTTCCCACTTGTGGGTGTTTCCTCATGTGCTATGCTACACCTTTCTACAAAATTCTCAATGTCCCACCTTGCCTTGGGCCAATAATAATTGTGAGCCACCTTTTGGATGATGGTACCAATTTTCTCATGGTCCCCATCTTTTTTTACATGTAGGCTCCTTATTAAGTCTGCCCTATATGTCTTTGGAAGAACCAACTGTCCGTGACTATTGGATCTAGTTCCGGCCTTCCTGTAAATCAACTTGTTTTTCATGTAAAAATCTCCCTTGCCTGGAGTTGTATGACAAGTTGACAATTTCCTGAAACAAGGCTTGAGGGTCTTATCCCCAGCCTGTGCCTTCCTCATCTCATCTGGAGTGGTATCTATCAGAATATCCTCCTCCTTTCTTGAGGTCGACCTGACCTGAAGGGTGGCCATAACTATAGGGTTCCTTCTGCAACGGTCAGTGTCATGATTGTTCATCTTACAATTTTTACACCACCTCCTTTCTTGGTTGAAAGATTTTCTTTCATCATATTTCCTTTCATCGAATTGTGGGGTTTTATTTTTATTGTCATACCGTGGCCTATCAAACTGGTGCTTACTTTTGTTTTGATCTCTAGGATCAAATTTATTAAAGTTCTGTGGTGCCCTAAAATTATCTACCTGTTTCTTTTTATTACCTGATACCTCTGCCTGAGCTGCTTGATACCTTTCTGCAACATTTAGTAACTCACCCAGCCTCTCTGCACCTTGTTCCATGATAAACTTTCTCAGGTCTGGAGCCATGGACTCTCTTAGTTGTTCTATAAGGACCATTTCCTTAAGATCTTGGGTTTTCCCCAGAGAAGTCCATTTCTCCAAGTATGTCTCTAACCGTGCAGAGAACTGGTGATAGGTTTCACCTGACAGTAGTTTAGCATTCCTAAATTTTTTCCTATAAAATTCTGCGTTCTTTTCATATCTTAACAAAAGAGCCTGCTTTAGCATGTCATAATTTTCTTGATCACCTCTGCTCATTTTGGCAAAAACTTCATAAGCTGCCCCACGAAACCCTTGAGATAACTTTAAGCTCCACCTTTCTCTTTCTAACCCATACGTGGTAGCTAATAGTTCATATCTATTTAGATAGCTCTCAATATCATCGTCTTTCTCAACAAAATGATCTAAATGAAAATTCATAGCTGAGGTTGAGACTCCCTGACTAGCAGTAGCATCGGAGGTAAAGGGACTGGCACCATTTTCAGGAGCATAGCCTTGAAACTCAAACTCCCTTAGTCGTAACTCATGTTCCCTTTGTAATCTCTTCTCCTCCTTTTCTGCTTCCCTCTCTGCAGCTAATCGCTTGTCTTCCCTTTCTGCAGCCTGTCTTCTTTCCTCGGCTTCCAATTTCTTAGCCTCAGCCTCAATCTGCAACCTCTTAATTTCTTTTTCAGCCTCTAACTTTCTTTCAGCCTCAAATCTTCTTTCTTCACGTTCAATATATTTGTCACATTCAGCAGTGACATAAGCAATCATAATTTGCCCGTCCATTCCAAACTCTTTAGCAGTCTGAACAGCAGATCGAAATTTGGCCAGGTCCGCCATTTTCTAACAGGTAAATGTAAACAATATCTAACTAAACAATTCACTCTCTAACTAAATATCCAAGGACAACCCCAGGCACTGAGAGCTCAACCTTATTTAATCCCACCCAAGGATACCTTTTAACTTTTTATTATTCCCAATATATATAATAGGAGAAAGTTCAATATCCCGGACGAGCCCCCAATATATATATTTATAGGGGACTTAGTGTACTGACTGAGATCAGCTGTGAAGGTATCTGTATCTAATAAGTGTGGTGTATTACAGATGACCTTACTTGCTACCACATTTATACCTCAGTCAGAATTATTCTGGAATATTGTGATGACTACGTTGAATGTCTAGGGTTATGAAAATGATGAAGTGTAACTCACAACAACAACAGACAGATAAACAATTTAATTTATTCCACAACTCTTTACAGCACTGTGACACTCACACACATATAACACTCTATAAGACTATCTTAAATGAGTCAAGTGTAAAGTTTCAAATATATATGTAATAATTACTTTCAACAATAGATATCCTGATTCAACTACACAGTGAACCAGGAATCACAATCAAATGTAATCACAATTTATAAATATGATCTTTGTATTGACATAATTTATTAGTATTATCCTATGTGTGTAAGTTGTGAAGTAGTACTATGAGGTAATACTGTTTTGTTT
Organism: Oreohelix idahoensis; assembly: GCA_024509875.1. Classification (NCBI taxonomy): domain Eukaryota; kingdom Metazoa; phylum Mollusca; class Gastropoda; order Stylommatophora; family Oreohelicidae; genus Oreohelix; species Oreohelix idahoensis. The sequence continues at coordinate 93,407 of JAMPIV010018993.1, forward strand.
TTCAAGCTAGATTGTTGTTTGTCATCATGACTTCAAGTGTTTGATTATCGTGGAAATAGTATTGGGAAAAGTTCACAGTTCCTGTCATTTGAAACAATTTATTGTCCCTCTGTGTTTAATATAATGTCAATTTTTGAGGGGGGGGGGGCACATAATGTTGAGCTGCTCTGGCCACAGAAGCTTATCTTTCGTGATGGCGGCAGGAAAAGACTCCTCTGCTCGATTGCTTCACTGTGTTCTGGAGACACCTCACTGGTCGCTATCTGGACCAAGGAGTATGCTGTCAGCCTCTGGATTCAGCAAAACTCAGACCAGGTGCTGCTTCAATAACTTAGGACCACGGTCCCTGAAACAAGAAGGTTGTACCTCCTACTTCAGAACTAATTTATAATCTATTTCCACACTGAACACAATACATAACAAACACTGAGTTCAGAGCGGTAGGCCAACTGCTAGCTTCATCTGAAACAATTTACACCAGTATACTCCTCCCTAATGGTTACTACGCCTCTGCAATTCCAGCATTAGTTCTATCTAGTCAATAAGATAGGTGTCAGTGTACTGTTTGGCAATTCATGCAGTTTTACTTTTCTCCGACACGTCCTGTTCAGGTTGGAGCACTATCTAGGCCTTGCCTCATGTTTGCTACTGAACCACGCACATATACAGACATAAATTATTAATTTACATTCAATTTTCATTCAAAAGATATCAAATATGTCAAGCTTACCACAATTCATGGAAATAATACACAAATACGTTGACTGGCGATGAATATGGCACAAATTCCGATCTGCCTCTGTCCCAGGCTTTTATTTAGAAAAAATATAAGCTGGTTCTCAACGCACTGTTTCTGAGTAAGTTTATTTTAAAATGTGGCACTGAACTGACGCTCCTAATTGACTATATTGGCGGGTCTAACCAATCGGGCCATGTTTACACAGCTTTTCAAAAAATTTTACCCTTCTCACGTTTCCCCTAACAACCAAAATTAGTATTTGTTGTCCGACTAATCGTGTTTAGCCTTATATATCATTCCCGCCAATCAAATAGGATTTAACATGGTGACCTATTTCCCGTAAAATGGTGGTTTCAAAACATGCCACTGTGCGATTATTATTTGGTGTTGTCTGACACCCTCACTATTTTCTTTTGGCTATAATTTGTTACTTCCTAGACTATTTGCGTAACACTTAACATATTCTTTGTCAGCAAGTCCTAAGGAACCCAAATATATAAGTTTTAAGGGAGTTAAGTGGCGGCGTTCAAAATACGTATTTTCTTCTAGGATAGTCGTGCTGTTACCACCTCCTCACTTCCAAACTTTATGGTGTCTGCTGTACTGTCAGACTAATGTCAGGAGATTAGACATAAAACAGTAGAATGTCATGTTTCCTAATAAGCATTTTACAGGTTTTTAAACCTAACTCTCGTATGGGTAGTGTTTTTTATCACTGTCTATTTGAAAAAAAAGCTAGTGCTTCATGCCTTTCGCGTTGGGGGTGGCATTAATTGTATATCGCGAGACGCGTGTTAGTGTTGCCGGCGTTCCTGCTTTCAGCCCTCCCTCTCTCTATCCTAATTCCATCTGTCTTTTCATTACGCAGTGTATAAAATGAAATTAATGCTAGTATTAATTTAGGTCATTAAGCAGCTTGCGTATCTCAAGGTTTTCTTAGAAATGCAGTACACGTTTTATTGTTTTGTGGAAACGCGTGTATGCTGCTATAGGCTTTATTAGTAAACGTGAAAACGTGAGAATATGCAGACGAAGCAGAAAAAGGGGGGGGGGGGGACACGAGTACAGTCATTTTGACAGCATTGTTCTTTACCATTCTTCTTTCCCTGTTATTGAATTTATGTGTTAGGCTTTACATTTACCTTTTAATTTATATATGTGGATTTAGAATGTTTCACGACACTTCTGACATTTGCTATTTGATAGCAAAAAAGCTGCAGTTTTATTTGAGTACTAGAAACTGACAATCATCACTTTGTTTTTGGTAATTTGTCGGAAAAAGAAGAACTAAAATTCTTTAATTTTTTGTAATTTTGTGTGTGTGTGTGTTGATAATAAAAATTACCCGGTTAAACCTCAGACGGGTTATAATTATTATGATATATAGTGTTTTCATGTCCCACAAAAAAAATATATATATGTTCGATTGCCGATAGTTTTTCCTTCTGCTTGCGAGTCTCTTAAATGTAATAAACGTCAGCTTATAAGACAAAGGGGTGCTCATAAACCTATATGTTTATATTTGACATGTCGATTTGTTAGTTATTAGTAGGGAGAATTCACAAACAGAATGAGTGATTCATCAGTAATAACTTTCCTGACGGTTAACAAGTGGCGATGGTAAAGATAGCTCACTAAATTAATTTCATTTCGGTTTCTCTGTCCACTTGTGCCTTTACATATCGCTTTGGCTAGTGTCATGCCATGTTTTCTCTGGATTTTTTAAAAGCTGTCTTCCTAACTCGCGCTTCGCTGTGACCTTGTTTCCTCTGGACTTATCAACACCTTAATTTCAAAATAAAATCTACTGCCGACTTGCGGCAGCAACAACAGAGCATCTTTTGCTAGTACGTTTCAGGATGTTCCGACTCAGGTAAAAGGACCAGACTTAACAGACTACCATATAAACGCGGACCTAGGTTAATTGTATGGTGACAGCAGTCAACTATAATAAATGCATAGAGTTGTCAGGAACGAAAAATATTATTCAGGCACTGAATCGGCATTTTTTGGTGAACCGTTTGACGCTATCAATTATGCAATCGAATATTTCGATTTTCGCTCTCCTACGGAATTGTAGCCATGCTTACTAGGAATTAAACATTGAACATTGGTAATGCTTTATAAACTGAACTCGAAACAGGACACCAGCTATTCAAACTCAAAATAGGACACCAACTAAACAAACTTAAAACAGGACATCAACTAAACAAACTCAAAACAGGACATCAACTAAACAAACTCAAAACTGGACATCAACTAAACAAACTCAAAACAGGACATCAACTAAATAAACTCAAAACTGGACATCAATTAAACAAACTCAAAATAGGACATCAACTAAACAAACTCAAAACTGGACATCAACTAAACAAACTCAAAACTGGACATCAACTAAACAAACTCAAAACAGGACATCAACTTAAACAAACTCAAAACAGGACATCAACTAATCAAACTCAAAACTGGACATCAACTAAACTAACTCAAAACAGGACATCAACTAATCAAACTCAAAACTGGACATCAACTAAACAAACTCAAAACTGGACATCAACTAAACAAACTCAAAACTGGACATCAACTAAACAAACTCAAAACTGGACATCAACTAAACAAACTCAAAACAGGACACCAACTAAACAAACTCAAAACTGGACATTAACTAAACAAACTCAAAACTGGACATCAACTAAACAAACTCAAAACAGGACATTAACTAAACACCCAAAGGAATAATGATGATGACGTGTAGCGAAGGAAGTGATTACATCATCATTTGACAGGAAGACGCAACCATAGCCGGGAAGGAAGACCATCGTCGATGAAAATTGTGTAGGCATAAAGACGTATCATTTACTACCCGATGTGCAATGTGTTGATCTAATCGAAAGACAGACAGCTAGACAGACAAAAGGACTCTGGAAAAAACGCATAAATAGCTATAGTGCGTTTCACAATGTTTGCCGCTGTTTAATATTCAATATCTCTGCAACCACTTGATCGTAATTGTTGCAACTTTGCATATGACCTAATGATCGCTATGTCCCCAGGGGGACATTTTTTTCCTCGTTAACAAACTTATGGTTTTAAATTTTCTTTATTTAAAGTATTCAAAATCGACCACCTCCTAGTCCAACCGTGTATTGACAGGGCTTACCCCTTCATATTTGTGAGCTATTTCGATTTAACATCTTGAACGTATTTCACGTGATTTTCCCCGTGTTTCAGCTCACTACCGCACTGTTTTGAACATTACATTGATCCTTCCGGTGCGTTAAGTGCCGTTCTACTGATTGTGTATTTCAGTGCATAGGCGTATCTTGCGGTATTCTAGGTCTGTAATACAATGGGTATGAAAGTCAAGTTCCTTACACTGCATACAATAGCATTGAAGATGTATAAATATTTATGCAGAGAAGCTAAGCGTGGGAAATTGTATCGGAGTCTCTCAAATCCTGAAAAGAGAACTATTCACGCTTTGGGTTTAAGTAAACGCTCATTTCATCAATTACTCAAAGCTATTATTATTATCTCAAATATTTCGAAGAAATAAAAAAGGACCTCACGTAGTAATCAGTTAACAAACCCCTCTAACATTCGAATTGTATAGACGCCTTAGCCGAAAATATGCAACTTCCTTCATTTACGGTAAATTAGTTTCTTCCAGGACAAAATAATTACTTCGTTAAAAAAGATCAACGGAATTAGCCGTTGCAAGAAAAGAACACTACCTGCAACATTGAATTTTATAAAAACTTTGGGACATTGAAAATATAAGACCACATGCAAAAAATCATGTTTATCAGTGCAAGGAATATGGAGATATTTGAAGTCAATCATCGACCGATCTTTTTCAAACGCACTATAGCTCTTGTATCGGTGACGAGCGGGAGACCGCGTGCGTGGGGAAAATAAATCAGCGAATATTTAGAGGGGAGTAACTTTTGGCACACGACCAAACTAATTTTATAACCTTATATGGTGAGATTTATCATATAGTGGCCGCTTATGCATGCCACATGTTGTCGAAGATGCGGAGAAAACCAAAACTGGGTGATATTAGGTGACACTTTCCTGAAACTAAGGACACACAGCAAGAGGTGAATTGAATTGCGCATATATCAAGAATATCCCATTGAGAAAGATACACAAATGTGACACCTCTCAGAAAGACACAGATGTAGTCCTGAATTAGCCAGTCTAATGTTGGTAATTATCTGGTTTCATTCGGTTTTAAGGACTATCTTCATTGCACACGGACATCGCCATCAGTGCTCACAAAAGGAGGATCTCAGCGCAGTGCACGAACTCCGTAACACCGGCGAGAATCCCGATGTGTGTATATACTGTATAGGAATCCCGCATTCTATAAATATTTTTGTGATGAGTAGGTTTCCTAATTTTTGTTAATTTTGCCAGAGCAGCAGCCTTATGTCCTACTCTTTTAACGTGGGATTTTTAACGTGCTCAACTTGCACACGGGACCTCCTATTTGTTCGCCCTTATCCGAGAAGGCTAGGCATCCGATCTCACTACCCATGAGACCGGGGGGGGGGGGGGGGGTATGTTATAATTAGGCCCACTGGTTCTGAAAAAAATATTTCCATAAATTATAATCCCTCAACTGGGATTCGAACCCGGTAACTCTTGAATTATCCCCAAGGTAATTATCTGATGCAATCGTTAAGCTTTATCAGTCTTTATCGGGGAGAGAAATGTGACAGCGGAGTAATCCTTTGCTGGTGGGGATAACAAGACAACGTTGAGAGACAGAAGCACTTTATACAATGTCACCGGCAACAGAAAGATATTAAGCGTAATGGAATTTGACTCAGTAGATAACGGTAAGCTCCGGTTCTGTATATTTAAATTTAAAATTCTAAAATTAAAGGATATAAGACAGGTTTTCACAGCGAAGGTCATTGTGTTGGTTTTACGGAGCCGATATGTCTTGTAACAGAGCAATTGTTTGGTCACACTTCTGTGGAACTGCCCATGTGTCCGGGTGGTTTGCCCAGGTATTAGTAAGACATCATACTGTCGTGAATTATTCTAATCCCCATATATAAATTAAAACGTAAATGCAAAGCCTAACAAATACATTTAATAAAGAAAGGAGCAATGGTAAAAGAACAGTGCTGTCACAATGACTGTACTCGAAATCCCCCTTGTTTTCTGCTTCGTCTGCAAATTGTAACGCTTTCACGTTGATAGTAAAAGCTTACTGTGTCGCTGCACGCTTTCTTCAATGAAACGTGTACTGTATTTCTTGGAAAAACCTTGAGATACGCAAGCTGATCAATGACCTAAATTTAATATTTCATTCATTCCATTTTATACACGGCGTAACTAAAGACAGATAAAGCAGGAGAGAGAGAGGGGCGAATGAAGGCAGGAAGCATGCAATACTAAACACGCGTCGCGCGATATACAATTGCTGCCATCACGCGTGTAAGGCCACTAGCAATAACTTTTTTTCATATAGTCAGTGAAAAAGAAACACTATTACTACAAGAATCAGGTTTAAAAATATGAAAAATGCTTAGTAGGAAATATGAAATTCTACTGATTTACATCTAAGCTCCTGACTTTAGTATGACATAACAGTGGAAAAGGCAGGACAGGTGGCGGTTCTAAACAACGAAAAGGAATAAAGAACAAATATACGACTATCTTTGGAAAACACATATTTTGAACGCAGCCACTTAGCTCTTTTAAATTTGTATATTTGGGTTCCTTAGGGTTTGCTGACAAAGAATATGTAAAACGTTACGCAAATAGTCTAGGAATTACCAAATTATAACCAAAATAAAATAGTGGGGGTGCCTGACAGCATGAAATCATTTCTGCTCATAAAATTTTTTTTATAACGTGTTTGAAAAAACATTACGTTACAGAAATAGCCTACCATGTTAACTCCTATTTGATTGGAGCGCCACAAATGTAAGACTAAACACGATTGGTCAGGCTATAAATACTATCTTGTGTTGTCAGGGGAAACGTGAAAAGGAGTATTTTTTTTTGAAAAGATGTGTAGACATGGTTTGATTGGGTAGAGCTGCGAATATACTCAATTCAGAGCGTCTGTTCATTGCCACATCTTGTAATAAACCTACTAAGAAGCAGTGCGTTGAGCACCAGTGTATATTTTTTATAAAATAAAGCCTGGGACATCGGCAGATCGGAGTTGTGCTATATTCATTGCCAGTCAACGAAACTGTTTATTATTTCCATAAATTGTGGGACCGTGGTCTTAAAGTTATTGAGCAGCACCTGGTCAGAGCTTTGCTGAAGCCAGAGGCGGACAGCATACTCCTTGGTCCATATAGCAACCAGTGGGGTGGCTCCAGAACTCATTAAAGTAATCGAGCAGAGGAGGCTTTTACTGCAGTCATCACGAAAGATAAGAGAGTGTGGCCATGGAGCTCAACATTATGTACCCCATCTTAAAATGACACTGTAAAATAAAATTAAGAGGGAAATTTAATTGTTTTAATGCCAGGAACTGAGAACATCTCCAATACTAGTTCCAACAAAGACAAACTATTGAAGTCATGATGACAAATACCAACAGAGCTTGAACAAAACAAAACCAGTATTACCTCAGAATACTACTACACAACTGACACACATAGGATACTATTAATAATATATGTCACTACAATATTCATATTGATAAATTCTGTACATATAACTTGTAATTAAAATTGATTGTGATTCCTGGTTCCCTTTGTATTTGAATCAGGACACATATACATTCATGACAGCACTGAATACATATTGTTATTTGAAAAGTTATCAGTGACTCCTTTAAGATATCCTCGTAGAGTGTTTTATGTATGTGAGTGTCACAGTGTTGTCAAGTGTGGTGGAATAAATTAAATTGTTTAACTGTCTGTTGTTGTTGTGACTTACACTTCATCATAAACATACCCTAGACATATAACGTAGTCATCACACTATTCCAGAATAATTCTGACTGAGGTATACATATGTGGCAGCAAGTAAGGTTATCTATAATACACTACTCTTATTAGATATAGATACCTTCACCGCTGATCTCAGTCAGTACACTAAGTCCCCTATAAATATTTATAACATCCCACTTCACCACATATATTGGGGTCTCGCTCTCGGGATTTTGAATCCTTCCCTATTACAAATATTGGGGGTAATTCACTTCAGGTAATAATAAGAATTAAAAGGTATCCTTGGGTGAAAATAAATAAGGTTGAGCTCACAGTGCCTGTGTTGTCCTAAGTTAGTTAGTCATAGATAAAATTGTTTAGTTACATATTTTAGACATTTATCTGTTAGACAATGGCCGACCTGGCAAAATTTCGATCTGCTGCTGTACAGACTGCGAAAGAGTTAGGAATGGACGGGCAAATTATGATTTCTTATGTCACTGCTGAATGTGACAAATATATTGAACGGGAAGAAAGAAGATTAGAAAAAGAGGCCGAAAGAAAGTTAGAGGCTGAAAAAGAGATTAAGAGGTTGCAGATTGAGGCTGAGGCTAAGAGGTTGCAGATTGAGGCTGAGGCTAAGAGGTTGCAGATTGAGGCTGAGGCTAAGAGGTTGCAGATTGAGGCTGACAAAGAGGCTAAAGCATTGGAAGCCGAGGAAAGAAGACAGGCTGCAGAAAGAGAAGAGAAGAAATTAGCTGCAGAAAGGGAAGACAAGAGATTAGCTGCAGAAAGGGAAGCAGAAGATAAGAGATTACAAAGGGAACATGAGTTACGACTAAGGGAGTTTGAGTTTCAAGGCCATGCTCCTGAAAATGGTGCCAGTCCCTTTGCCTCTGATGCCACTGCTAGCCAAGGAGCCTCAACCTCAGCTATGAATTTTCATTTAGATCATTTTGTTGAGAAAGACGATGATATAGAGAGCTATCTAAATAGGTATGAACTATTAGCTACCACATATGGGTTAGAGAGAGAAAGGTGGAGCTTAAAGTTATCTCAAGGACTTCGTGGGGCAGCTTATGAAGTTTTTTGCAAAAATGAGCAGAAGTGATCAGGAAAATTATGACATGCTAAAGCAGGCTCTTTTGTTAAGATATGAAAAGAATGCAGAATTTTATAGGAAAAAATTTAGGAATGCTAAACTACTGTCAGGTGAAACCTATCACCAGTTCTCTGCACAAATAGAGACATACTTGGAGAAATGGACTTCTCTGGGGAAAACCCAAGATCTTAAGGAAATGGTCCTTATAGAGCAATTAAGAGAGTCCATGGCTCCAGACCTGAGAAAGTTTCTCATGGAACAAGGTGCAGAGAGGCTGGGTGAGTTGCTAAATGTTGCTGAAAGGTATCAAGCAGCTCAAGCAGAGGTAACAGGTAATAAAAAGAAACAAGTGGATAACTTTAGGGCACCACAGAACTTTAATAAATTTGATCCTAGGGATCAAAACAAAGGTAAGCACCAGTTTGATAGGCCACGGTATGAAAATAAAAATAAATTCCCACAATTCGATGAAAGGAAATATGATGAAAGAAAATCTTTCAACCAAGGAAAAAGGTGGTGTAAAAATTGTAAGATGGACAATCATGACACTGACCGTTGCAGAAGGAAACCTGTGTATATGGCCACCCTTCAGGTCAGGTCGACCTCAAGACAGGAGGAGGATATTATGTTGGATACCACTCCAGAAGAGATGAGGAAGGCACAGGCTGGGGATAAAACACTCAAGCCTTGTTTCAGAAAATTGTCAACTTGTCATACAACTCCAGGCAAGGGAGATTTTTACATGAAAAACAAGTTGATGTATAGGAAGACTGGAGCTAGATCCAAAGGTCAGGGACAGCTGGTACTTCTTAAAAGATATAGGGCAGACTTAATAAGGAGCCTACATGTGAAAGCAGATGGGGACCATGAGAAGATAGGTACCATCATTCAAAAGGTGGCTCACAATTATTATTGGCCCAAAGCAAGATGGGACATTGAGAATTTTGTAGAAAGGTGTAGCATAGCACATGAGGGAACACCCACAAGTGGGAACATTGATCAGGACCTGGACACGCCACGGGGCAAAATTAGGCCTGATAATAAAAAGAAAAATAGATTTGATAAAGTGGACCAAATGGAATGGGAAGCCCCTTTTCACGGACAAGCTTCACTTAACTGTTTTACAATGGCCACTATGCGGAGAGTGCAAAAAGATGTCTTACCCCAGGATAAGCCGAAAATCCCTCAATCGGACTTAAACAAACTGGAGGAAGAGGATGTAGAGAGGAAATCTCTCATCAAGAATTTTAAGTGGGGAGAAAGCCCCAAAAGAAAAATTGGTAGCGGTCGTTTTATGCATGATAATTCTGGGAAGAAAAATCATCACTATAGAGCTTCGAGTGGAAGAGACCATACCGGTGCATGGACAAATAGGTCCACAAAATTAAAGGTCCATATGTAGCTTTGTTAAGAACGTGGACTGATGAAAAGGCAGAGGAAAAACATTACATCTTCATACCAATATGTGAATGAGCTGACCACTCGTTTAAAAACTGGCTGGAAACTTGCCAATGAAAATTTGAAACAAGCCAGGAAGAAACATGCTGCCTATTATAACAGGAAGGCGAAAGACAGAGATTTGGCTGTGGGAGAGAAGGTACTGCTTCTTCTCCCCGGGAGTCAGAATAAGTTACAGATTGGATGGCAAGGTCCATATACAGTTTTAGAGAAGGTGTCTAGAACAAATTATAAGATAGATAAGAAGGGGAAAGAAAAAATCTATCATGTGAATCTCCTGAAGAAATATTTGGAAAGAGAACATCAGGAAGAGACACACTTGTTGACCTTGTCCATCGCCATGGAGATGAAAAAGGAACCACTTTCATCATTTGAATATCCATTACACCCCTGTGAGACAGCAGCACAGGTGAAAATCAGTACACATTTAACGAAAACTCAGAAAGAGAGAGTGCAACAGGTTCTAAATAATCATGCAGAGGTGTTAACAGACCGACCAGGGCATACAAACCTATTGGAATATGATATGAAACTGATAGACCCCACACCTGTCTGTATGAAACCATATTCGATTCCGTTTGCTAAGGAGAAAGCTTTGAAGGAAGAGATAGACTATCTGTTGAAGGAAGGAATTATTTCACACAGTGAATCTTCGTATAGTTCCGGTGTTGTACTCTTAAGGAAGCCCTCTGGAGAACATAGACTCTGTATAGATTACAGGAGACTGAATGCTATTACAGAAGGACAGGTGGATCCATTGCCGGATACAAATCAGCTGTTTGCCAGATTAAATAAAGCTAAATATTTCTCAAAAGTGGATCTGAGTAAAGGATATTATCAGATTCCAGTAAAGCCTGAGGTTAGACCATACCTAGCTTTTAGTACCTCAGAAGGACACTATGAGTTTAATAGATTGCCATTTGGATTGAAGAATGCGCCTAGTGTCTTCTCTAGAATGATGAGAAAATTGTTGGATGTAAACATTTCGGAGGAACGTAATGAATCCCTGAGTTGCCTCTTTGATTGAGGATATTCCGAATGTTTCATACAGGATAATAAGAAGATTATGGGATCCACTACGAAAACTCTGCTATCACCAGGTATATGTTATCTCCTCATAACGTACATTTTGAGGGAAATATAATGTTCTCTGGACATGTCATTGCGCAGACTCAGAGAAGAGAAATGGTGAATACGGGTTGCGAAGCAGCATTAAGACAAGCACTCACACTTGCGGCTGTTCAGTAACATAACCGAAATATATTATTGGTTGTAGAAGTCTGAGGCAGATTTCATGAGTAGTGCCTACTCTGAATGGACCCAACTACATAAAACCATGATAGCACCACAGCAGAGTAAAGTCAAGTTGACTTACATTTATCTATGTGTATATAGAATAAAGGACTGACATATAATGTCTGTTTTAAGAGGGGAGATGTCGTGAATTATTCTAATCCCCATATATAAATTAAAACGTAAATGCAAAGCCTAACAAATACATTTAATAAAGAAAAGAGCAATGGTAAAAGAACAGTGCTGTCACAATGACTGTACTCGAAATCCCCCTTGTTTTCTACTTCGTCGGCAAATTGTAACGCTTTCACGTTGATAGTAAAAGCTTACTGTGTCGCTGCACGCTTTCTTCAATGAAACGTGTACTGTATTTCTTGGAAAAACCTTGAGATACGCAAGCTGATCAATGACCTAAATTTAATATTTCATTCATTCCATTTTATACACGGCGTAACTAAAAGACAGATAAAGCAGGAGAGAGAGAGGGGCGACTGAAGGCAGGAAGCATGCAACACTACACGCGTCGCGCGATTAATAGTAACGCAAATCACGCGTGTAAGGCCACTAGCAATAACTTTTTTTCATATAGTCAGTGAAAAAGAAACACTACTACTACAAGAATCAGGTTTAAAAATATGAAAACTGTTTATTAGGAAATATGAAATTTCTACTGATTTACATCTAAGCTCCTGACTTTAGTATGACATTACATAACAGTGGAAAAGGCAGGACGGTGGCGGTTCTAAACAACGAAAAGGAATAAAGAACAAATATACGACTATCTTTGGAAAACACATATTTTGAACGCAGCCACTTAGCTCTTTTAAATTTGTATATTTGGGTTCCTTAGGGTTTGCTGACAAAGAATATGTAAAACGTTACGCAAATAGTCTAGGAATTACCAAATTATAACCAAAATAAAATAGTGGGGTGCCTGACAGCATGAAATCATTTCTGCTCATAAAATTTTTTTTATAACGTGTTTGAAAAAACATTACGTTACAAAAATAGCCTACCATGTTAACTCCTATTTGATTGGAGCGCAACAAATATAAGACTAAACACGATTGGTCGGGCTATAAATACTATCTTGTGTTGTCAGGGGAAACGTGAAAAGGAGTATTTTTTTTTGAAAAGATGTGTAGACATGGTTTGATTGGGTAGAGCTGCGAATATACTCAATTCAGAGCGTCTGTTCATTGCCACATCTTGTAATAAACCTACTAAGAAGCAGTGCGTTGAGCACCAGTGTATATTTTTTATAAAATAAAGCCTGGGACATCGGCAGATCGGAGTTGTGCTATATTCATTGCCAGTCAACGAAACTGTTTATTATTTCCATAATTGTGGGACCGTGGTCTTAAAGTTATTGAGCAGCACCTGGTCAGAGCTTTGCTGAAGCCAGAGGTGGACAGCATACTCCTTGGTCCATATAGCAACCAGTGGGGTGGCTCCAGAACTCATTAAAAGTAATCGAGCAGAGGAGTCTTTTACTGCAGTCATCACGAAAGATAAGAGAGTGTGGCCATGGATGACACCTGTAAAATAAAATTAAGAGGGGAATTTAATTGTTTTAATGCCAGGAACTGAGAACATCTCCAATACTAGTTCCAACAAAGACAAACTATTGAAGTCATGATGACAAATACCAACAGAGCTTGAACAAAACAAAACCAGTATTACCTCAGATTACTACTACACAACTGACACACATAGGATACTATTAATAATATATGTCACTACAATATTCATATTGATAAATTCTGTACATATAACTTGTAATTAAAATTGATTGTGATTCCTGGTTCCCTTTGTATTTGAATCAGGACACATATACATTCATGACAGCACTGAATACATATTGTTATTTGAAAAGTTATCAGTGACTCCTTTAAGATATCCTCGTAGAGTGTTTTATGTATGTGAGTGTCACAGTGTTGTCAAGTGTGGTGGAATAAATTAAATTGTTTTAACTGTTGTTTGTTGTTATGACTTACACTTCATCATACACATACCCTAGACATATAACGTAGTCATCACACTATTCCAGAATAATTCTGACTGAGGTATACATATGTGGCAGCAAGTAAGGTTATCTATAATACACTACTCTTATTAGATATAATACCTTTTTCACCGCTGATCTCAAAGTCAGTACACTTCCCCAATCATCCCACTTCACCACACATACTATGAGCAAGTCTGTTAGTTCGTGACAAGTCCTCACTAGGCCAGAGTTGATAGGAGCAGTGAACTCCTCAAGCCAGAGAAGGATTTCCTAAACATTTTTATCCGATTGACGTAATGGACAAGTGATGTTTTTTTTTACGGTTATGTTAAACGTTCGTGAGACTTGCTTCGTAATTGAAATCAAGTAACACTCCAGCTCTTTCTATGACTCTGCACACTCACTGCACATTACCTAGACAAGGTAATGAGGGCTTTTCTAAGAAGCTTTAACACTGAATTTTTAAACACCGTTGTTGGAACACTGTCTGGCTTAGATTTTCATTACTTTGTTACGTATTTTTCACTTCATGCTTGATGACGTCTTTAGATATACTGTACTCCTTTTCGCGCATCTTGTTTCCTGATGAAGGCCTGTGTTCGTTATCGTGAGGGCTTCGTTGATGTGATCCCCAGAAATTGTGACATGTTATTGTTATTCTTCCTGACAATTTATCTTCTGAGAATCGTCAACAATTCATATAAAAAAACAGAGCAAAAGAATACATAGTCTTACAGAAGAATGTTAAGAACATCATGTCATTCATTGTTTTTGCTTTTTCACTTGTTTAAGGAGCATGAAGCGTTTGCTGAAGCGTTTGCTGCAACTGACCGCCATACACGAAGTCTGCACTGAAGCATTCATGTACTCTTGCAGGATTGGTTTCTGTAGCTATTTGTTTGACATGGAGAGGTTGCCACCCCCGTCATCATCATTTTCATATGCGCTCGTTACAGAACATTGGACCATCACTTCAGCTGGTCCCTGTGTAGGAAGCACGTGCATCAAGCAGACACGCTCTTGTAACAGTGGTTTATGTGGCAATTTGTTTTACCTGATAAGGTTGCCAGACCAACGAACTACCTCATATTAGTCGCCTTGTACGACATGCCTGAAGGTGCAGTAGTCCTATTTTTGTTCTTTGTCTCTTCAGAGACCACGGAAACCCCACGGCGCTCCCTACACATACGCTCACTACACATACGCTCACTACACATACGCTCACTACACATACGCTCACTACACATACGCTCACTACACATATAGCATATAGCATATCACAAGGGAAGAATGTGTAAGTTGCTCTGTTACGTGCCCACTAAATAAGACACAAATTGAGCACATTCACACTATAGGAAAACTTCTGCTTGTTGGGAGGAGAAAGCGTCGTCATGACAGATCCCACCGTGCGGCACAACCCTTTCATAAAGCCCTGCTTGAAATGAGATGAAACATTGCCTCATAAATGCAAAATAGCACTGAAGAAATTAAGCGCATAAGAAATTCAATAATTTCTGCTCACGGCGGTGGTGTCCAGGTATTAATATTGGCGCTGATTATCAAAACTGCTTTCGGTAAGGAGCAGCGAAATATGTTTTGTGTTTTAAGTTTTCCTTTTGCATGCATTTTGTCGAAAAGGTGGGGGGAGGGGGGGGTGGGGGGGGGGGGGTGAAGAGAATTTAATAGCAGAGACACTCAGCTATTCACCATGCCCACAACATATATGTCAAGAACATTCATCCTCAAACAGGTTTAGAGCTAAAATATCTAGTGGTCATTTTCACAGAAAATGGAAGACTCTACAGAGTAATTGAAACAAGATGTCAAAAGCTAGAGAGCGACTTATCAACTGTCACCACAATTCAATCATTCAAATATCAGTATGAAAGTTAGTTGCTTATCCTTTACAGGACGTGGCAATCAACCCCAGCTTTTATTGGCTGTTTGTGATTTTTCTAGGCAATTTTTTCATTCAGTAGTTTGCCATTGCTTTCTGAACGGTACGGCGCTTATACCATTGTTAAAAATCCACACAAAGCGATCTGCTACCAAACCGCCTGCCGCAGGTTTCGAACCTGGTATATCTGGATTATGAAACTGCGTTCATATCCATTAGGCCACAGACGCCGACTATGAAACTAAACGGAAATGAATAAACTGTATATTCTTACCAACTCCTTGCTATCAGTGTCATACATGGTCCCTGACCAGAGCACAGAAGAGGAAAATCACATCGTGCATGATGAATTGCCATTTATGTTACCAGGACAGATAGAATATGAGAAATGACATCAGACAAATTGTAGGTACTATATCCTGCATCAAATACTTAGACAGACAGACAAATAAAGTGGTTTGACCAACTTATTAGAATGGGGCCCAACTAATTACCACCACGTGACTACCACAGTAGAAGACTTAGTTTTAGAGCACAAGGAAAACCAAGAGGTAGATTGATAGATAATATAATAGACATTTTTTCTAACAATGCAAAGTGATTTATTTGCTTATAAAATGATGAGTTTTTATCGTTATTTGATAAGAAAGTTTAGAAGTAATTAACATTCACTGGGCTTTTCAGTTTGGAAATATTTACCCGCCGTTTTTGTTACTGTTTGGTCTGCAACTTTCATTACGAACAGTACGCAAACCTGAAACAGTCTACTAACAAAGACTTTAGTTCAGTAACGCATACAATTTACGAACGAACATCACTTTATTCAAAGGGTTGAATTTCACACTGTTGTACATTTAGGTAAAATACCCATCAAATTAGCAGGTAAAATAATAGCATACTCACATTCACAGTATCTAATTATAAACATGAAATAAAATATGTTGAAAAGTACAAACTAAGTATTACCATGAAACAAAATATGTTGAAAAGCACTAACATCATCATTAAACCTACACTCGATATTATACCATTTGTTCGGAAAAATAATCATATTAGGGGGGCAGATAATCAGAACTCATAAAGTATTCGAAAAGTTTACGATTGTATGAATAGGGACTGAGGTTGTTATGTTTTAGATAATGTGGAAGATAGTTCCAAAGATGAGCAGCAGAGTAAGCTAAGCTTTTCTTGAATAAGTCAAGCCTAGGCTTGGGCACTTGTATTTTGTTAAGGCGTTGACTGCGTCTTTCACTGTATTTGAACATTGGCCACAGATATGTTGGAGCATTCTGTGACAGGATTTTGTGAACAAATTTAGCTTTGTTGAACAGAAAGCGCTTTCTTAGAGGCAGTATTTTGAGATATTTATATAGATCTACACACTGTGTTTGGCAGTTGTCAGAAACTAGACGCACTGCACGCTTTTGTAGTGAATGGAGTCTTTTTGTGTTGGACATAGAACAACCATCCCAGATTGTGGAGCAATAGTCAAGGTTTGTTTGTATGTGAGATACATAGAACAATTTTCGTGCATCTTCATCTAGGAAATGTTTGATTTTAGCTAACTGGTAAACTTTCTGTGCCGTTTGCTTAGTCAGTGCATGAACATGTGAGTTCCAATTAAGATGCTGGTCAACGACTATTCCTAGAGTTTTATGTTCATTAACGTTTTCAATGGTGAGGTACCAATATAGATCTGAAGTGTTGTTTTCTCAGAATTTTGTAATTTTTGTCTAGTTGATATTAACATGCACTTTGTTTTAATTATATTAATTAGCATGCGATTTCCGATGCTCCACTTAATCAGATTGTCTGTATCTTTTTGTAACGATAGTTCGAGTGTGTTGCAACTTGTATCACTCGTGTAGATAGTACAGTCATCAGCAAATAGGTCACAGGATGCGTGTTCGACGTGTAATGGAAGGTCATTAATGTATATGGCAAAAAGTAGAGGCCCAAGAATAGAGCCCTGAGGAACGCCGGTATTTATTATGGTTGGGTATGAGCAAGAGTTATTGTAAGAAACTACATGTTTTCTGTCTGACAGGAATGATTTAATTATCGTCACTAGTTGAAGGTTTACTTTTGATGTTTCTAGTTTTCTAATTAAAATAGCGTGATCTATCATATCAAATGCTTTTTTAAAGTCTACAAAAACTGCCCCACATATGTTATCGTTATTAATATTTAAGTGCCAGTTGTCAATCATCTTAGTTAGAGCTGTGTGACATGAATGTTTAGGTCTAAACCCCGACTGACTATCAATTAGCAAGCCGTTGTTAACTAGGTGTTGTAGTGTTATTTTATGTATGTGTTTTTCTAGTGGTTTGGATAGCGATGATATTAAGGAGATTGGCCTATAGTTACCAAGGTTATTATTGTCGGAAGAGCCAGGTTTTAAGAGAGGATATACCTTAGCGACTTTAAAGTGCCACGGAAAGTAGCTCCGTGCGATACATTGATTGTATATGTATGTAAGCGAATCACTAATAGCTGGAGCCGCATAACGCAGTATTCGATTACTGACTCCGTCAAGTCCTGATGAGTTATTATCTTTAAGTCCTAGAAGATAGTTATACACTTCATTAACTGTCATAAACGGAATGTTGGATGGGATTGTGTTGGTACATTTGTTCTCACAAAATACTGACAGCCTGCCTAAGTCACAAGGTGAATTTGGTATTGTAGATTTAAGACTGTTTATTTCTGCCTGAAGGTAATTGCTGAAGTCTGTGGGAGTAAATGAAGTATTAGGGGTTGACGAGACTGACAGATTTCGCTTGTTCGCTAAGGTATTGATTGCTTTCCATATATCTTTACTGTTTGTTTTGTTCTGAACCAAATTTTTAAAGTAATTCTTTTTTTCTCTACGAATTAAATATTGCACGTTGTTCCTCTGTTCTCTGTATATGTTAAAGTCCTTGTTTTTGTGAGCTTGATCTCTCTGCCTCATGGCGTCTAGCACTGCTTGTGTGATCCAAGGAGATTTGACCTGTCGTTTCACACGAACTTCTTTAGTTGGTGCGTGGTTATCAAACACACAAAGAAAGATACGTGTCCAATGGGCAATGGCGTCATCGGGATCAGAAAGCTGGTAAACACTGGCAAGAGGTGCAGTTCGCAAATCATGTAAAAATAGTTCACGGTTGAAATGTTTAAAACTTCTAAATTTAATACTGATATGTTTATTTCTTGGAGCTTTATATTTATTCTTTGACCACGTGCAACATATAGGGTAGTGGTCACTCATCGCGACAGTAGGAACAGAGCATTCTATAATATTGTCTGCACAGGTGACGTAGATGTGGTCAATTATTGTGGATGATGCATTTGTTACCCTGGTAGGCTGGTTGACTATTTGTTTTAGGTTGTAAGATAGGATGATGTTTTCCCATGTTTGGTTTATGTTGCGCATGTCGATGTTGAAATCGCCTAGAAGAATAATTTCTTTGGCAGTGGTAAATACTTTATCCATCATAGTGGTGAAATCTTCATACCAGATGGCTCCTGCACTGGGATTTCTATAAAGATACCCGACTAGAAATTGTCCCTGAGTCGGTAGTTTTATTTCTAACCATATGCACTCGGTCTCTGCTGTCTCTAAATCGCTTCTGCGGCGATAACTAATAGAAGTGGAAATATATACTACAATACCTGTTTCTAGCTTTCTACTTGAGTCTCGCCGAACTGTTTTAAAACTATTTAGGGCAATTTCACCATCTGATATTTTGTCGTTTAAGCGACTTTCGGAAAGTCCAAAAACATGAAAATTTTTATTTAGAATTTGTGTAAGCTCAGGAAGTTTGCCTAATAAATGGTAAATGTTCAGGTGGCCCAGCCGTAGACCATCCTTAATTAGCCATTGTGTCTGATAGGTATGCATTTTATTTTTGGCGAGTGGTTTAAAAAGGAAAATAACAAAAGCAATTTTAAATACGAACCCACGAAAATTTAAACTAATTAACGTCACCAAGTAAGTGAAAATGCAAATGTTAGTACTTAACGTACGAACACTTGGTACAAGTATTGCTAAAAAATCACAATTAACTGAAATTGTCAGTAGTATATTAAAATAGTCACACAACAGTAGGCACGCACGTTTTCACACCACAACACTAAAATTCTAACAAAGTAATTAAGCAATACTGAGAGGATACGAATTAAAAAAAAAGTAAAATGAAAAAATCTTGCAAATTATGAAAAGAACTGTCGAAGGCCTGTAGCCAATGAAATTAAAGTGTTTTGAGAAAGTAACAAAGTACTTATTACTTTATGCGTCACAGTAATCAATTAATTTTTCAGGGGAGAGACGGCTTTGGTCGCAGGGATTAAGTCAATGAAAAAAAAAAAAATGAGTGGATTAATCATCGATAATGGATGTCTCTGTCAGGTACATAGTAAGGCCCGCGTTGCACAGACATCATTAGTGCTTGGCTGAGTGATGCTGGACTGAATTGCATCAGGTAGCCAAGTTCTGGGTTCCACTGAGCACGATCAGAAAGGCTACGGGAGGAAGCTTGACGACTGTAGATTTCGTCTGCAGTGGTTACAACACTTGTAGGAGATTTTTGGGTCTGTGACATTGTGGCACTGCTTCTTGAACTGTCATATAATGTGTTTGTGAGGGGCTGTCTTATAGGTAGTGGAGGAAACATAACATCGTAACGTTCGGCTTCCTGGCTGTAGGTGGCGTTCTGTTTGTTGTTAGGTACTTTGTTGGTTACAGGAGCGCTTCTTTGAGGGGCGGGTAAGGTGTGTTGTGCATTTTCATGAAGGGCTGATCTCATGGTAGATCGGTTTGCGTTCTCTGTGTCTGGTGGGTTGTCGTGTTGCGTTCGCTGCGGGTACTTGATGTTTTTTGCTAGAATGCTGCTACCTAGTTTTGATGTATGTATTTGATCTATGTAAAGGCGTTTCTTTGGTGCTCCAGAGTTGCTTGTGAAGAAAGGAGTGTTGTTGATATAGCCAATGTTGTTGTGTTCACAATAGCTCTGGATTGTCTTGTTGTTGGTGTCGGCTACGCGACGTTGGAAGCCATAGCAAGGTGGAATAATGGATGACATAAAAATGGAGGTGTTAGGAAATTTTTGTTTTATTGTTGTGGCCAGTTTGGAAATCGCCGAAGGGTTAACGCTGTGTCCATTCATTATGTCGTTGATCCCTACATGTACTGTTGTTCTTGTAATATTATGATGTATGTCGAACCTATGAATTCTATCAATTAATCTTTCAGTTCCAGCTCCAGGTATCGCTAAAACTGAGACAGTTTCCTCTTTTGAAGTAGACATCCGATCATTGTAAATGCCTTTTAGGAGAGAGTCGCCAATTATAACATGTGTTGTTTTACTACATGGTTGTTGATTCGGCTTTCGTTTTGATTCTTGTTGCCGCCATTGATTTTCCTCGTGTGAATCGTCCTGAATAGTCTGGGTGTTTTCATCGGATGGTTGTGGTGTCAGTATCTGATCTGGTAGCGGCGTTAGTGCCTGTTCATTTTGTACTGAACTCTGGTTAAGGGCGGTAAACCTGTTGCTTACTTTTACACTAATAGGGTAAGCTTCGTGCGCACGTGTATCCTCAACTTTTTTGATGTTACGTTGGTGCTCCTTGCGGCGTTTGTTTGATGTATGTTCTTTGGATGGATCTCCAGAAGCTTCAGGTACTATAAGAGTATGTTCCGAGTGCTTTGTTTTATAAATCGAAAAATCGCTTCGTAGTTGCTCGACGACGTGTTTCATATTGGAATTATCTTCTCTCAGATGCAGTATTTCCTGTTTGAGTAGTTCGTTTTCTGTGCTGATTGATTTATAGACATTAGTCGTCAGATCGGCAATTAGTGTTCGAAGGGTGTCCTCCATTTTTAGCATCAGCTCCTGGCAGCACTGCGCATTTATCATGTGAGTGACTTCTGGGTGATTTTCACGTGATAATGTTTCATCTGTTTGTGTGCTAGTGTCTTTAGGGCCCATTGGATATTCTATGGCCAGTATAGGTTGAGAAAATGGAGTATTTGCTACTGTGTCGCTCATTGGAAGGTCGCGTGCTGCGGGAGGCAAAGTGGATGTATTTGTGGGAGAGTGTATGCTAGAGTTAATGTTGATGATTTCGCTATCAGCAGATGAGACGCTGTCAGCTGATGATGTGATGTCTATTGCGAGCTGAGGTAAACATATTGTCGAGTCCAATTGTGTGGTACAAATTATGTTTTGTGCAGACTCATTTAAACTGACAAAGTCCGTTGCCAGCCATGATTCAATAACAGTAGGAGTTGCTTGGACCATTATCTTGTTTTTTTGTATGATAAAGGTGCACAGATAGTAGTGGTGTTGTGATGAAATCTTCTACAAAGGCACCTTGTTTATCTGCTCTCGTCTCGACATGGTCATTCTGGTAGTGTTTGGTACACGTTGTGCGAAATGCCTCATAATGATATGTATTGTGGAAGAGTACAGTAGCACATTTACCGTCATTTGCTACTTTAAAGGTTAAATCCGACTCTTTGTTACATCCACGCAGTTTAACGCGAACAGCTCTGCTTTGGTCTAGGCTGTAATTTTTTCATAGAGGTCGGGCGCAATCTACAGTCCCTAGCGGTTTTCATTACCTGCGAGCCATGACCGATCTCTAGGTGTGACATGTTTACATGCCACTGGGATTAATTGCCAGCGAAATACGTTGCCCTCTGTTCAAGAGGGTCTGATAGTCAACAAAAAAAAAAAATAAATAAATAAATAAATAAATAAAATACTGAAAAATACACTGGCCGACCGTCTCTTCTTTACAGCGGTCAGTAACGAGTCACGGGGTCATTTTTAAAAGCTTTGTCGAAGGCATTTACAGTCCAAAAGTGAATACACCGGTATAAAAATCCGGATACGACGATGCTGTTGTTCCCGCTCGCCATAATCACATTACATTCTTAGTGGGCGGACAAGCCCTGTGTTTAGCGTTCTGGCTATTGTTCCCTGGCCAGAAGGTCACCAACAAAGTTTGGAATGTTGAAGTAGTTTTCCATTTATCGAAAAATGGTGGCAGACACGATGAACGCTCCTACCGTCATTCCATACAGAAAAAACACAATATTTATACGTGAATTTAACACAATTACAAAATAAACTATTTCACTGTATGTCAAACAAAACCGCCAACACATGGACACATTAATAACTAGAGGGGGGACACAATAATCAACACTAATTCCGTCCCACACAAACGTTTTGTTGCACTCTGTAAATTATATAAAGGTTAAGCGCTTCTGGCCTTTGCACTAACAAGCACGACGCTTAATATAGTGCACATATGTTTTGCACAAAATCTGCACGTACATTTTAAATAATAAATAAAAATTATAAAGTACAGGCAAAAACATTTACAATTTTATTGCTAATATGTTTATTTTTTGCTGTTTTATTGTTTCCCTTTGACAAACGTTAAATTACATCCCTTGAAAAAAAGCAGACATAAATTCTTTATTCCCCTTCGACAGGGAAGATGATAAATTACTTCCCTTGACTAAAAAATACAAACAAAAAACAAAAAAAAACAAAAAAACAAAGCCAATATAATTTTTTTTTCCTCAAAACTTTAAAAAAAAGGGTATGATAATTTTATTCAGAATAAACAAAATGAGTTCTACAGTCTTCTAAATGAGCTGCAGATGCTGAAAGGCTAAGACATTTGCTTTAGTTCTGTCCCCGTCGTTATTTTGACGGGAATATTTACTAGTCATTATTAATATTTCCATAACAATATCGAGATGAATATGTATTTAGACAGATGACACCTTCCCTGATTGGCTATAACACGCTCAATTTAATATCAACCACTTATAGCAGCGGTAAACAACACAGGAACTGCACAATTGAGCTCTCTAAAGATCGACACTGATAAAATCATGTCTGTTTTCAGGTTTCAAATTATCTGGAATTTGGAATAAGTCCAGCCTATATGTAACTTTTATCTCTGCTGTACAATATGCTTCCTGCAACCCCTTCATCAACTCCTTTTATCTAATATACTGTATGGAGGCTCTGATGAGCTCGTTTTTCATTACAATATACTTATTCTTAATTTTGCGATCATGCTGTTAATGCATGCTGTTATACTACCTTGTAATGTTATATTGCCCTTAAATTAATACTTAAAGTACGCTGGAGAATGTTTGAGTAACAGTAACAAAAGATAAACAAGAGGAAGGAAGAATGCAAGAGGGGACTGTGCCCGATTTTCAACCCTTGGCAAATTAATTGCTTTCGTATATGTCTATCTAACTATCTACCTAGTCTGATTCTGGTCTTGAGTTTGGGACGGCAAAGACAGCGAGGAAAATAACTAATTACCCCACCTCATCTTGATGAACCTATCATTGCACTAATTGCAGCAGTATCTGCTATGAGACTCAAAGTTGCTCACCTCTCGTAAAGTTTTTCGCGTGCACTGGAAAAAACACAGAGTCCCTGAGTCATTCAGTAGCAGACCGTTGAATATTTCACGAGTTCTTATAACACACCTCTGAATATGTCTCAAATCACTAATTTACTGTATGAGGAATTCGATTTTTATCAGCCTTGTTGTTTGTTTGTTTTTTTAATTTTATTATTATTATTATTTTTTTTAATTCTTTATTTTTCATTTTTTTTCTTCCTTTATTTATTTTAAAAACATACTTTAATTATAATGAATATTGCAAATGTATGATGTTATATTACTTTTATAATGAAAAATGCCTTAATAATGCTTAAAGTAAATGTGAGGATGAAAGGATACAGTATACATGATGAGAGAGATAGGAAGGGCAGAATGTCAGACGGGCCAACGTGCCCAATTCTTAACCCTTTGAAAATAAAGTTCGTTCGTTCGTTTGTTCGTTCGTTCATCAGAATGGTGGAGAATTAAAGCTAAATATTTTACCGAATGTTAACTTCACTTCAACAAAGATGCTTTCTACCGTACACAGTTGACAAATAAAGTGACATTTTGTAAGCTAACTGGTGGGTTTTCACTGGGACTACGGTGTTTTTAGGTACCGTTAAACCTGGGGAAGAACTACTTATTCGGAGTAACCAAGAGGACATGCACACCATCATAGCTGGCACTAGCTGGAGTTGGGTTAGCCACGTCCTCGAGTGGATGTCGACAGATACGCGAGAAAAGGTATAGAAAATAGATTTCACAGGTGGTAGATTGAGGGAAAGATATGTCTCTGGAGTGATTAGGTTATCTCCTCCAGCCTATCCGTACGACTGTACTTTATTACCAGACAGCCTTTGCCTCCCTATCAAGAATAGATAAGTTACTCTACACACACACAGCTATGTGACAACAAGACACACAAACGTGAAAAACTACGGATAAATGGGTATGGGTCTGACCAACACACAAAGGTAAGTTTCTTTGTAGTTTATTATCATTTAAACTCGACAACATCAAAATATCTAAAGGAAAAGATCAAAGAGTCATTTACATGCATATGAAATAAAGCAGAAAAAGTGCACCCTCTCTGAATGGGAAAAAACCCCCAAATTTATTAACCCAAAGGTTGAAGGTTAGCACTCTGTTACAGAATGAACAGTATTGGTACTCTATGAGACCCAGTAAAGTAAACAAAATTTAGACAAATCAGATATATGGATAGTTTCCAGCAAACAAGGAAAAATACTCACACACTCTCTCAAACAGTGGCCACTCTCACACTCTTACCTAATTGCCTGGTATGGTAGGTCTGTAATATCCCTTGGTAATAGAATTAGTCCATGAATATATTATCTATTTCACTTAATATTCTGTCACCCCAGTTGTCGCAGATCCAAATTGGCCCCAGTTCATCCCCAGAACTAACTAGTGAGGTGAACGCCTAATATGGTGCTTCTCCTGGATATAAGTGTTACTACAAATAGTTAAAACTGTGAGAGTTCTTGAGGTTCACCCTTTCACGGGGAAAATACTTCCAGTATTGGGAAACATCTGGTTGCTAAAAAATTGTTACATGTGATGATGATGGTTCTTCTATCGGCCAACTCTGTGTTAGAGCGCCGATTCTGCACAGCGTATGTATCTAGGGAGATACTCCACTGGAATTACGACTGTCAGGAGTCGGGAACGATAATAATGTTATATCACCACTGTTGCTGGTAAAAAATATAAATCTGGATTTGGTAAGTCCAGTGGTTAAATTTTATTGTTCTCAAATACCATTTGGCGAGTGAACGTTTCTAAATGAAATTGGTAACGCACAAGCCAAGTACAGGAGAAAAGTAACAAACAGAAGAAGACCGCTGGACGCCCTTGTGATCAGGTCTGCGAAGAATACAAGAAAACATTTATGGAAAAAAATGCTACTACTATATATATACACACAGACGGGGACAAGACGATCTCTTCTCCACTCCGTCAGTCCTGACTAGGTTTAAAAGGCACACGGTGTTTCCTTACGCCTACACGCTAGCAGACGTCGCTGGCGGCTGAGTTCGGTCGGGCTGAGTTATGTTAACTCGCCCGCCCCTGCTCGCGCCGGCGGTCAGCGTACAATGTTAATTATTATTTAATTTCTCCATACGCGCTCCCTAAACAATGATCGCCTGTCATTAAATAGCTATTAAATTGTCGGCTTCTGTTAGTTTTGTCGTATGGTATTAAAATAATAGACACTATAATAACAAATATACAAAATGAAATATAACGTGTATTTCTATACTCCCACTATCAGTCGCTTTAATGCCTATAAGTCCGGTCAGCTAAACCGTCGGGTTTATCTCTCTCCTGTAGAGATTAAGTGTCGCGTCTGCCTACACTGTTAACCTAATTACCGTCTAAGGTATGTGGGTAGCGGGTGGCGTGATTTAACATTTTAATTGAATATCTGGTATGAAATCGCTACGCGTTACTTTATTTCACTCGTTTTACTAGCGAGAAAAATCTAAGTGAAGAATAAATGTTAAGCTATCACTTTTTAAATCATTAGCACTATTATCCTTTTACCAGAAAATTCAGAATGAAAATCTCCACGAATCAATAATACACCATATCCACAAGAATTGGGTTCTAGGACTGCGCGCTAGAATATTCAAAATTCTGACTGACTTCTGATAGTTGGGTTAAGAAAACATCAGTATATATATATATATCATTAGATTGCTCTGATCTCTAATGTTGTTAATTTCACGCTACTGTGTGGAACGAAAAATTCAGAGACTAGCGCTCAAGATGAAAGCTTACGATTCGGCTACCAGAATCTCTCGTCTGGCGCTGTTGACCGACATCAGAGGCTTTACTTACGGCTAACGGGTTACTCTTTAAAATGCCCGTGTCTCGAGATCAAAGAGCACAGGGGATTATAAACTTTCCCTGAGTAAAACTTCAAAAGGGTCTGTGTTTCGTCTCTCTCACGTGCTGTCTGTCTGAGAGGTATTATGATTGACAGATGAAGCTCGCGTGAGTGGACGAGGTAAACAAACCTGATTTGCTTTCCTGTTATGACTGACAGGTCACGAAGTTTGTAAACACTGTGTTAGCTCGTGTTAAAAGAAAAGAGGCGGGGACGAAAGCGTTAGCTGTGTAAGTTCTCATCGCGTAAAACTAATTGCTACAGACACCAACGCTACAAGAGTACTTGAATGTTTGGTGGAAACATCTTCCCACAAAGTGACCAGTTGTTGCAATGATGGTTGCATAATCCGAAAGGATCGAAAAGGAAAATGATGATTGCAACATTAAATCTTTGTGTACTGATAGGTTTGGTGGTGGGGCAAGGGGGAGAGGGAGTTTTAAAATTAGATTTATTTCAGGAGCAAATTTTGAGAGGTAAAGTAGCTGTGTGTGTGTGTGTGTGTGTGTGTGTGTGTGTGTGTGTGTGTGTGTGTGTGTGTGTGTGTGTGTGTGTGTGTGTGTGTGTGTGTGTGCGCGTGTATGTGTCTGTGTGTGTGTTTCTTAGGAAGTTGATACAGTTTTTTTTTCGTCGTAATCTTTCTTTTAGCAAGTAAATGGAACGAAACTGGTGAACAAGAAACAGATGATGATTCTCAGATTATCATTGAAAGTAATAAGGGACAGTTGATCCGTATATTCTTGAACATAAATGTGAACGACTGACTAACGTAATCGTGATAGTATCTATTGGACAAACGACTATCTTAATCTTGAAGATAACCATTTGACGATTGATTAGTTGAATCTTGAAGAGAAGTATTGGATGATTCATTGGTTTAAACATCCTGACTTTTCGCCTTCGTCCCTTCTCGTGTTATTAAAACAGTTCCGTCACGAGAAGTCCATGAGATGCACTTCAGCTGTCAAAGCCTTTAGGTTACTCACGCACTGAGAGCATTTAAACGGAGCTGAGAACTCATCCGCAACTCCACTCCAGGCAAATACAACATCTAGTATCAAACATTTTATTTCACTCTTCAAATTTGTGCTGCAGATTTTGCAAGATTAAGACGTCTGTTTTTAATTCTTCACCACCTCCGCCCATTTCACGGCCAAACATTTTGACGGGTATGCTTGCTCATCTCACACGTTGTTTTTTTTTTCTCTTTCCATTGGTGTCGCTAAAGTCATTGGAAGACAACGACATTACTTAGTATAATTTATAATATACGAGCAAGTATACCCGTCAAAACAAAGAGGGAGGAAAGAATTGAAGATTCGTGTAAGGTATTTACATTATTGACGAGGGAAAAAAATGTATCTTATCCCTAACCCCACTATAGAGAATAAAATTATCGCATCGGTACTGGTTGTCAAGCCAATGCTTAAGAATGTAATCACAGACACACATACTGTTGAATTATTTCATTGATTTTAAAATACATGTGTCTAACAAAGTTCAGCTCAGCTTTGTTAGTGTAGATCTGCACAAGATGATAAAAGAATCATTTTTTTTTAGGATTAGACAAATGATAGTTGAAGATTTTTCAGCTTTAAATGAAAAAAAAAATATGTGTTCGGTACGGTTGAAGAACTAAGTACTTACATCAGAAAATGTCACGAAGTTCCATCAATGAAATGAGCATACTCACGATTGCAGTTACAGTATTAACAAAAATTATATTTGGGGGTCGGAGTGGCTAAGAGGTATGGCGTTCGCCTCGAGTTCTAGAGGTACCGGGTTCGATTCTCAGTTGAGGGAATATAATTTACGGGAAAAAAAATTTCAGTACCAGTGGTCCTCATGATGTCATACTCCCCACTGGTCTCCTGGGTAGTGAGATCGGATACCTAGCCTTCTCGGATAAAGGGCGAAAAAAATAGAAGGTTCCGTGTGCACGTTGCGTACGTAAACGATTCCACGGCAGTTGGAAATCGTAAAGAGCAGGCCTATCAGGTCGTTGCCCTGGCAAAATTTAAACATTAGAAACATTCTTCTTCTTCTTCCGTCCTTAGCCACCGACCGTCAAAGCAGTCAGTGGCCATTACGCCTAATGGCGTCTTAGGGCAACAGCAGATAGGTTTTCTTTGCCATTGTTTCCCATCACGCCTATTGGCGTCTTTAGGGCAACGGCAAATCAATCCATTTGCTGTTGTTTCCGTAATCGAAGTGACTGGCAAACGGGTGATCAGCCCGTTGGTATTAGAAACATACCCTCAACAAAAATATTTATAAAATGTGCGATTCCGATATACACACATTGGGATTATCGCCGGTGCTACGGAGTTCGTGTACTGTGCTGATATCCTCGTTGTGTAATCTAAGGCAGGAGATCGGAGCACTGATGGAGTAGTCCGTGTGCCATGAAGATAGTCCTTAAAACCAAACCAAAATATATTGTGCCACAAACTGATTTAGTGCACCATGCTACACACGTATTGAACTTTCATACACCTTAGAAGACTGTAATCAAAGCACTGGTGAAATAAAATCATTACTCGAGATAGTGTGGATCCCGTCTAGTTCCAGGAGGTCACTGGAGACACTAAGACAGAATATGTCTACTGCTCCCTCAGTCGTGTCGTACAAGGCTACTAATGTGAGGTTGTGAACGGGACTCGCAATCTCATCATATATAACAAAATGCTATAAAAGTAACCGCTACAAGAGTGTGTGACTGTCTGGTGCCAGGCTTTCTGGACGGTCAACGACTGAAGTGGAGGCTCCATGCTTTGTAAAGATCGCAAAGGATAATGATTATGATGATGGCGATGATGGTGACGATGATGTTGATGGTGATGATTGGATGATGATAATGATGATAATGGTGATGATGATGATGATGATAAGGTAGTGCAGAGCGCGTATACAGTTTGTGGCAAATGCAGACCCGGTGACATAGTCTCGATAATATTTTAGTCGGGGGACGCAGATACGTCAAAAGAATTCTAAAGCAGTTTTGCCCAACCGGCCACTCGCTTCGATTGTCCGTTGACAATCAATCACAATTTAAAAACTGTAATGTAGCGCCTATCTTTGTTCAAGTCAAACAAGGTACAGCAGTAGTTTGAGCCATTTTCGTCAGAAAGAACCTGGACAGTTTAGTTTTGTTATGCTATTAGTTTTTTTTTAATGAGAAAAGTGTTTCCAAATGTTAATATAATCCCGAAAATGTTTTAGTATAATCGCAAAAATGTTAAGGAGCGGCCCAGTGGCCACACAGAAATCAGTGTAGCTGCCTCAATATTAAAGAGAATAACAGTAAAAGCTACCATGGCCGAACTCAGAATTTTTTCTTCTTGAAGAATAGATCTTGTGTAGTGAAATCCTGGATTATCCAGCCTGTTTGTGAGTGAGTATTTTTTTTCCCCCTTTAATTCGCAGCAGTGTAAAAAAAAAAAAAAAAAAAAATTAATAACGAAGCTAAATGTGATTAACTCTTTCCAGGCGCTCTCAAACGTTTTCAAGTCACTGTTTTTAACGCGTTACTTGATACAGTCATCAAGCAGGATGATGCACTATTTCCCGGACTCGAAATTATTGTTGACAATTTCGCCCCTGAGAAATATGTTACGTTCACCAAGAAACTCCTTAACGCTCGCGTTAGGAAGTTTTTGGACAAATATGAATCAGACGGCTATTGTATACCAACGTAGTCATCTTCCTTTGCGCTCTTACGGAGTATGGAGCCACAGCTGTAGCTGATCTCGATGCAGGAAGCCTGCACAAAGCATTCACATTCTCTCGCAGCAGTGGTTTATGTGGTACGTAGTTTTATTATATGATGAGGTTGCCAGCCACACGCACAACTTCGTATTAGTCGCCTTGTACGACATACTTGAGGGCGCAGTAGTTCTGTTCTTTCTTTGTCTCTCCAGAGACCCCTAGGACAAACTAAGTTATTACGTACTTTAAAACAAACTGCTAAATGTATTTGGAAAATAAAAACTAACAAAAAATGATATAATAGAACTGGCAGAGCTTTTGATGATGTTTTACAAACAGTCTGCTTGATTTGTGTTCTTCCCTTTAGCTGGAGATATTAAATCTTGAAACTGAAGAAACTTACCGCCCAAATGCGAATGAGATAACGAACGCTCTCCTTCTTAAGAAAGAATGCTGCTAAGGTGCTGAAAATAGCGAGGAATTTTAATACCTACATTTATGCTGGATTTCTGCGGTAAAGTTTGCTCAGCTTTCCTTGCATTAAGTAGTTTTAATTCTACTTTGCACACATACACACACATACTAAGGCATATATATGTATGTATGTATGTGGTAACAGCCCTCATTAACGCTGTATGAATTTATGTAAATTTACTTTATGTAAATTCTAATGATTCTCCTATATGCCATGTTGTATTTTATTATAGCCTATCATGTCAGTACATATCAATGTATTTTCTGGAGAATAAAGATTCTGAATATCTTTGTGGTGGGTAGGTTTCTAATTTTTAAATTTTGCCAGGGCAGCGGCCTGATAGGCCTACTCTTTACGATTTCAAACTGCCATGGAATTTTTAACGTGCGCAACTTGCACAAGGGACTGCCTATTTTTGTGCCCATATCCGAGAAGGCTAGGCATCCGATCTCACTACCCAGGAGACCAGGGGGGAGTATGACATCATAAGGACAAATGGTTCTGGAAAAAAATTCCATTAATTATATTCTCTCAACTGGGAATCTAACCCGGTACCTCTAGAATTCGAGGCGGACGCTATACCTCTTAGCCACTCCGATCACAGAATGACCTCGAAACTTGTCATTTCTTGTGCCATCCCGTAATTAATGTTGTGCTCATAATGTTCTATTTGCCTACCTCGGACAATATTCGATATTTTCGAGCCATTGTTTACACTTCTTCCTGTGATAATTCGTCATGTTTGTGCGCCTGCCCAACCTCACTGAGAGTTGATACTCTTAGGACCAGATTGACCGCCTGTCATTTTCGTGTAGTGACACCCGGTGTTTGTGTTTGCACAGGGTGCGCCGGTCATATGACAGACACACCTGAAGACGACTGAAATGTTGCAATTGCTTGTGTAAACATTGCCGAAATCGACGGAAATAACAATTCCTTTTATGGAAAGTGACTTTTTTTAAAAAATCACGCGGAATTCTCCTATGAGGAAATTGTTGGGATACACCCCATCATAACACGCACGATTGAATACAATTGGCTGGGTAATTCTAGATGTTATAAACTACTTATGATTGCAGCCTTGTCAGATAGTAACAACCACGTGCGTTGGACGAAAGATATAATATAATCTGACACTTTCGCCAGTTTAGAGCACTGCAAAATTCACCTCGTCAAGAAGACAGCCAGCTAGCCAGAGTATGGAATAGGGTCAGAATTCCATTTATCGGACCGAACTTGCTCAAACGAGCATTTTTTGGACTTATATCCCAGGAAATCTCTACCTACATTAACACGGAATGCCGGAATGCTGGGAATCTGAACACAAAGTCGGAGTGGGAGCCCAATGATAACAAGGTCGAACTTGAAGAAACACTACTAATTGATGTAAAATCGTACACATATCTTGGCAGCAATTTAGACAACGTTGAAGGGACAATGATTTCAAAATAAGAATACAAAATGAAAGAGGAGCTTTCATTGCCTTTGGGAAACATATGGAGATCACGAGAAATCAAGTCCAACACGAAAATAAGAATCTTCAACTCAAATGTCAGGTCGGTCCTATTGTGCGGCTCTGAAACATGGAGAACAACAGGGACAACAACTGGAGGCTACAGACTTTCATAGGCGGGTGCTTGTGGAAAGTACAGGAATTGTGATGGTATGACAGAGTCACATATGTGCAGCTGATGACAAGAGCCGGTGGGGCAGGAATTGAGAAAGCTTGTGGACAGGTCTTTGAAAATAAGGACAAGATAGTTTACAGAAAAGAACAATTAAAATTTTGGGACAATTTGCCCAATAACTAAAAAGTTATTATGTATTTATATATATGTCTTTCCTGTACGAAATATTAAAGGAATTCACTTTATTCATATAAAGGGAGAGTCACTGTATATGAGGGCTGTAGTTCATCCTACCCCCATAAACGTCCTGTGTATTGTTTTGAAACACAAGAAAAATGTCAGAGATGCCCCAGATGTCTAACACATCACCTGGGAGTCCTTGTTGTAAAATATTTCAATGTGTAGTTGCAGAAAGTTTCAATTTCACCACTCGCCAAAGCTCCTACTGGATATTCGACAGCATATAAGACTGGTTGGAGACTGGTTGGCGTTTATTAATACTCAGCAGGTTTCCTGTCACCAGCCGGCAACAGGAACATAGACCCTCACAATCAAGAATTATATAAACAAATGACGCTGATTGTGAAGAAATGGCCTCAGCTTCCTCCGAACTGCACAGACTGTGAATTTATTCTTTATTTAAATTTAAAATTAACACAGCTGTTTCTCAGCGTATCTGAATACAATTTTTAGTTCAACTGGCAATGAATAGTCAAAGCCTTTTGCTAATATTTACTAGCACTGGCCAATCGAAACGTTCGACTACTTGAATTCAAAAGCAGTTTGAATGAAAAACCAAAATAATTTCGAACAATTTCTGCGTCTGGTGGTCGATTGGCCAGTCTGCTTTTGTCATGCCCAATACAAAAAGATATTTCCTTTAGGATTACATTTTTCCTACCGCTCCCCTTTTCAGTCATACTCTTTTTTACCCAAGCGAATTTGAATGTACCTCCCTGACTCTTTTCCAAGCTCGCGTCTTCCTAACGTTACCAAAAACATAAGCAGGAACGCCAATCCGTCTGGTCGAGTGTCCGTAGATATTAGTATTTCTTCAATAACTTCTCTAATTCTGGGACTATCATATTATTTAAAGTACATTCTTACTCAGCTAACTCTACGTCATACTATCATATAATGTTTATGGGGAACTTCATAATGGTTTAAAATTTCCAATTTATGTCATAGTCAAATCGTCAAATAAAATTTTTCACAAGTCCGCCATCTTTCCTCTCCTTCATCTTGCTAACATGTATTTTTCAAATAACTAACTTGTTTTAGTTACGTCAGATATTCTACCACTAGGAGAAAAATAAAATTGTCTGCGTGATTTTGCCTTGGCTGGCTTTTCCACAGCGTGTGTATATGCATTGCAGACTGTGTCAGCGAAGCGGGGTGTAGACGGGGCGAGTTAAGAATTTGCGTTACTAATTAGTATTGTATCGTGTAATACTACCAAACAATGTAAGGATTACTACTAAATTTTTGCGTTACAGTTGACAGAAAGCGTTAATTCAGATAGTTATTTTGCGGCACGCTTCCGCCAATAGTTAATTATAAGGCTAGACTACAAAGTGTATGCAGCAGATCGGGCAAATGTTAAATATTAGTAGTGTTTCTCGAAAACGAAACTAAAGCGTGTCAGACTTTTACCGTGAAATCGGTCTATAGGCTTAGCACTGTGCAAAAAGCAGCGCTGCTGGCGTCGAAGATGCCAACCGTCAGACACATGCGGGCTAATGTATTTATTATCGTTTTATGCCTAAATCTTACTGAATTGAGCGTTTATTCTCGCAGATTTTGCTACACACCTCCCATCCTAAAACATGCATTCATTTGCAGGTTATAATATGCGAGATAACTTAGCTCCATGAAGTCTTACTCGTTTTTCTGATCTTCATCATAAGGATGTCTGCTCAAAAAGTCTGCGCCAACGTTCAAAGGGTCGGGAATGTATTCTATCAGAAATGAGTATGGTTGCAACAAGAGAGACCATCTCAATAATCTAGAATTTTCATGCTTGGCCTGTGACAAGAACACGAGGGGTGAATGGTCCGTTTGGACCACAAATGTCCTGCCATATAAATAAATCTGGAATTTCTTTATAGACCATATTAAAGCGAGACATTCTTTTTCACTGGTTGAGTAATTTTTTTCCGCCTTGTTCAACTTGCGGCTAGCATACGCGACTGGGTTCAATTCCCCATCTTGTGAGGAGGACCTTTGCAATAATGTAGCGCCCAGGCCTACATTGCTTGCGTCACTTCTCACAATAAATTCTTTAGTCAAGTCAGGCAATTGCAACACTGGCCTGCGTGTAAGCTTCTCTTTTAACTCCTGGTAAGCCAATTCACACTGTGCTGACCAAATTATAGTATCAGGTTGACCTTTGCGAGTTAAATCGGTCAGAGGAGCACATATAGAGTTAAAATGTTTGATATACTTTTGGTAAAAACCACACAGAGACACGAAAGATCGCACATCTTTTTTTGTTTGTGGTCTAGGTGCTCTTTTTAATTTTTCCAGATTCTTGGGATCAGGGGTCATGCTACCCTGATGTACTGTATGTCCCAAGAATTCCAACTCTTTACAACCAATACAGCATTTTGTTGGCCTAGCGGTTAAGTTAGCCTCTCTGAGTCTATCAAACAGCATATTCAAAGAGGTAACGTGTTCCTCAAATGTTTCCGTAGCAATGAGGATATCATCCATAAAATTCGAAATACATGGATTTTTCAGGGGATCCAGCAATTTTCGCATCATCCTAGAAAACACGCTCGGGGCATTTTTCAAACCAAATGGTAACATGTTGAACTCATAATGACCTTCCGAGGTGCTAAATGCTAAATAAGGTCGAACCTCAGGCTTTACTGGAATCTGGTAATAGCCTTTGCTAAGATCCACCTTAGAGAAATATTTTGCCTTGTTCAACCTGGCAAAATGTTGAGTAGTATCAGGTAATGGATCCACCTGACCTTCTGTGACAGCATTCAGTTTCCTGTAATCTATGCACATTCTATGTTCTCCTGATGGTTTCCGCAACAAAACCACACAGGAACTGTAAGGAGACTCACTGTGAGAAATAATCCCTTCTTTTAACAAATAATCAATCTCCTCTTTCTTTCTTTTTTTTTTTTTTTGTTGTTGCGTTCGCCCGCTAATACTCGAGGCGAAATCTCAGGTTATTATTTTATGTCTAACCTGACATTGATTTTACGTGAGTATCCCTTTATTTCTTGTACAGAGACAGGTGTCCCTCGCCATTCAGGCAAATACTCGCCGATTTCGGAGGTACCCATTGCAGCTGGGTCGGCTCAGGAGCCGCCAGTCCCTGGTCGACGACACTCTTTCAAATGTCCTCGCCAGGTCTCGAGTTAATCCAGTCCAAATCCCGGTCGACGAAAAATCCTCAAATGCCGTCGCCCGGGTTTGATCCTGTATCACCCGGTCGCCAGAGCGGTGTTGTAACCACTACGCTAGCGCGGCTCCCAATCTCCTCTTTCAAAGCTTTTTCCTTAGCGAACGGAATAGAATAAGGCCTCATACAGATGGGTGCTGGATCTAGTAGTTTCATATCATATGACAACAAATTTGTGTGCCCCGATTTATCCGTTAACACATCTGTATGTTTCTCAAGGACCTGTTGAACCTTCTCCTTCTGTCCCTTTGTCAGGTGATTACTGATTTTCACCTGTGCAAACGTTTCACTGGTTTTCAGTGGATATTCAACCGAGGAGAGAGGTTCATTTTTCATCTCGGTTGCGATAGACAAGGCCATTAAATGTGTTCCCTCCTGGATTTGTCTGTCCAGATATTTCTTCAAAAGGTTCACATGATAGACTTTCTCCTTTCCCTTTTTGTCTATCTTATAATTTGTTATGGATACCTTTTCCAAAACTGTATATGGCCCTTGCCATCCGATCTGAAGTTTATTGTTGCTGCCTGGCAATAGAAGAAGTACCTTCTCCCCTACAGTCAGTTCTCTATCCTTCGCTTTTTTATTATAATAAGCAGCATGCTTTTTCCTGGCTTGTCTCAAATTTTCATTTACCAGTTTCCAACTAGTTTTTAAACGAGTGGTCAGTTCGTTCACATATTGGTATGATGAGGTAACAGTCTCCTCTGTCTTCTCATCTGTCCAGGTCCTTAGCAAAGTTACATATGGACTTTTAATTTTTCTGACATAGTATTCATGGCACCTGTCAGGTCTTTTACATTGGAAGCTCTGCTTTGCGGACGTTTCTTTCTTGTGTCACCACACAAGAATCTACCACTACCAATTTGTTTCCTGGGGTTGTCTCCCCTCAGGTTCAAATTCAAATTGAGAGAACTTCGCTCTCTTTTTTTCTTCCTCCAGTTTACATAAGTCCGACCGAGGGATCGTCGGCTTATTCTGGGGTATAACAGTTCTTTGTACTCGCTGCATAGTGGCCATAGTAAAACTCAGGGCAACCGTCCTTATTTGCACTCCGGTATCTAGTACTCGATTCGTAAATTCTTCTGAAAAGGACGTTGGTTGCGTTGTGTCCGTTTACAGCGAAGCTGCGATATTTGCGCCTTTCGGCCGACACATCCGACTTCAACACGGCATTTTTGGGTCCCCATTACCTCAAGCAAAATAAAATCGTAACTTAATGTTATATTTAAGTGTTATGCACCACTACGGTATTTGTTTTATCATTGCTAGGTAAGTCTATGTTCTGTCTCTTTCCACATGAGTTATCCTCCTGTTAATTCCACTATATCAATTCTCAATATGCATACCTTACTTACTTACTTAGTCGTTCCCCTTCTACCGTGAGGTGTAGAGGTTTGGAAGAGAGAGCGCCAGACTATCCTATCGGCTGTCTTCCTCCTGGCCTGGTTCCATTCTAGTCCTCGGTCCTTCAAAGATTGTCTAATGTTGTCCTCCCAGCGGCTCTGGGTCGTCCTGGGGGTCTGGATCCTTGGCTCTTTGTTTCCCATGCTTGTCGTGGTAGCCGGTCTTCTCCCATTCTGCAGACATGGCCAAACCATCTTAGTTGGTACTGTTCTACTTGGGTCTGCAGGGGGTAATATGCATACCACATAGAATAATTTTATTTGTATGAGCGTTTTCTCTGACAGTAAAAATCGACTCGGTGTCCACTTAACATATAGGTTTTCCAACCATGTACTTCCCGTTGAGAGAATGTACTATAATTTTATATCATTACATGAATTTAGATAAAGCATGAGCATTAGATACATTACACAATTAATTTGTATGCACCCCATGGGGTCGATACACAAAAGAGAAAAATAATAACCTTCCAAAATGGAATACATACAAATGCAATGTTTATGCTACTATGATACATGGTGACTTTACATAGGACAGAATTCTCTCACTGGCTGGTAGCTAATTCTCTACGCTGCCTTGTAAGTTATATCTAAACTAGCAACAACCCGCCAAAATTGGCAGGTTTTTAATTATAGTGTGTTGTTTCTGTTACACGTATGTCGTGAAACGAATGTGTGTAACCCCACTACTTTGTTAAATCATTATGTCGGGATACAAATTTGCCCCAGCCAATCAACGCACAGTTGCTTAGCCGGAATAAATTACCTGAAGTTACGCCAGGAAAAACTTAAGCCCTGTTTTTTCGGATGTGGGTCGTGGCCATCTTGTTCACGCAAGATGGCGGAACAAAACTGAATAAAATTAGGCTGTATGAGCATAAGACGAAACTGCAGGCAACTAATCAGCTTGCTCCGCCAGGAACCAACCAAACGCTTTCCTTTACCAGTAGAAGTTATTTTACCTGCCTATATAATCGGGCGAGATTTATGCTAAAAACACGCAACACCGAACACGAAGCCAGAGACGACCGACTGAAGAGAGGAGCTGTCAGCTTTGATTTATAGCTTACCTGAGAGCATTGACCTGCAGCCTGCTTCGCTAAGTCGAGTCAAAATCTGGCCTGTTTAAATCTTGGAGGGTAAATATAATTTACTATAAACTGGTAGGAAAATAGGTTTTAATATGAACGTATCAGGTTACTGATTGTATCTTGGGGAATTATGTATAATGATTGTATTTCCTAATATGATTGAATAGACGAAGACTAATAGGACTCATACTTCAATCTATTGTCTCCTATAACTTCGGTCTATTGTCTCAGATAACTCCAAACTGAAATATAACCAAAACAGTCCTTGTTAGGACTCAACCTATTGTCTCCTATAACTTCAATCTATTCTCAGACAAACTGCAACATAACCAAAACAGTCCTTGTTAGGACTCAACCTATTGTCTCCTATAACTTCAATCTATTTTTTCAGACTAACTGCAATATAACCAAAACAGTCCTTGTTAGGACTCAATCTATTGTCTCCTATAACTCAATCTATTGTCTCCTATAACTTCAGTCTATTATCTCAGATAAAACCAACTGAAATATAACCAAAACAGTCCTTGTTAGGACTCAGTCTATTGTCTCATCTAACATCAATCTATTGTCTCCTGGTGTACATATTATTGGATGTATTCATGTATTGAATGTATTCATGTATTGAATTTATATTATTGGATGTATTCATGTATTGAATTCATATTATTGGATGTATCCATGTATTAATTTATCAGAAAGAAGGTTTTGCAAGTAGACACCTGTCTTGTCTCGCTATTGCTAAATCATACTGAGCCATGTTGTCATTCATCCTACATGCAGACACCTGAGGCACACGCTCATTTCATCCACATTAGAAATAGGTGGGCTTGATGACAGAAATTAGCCCCTATTTTTCCTTGTTACAGGTTTTATTCGTGTCATAAAACCTGAGGTCGTCAATCCAGCTGCCTGGAACTTCGCAGGAGCATAGAGATTGTACAGAAGCTACATCTTTAGTCCCCCTCAGTCTTGGGTGGGCTAAAGTAACGAGCCTCAGCAGGAGTTGTGTGACCCAAACTAAGGAGAACAGAACGTTTTAAGAGATGAGTACCCAGTAGTACCATTTCTGTCGGCATTGTGAGCAAAAGCTAGTGTCAGTGACGAGAAAGTGAATTAGCGTAGCAAGAGACAATAATAAGATTATAGCTGATAAATTATACGTAATTAACAGTACAGCTGATACATGTACTATAATTGAATAACAGCACAGCTGATATAATTTTTGTTCCTATAATTGGAAAACTTGTTGTAATATATTTACATATCTATATAAATATAAATATTTGTAAATCATATGTAAACTTACAAATTCATTACGTTCCATTTTTTTTCAACATTCACCCTTCAGCACAGGAGTAGATAGTGTATATACTAAATAAATATTAAGGAAATTGTATTTGAAGACTTGTCAATTTTATCATTGTTAAGTAAAATCTGTTTCCTTGTCTTAATATCACAGTTAGTTACACAGCGGAGGTGGCAAGTTATGTCGGTCTCCTCTCTACTAATTTTTCGAGATCAGAACATTCACAGCCGTAACTAATTTGTTATATCAGTAGTTCTCTCAGACACTGGGACTTCACCATTTTCTGCAGAAATTCTATTTCTGTAATTGTCAGTACTATACTGACCATAGAGCCAATAAAAACCTCACGCCACACTGGGGGCTCGTTCCTGGGATATTTCTGTATATCTTGAGCCATACTTAGTCTATTCATCTATCTACACTCTATCTTGTGCCACCCATAGATAACATAAGGAAAATTTTGTTTTGAGAAATTCAATAATATAATTTTTTATTGTTTTCTTAGGAGGAGTACCATTTAGTACTCAGTAAATAGTTGATGCTTACAAAGTTGCACGGAAATTATTTGTTTATTTAATTAATTAAGTTTAATTACAATAATTTGGTTATAGTAAATTTACATATCCTCTCTAAGTAACGCCATAGCTGATCTAGTGAAGTTCAGGACTGCGATCATGCAGATGGGTAAGGAATTAAATATAACAGGTGATGCTCTCACTCAGTATGTCACAACAGAAGTGGACAAACACATGGATAAGGAAGAAAGAAAGTTGAAATTAGAAACTGATAGAGAAGCAAAGTAATTTGAGGCTGAAGAAAGGCGTTTGCAAGCAGAAGCTGAAATAGAAACCAAAAGATTAGAAATTGAAGCCAAGAAATGGGAGGCTGAAAATGAGGCAAAGAAAATTGAAGCTGAGGAAAGGAAATTACAAGCAGAGAGAGACCATCAGTTGAGATTAAAAGAGCTTGAAATTCAGGCAACTACTGGCAATAATGGTGGTAGCTCACCTCACTCTGAGAGTAGCTCCAGCCAGAGCACCTCAAGTGGGGCCATGAATTTTCATCTGGACCCATTTGTTGAGAAAGAAGACGCCATTGAGTCGTACCTGGATAGATACGAAAGACTTGCCACTACCTATGGCTTAGTGAAAGAAAAGTGGAGTCTTAAACTATCTCAGGGATTGAGAGGTGTGGCCTACGATGTATATTTGAAGCTCTCAAGAGATGACCAGGAAGATTATGAAGTCCTGAAGCAGGCACTGCTTGTGAGATATGGAAAAAACTCAGAATCATATAGAAAGAAATTCCGAACAGCTAAACTTCTTCCAGGAGAAAACTATCACCAATTCTCTGCTAGATTGGAAACCTATTTGGAAAAATGGAGTAGTTTAGGAAAGTGTCAGGATCTGAAAGAAATGGTAATGATGGAGCAATTGAAAGAGTCCATGCCTCAAGAAATGAGGAAGTTTATCATGGAACAAGGAGCAGAGAGATTGGGAGATATTGTAACTGTTGCTGATATATATCAAGCAGCTCAGGCAGAATTATCAGGAAATAAGAAGAAGCAGGGGGAAAACTTCCAATCATCACAAAACTATTCCAAATATGAACAAAAGGATCATAACACAAGAAACAAACAAAGATTTGACCAAAAGGACAAAAATCCTCTAAGATCGTATAAGACACCTTACCGGAAGAAAGGAAAGTGGTGTAAAACTTGTCTAATGAGTAACTACAATACTGCAGACTGCAGAAGGAACAACCCTCCTTATTACGCTGCGTGTCTCACAACAGGGAACAAGGGAAGGAAGGAACTGGCAGTTAGTCAGAATGACCTCCATCATCCCCCTGTCTGTGAGGAAGTGACATGTAATGGCACTAAAATTCAGTGCTTATATGATTCAGGTTTGGAATTCGACTCAGTCGTGAGTGCAACCCTAGTGCACCCTGACCAACTTACCACAGAAACAGTTGACATACAAGGGGCAATGCAGGGAACCGGCACCATGACACTTCCCATAGCAAAGATCAACGTGAGAACTCGCTATGTGGAAGGAGTGATAAGAGCAGCATTTAGTGATGATCCTATATACCCGCTGGTAATAGGATGTAAATATGTCTTTTTGGGTGACCCAGTAAAACCTGTTGTCATGGCAGCAAACCATACCAGGTCGAGCACCAAAAAGGAGGAGGGAGATCCAATAAACATTCATCGTATAAAGACGAAAAAGGCTCAAACAGCAGATAGCACATTGAAGCCTTGTTTTGGCAAACTGCCAAAGGCCCATAACCCTCCAGAGAAAGGAGATTACTATATAGAAAATGGCCTACTCTACAGACAAGCTGGAAAAGGACCTAAAGGGCATGGACAGCTGGTAGTGCCAAAATTCTACAGGGAGGATATTATAGAGCAAGAGCATGCTACATCAGGCAGTGGTCACAGAGGAAAAGGGGCCACTGGTCAAAATATAGCATTGCGATATTACTGGCCAGGAATAATTGAAGACATAAGTCGGTATATGAAATCCTGTTCAGAATGTAACCAGGTAACCTCATTCAGAAGCGTAGACCAGTTACAGGACCTGGGGAAGCATTGTTGCGGACGTAGGCCCACAAAGAAAACACACAAGAGAAAACAACAGGTAGATGCAGTGATAAAGAGAAAACAAAATCACAACAAGTCTACTGTTACACCAGTAACCATGGCAACTCTCCGTATTGTACAGAGAGGGGACGAGAGACATCCCACCCCGACTAGATATTTGTCGGAACACTATGGCCTGGATCATTTGGAAAATTTGGTTAGTCAGCAACCAGTATTTAAAAAGCTGCAGAAACAAACCCGAACCATAGGAGGTAGGAACCAGGGCTGTACCAAACAGTTGATGGAGACAGGCCCCACTTCGGTATACTGCCCCTTACAATAGAAATAGGTGTGGGTCCGGCAACGTTGTTGTATTGCCGTCCCCATACACAGTCCACTGGAAGCATTGCTGCGGACATGGACTGAACACTAGCAAGCACAAGCACTCAAGGATGAGATTGACTATCTCTTAAAAGAGAAAATTATTTAAAAGTCTGAATCTCCCTATAGCTCAAGTGTGGTGCT
Source organism: Oreohelix idahoensis (assembly GCA_024509875.1). NCBI lineage: Eukaryota > Metazoa > Mollusca > Gastropoda > Stylommatophora > Oreohelicidae > Oreohelix > Oreohelix idahoensis. The sequence goes on from JAMPIV010018993.1 coordinate 136,276, forward strand.
ATTAAGGAAGCCTAGTGGTGAATACAGGTTATGTATTTACTACAAGAAGCTATATGCGATCACAGAGTCTCAGGTGGACCCATTACCTGACACCAACCAGCTGTTCTCTACACTGAGTAAGGCTAGGTATTTATCGAAGGTAGATCTAAGCAAGGGATACTACCAAATACCAGTGAAACCAGAAGTTAGGAAAATGCTGGCATTTAGTACATCAGACGGACACTATGAGTTTAATGTACTACCCTTTGGGCTGAAAAATGCTCCAAGTATCTTTTCAAGAATGATGAGGAAATTATTGGAACCTCTACAAAATCCCCATATCACTAACTTTATGGATGACATTCTTGTTGCTACAAACACATTTGAAGAGCATATAGTAGCGCTCTCCATGTTGTTTGACAGACTGAGAGCCACTGGATTGACTGCATGTCCAACCAAGTGCTATATCGGTTGTAAGGAATTGAATTCTTAGGTCACACGATTTCTACAGGTCATATGTCACCTGACCCAAAGAATATAGAGAAGTTAAAGAAGGCACCCAGACCTCAAACGAAGAAAGACGTGAGATCATTCGTGTCATTATGTGGGTTATATCAGAAGTACATACCCCACTTTAACTCTCTGTGTGCACCATTAACTAACTTAACGAAGAAAGGACAGCCTGACAAAATCCATTGGAATGCTGATTGTGAAAAAGCTTACACAGAGCTAAAAGCAAAACTCACCAGCAAACCCATCCTTACGCTACCCGATATCACACAGGAATTTGTATTAAGGACGGACGCTAGCAGTATAGGTATTGGTGCAACTCTCTTGCAGAAATCAAAAGCCCAGCCGGGGGAACTTTTACCAGTCGCCTACGCCAGTAGGAAGCTGAATGCAGCTGAGTTGAACTACTCGACCATAGAGAAAGAATGTTTGGCTCTAATTTAGTCCATCGACAAATTTTCTCCTTACCTGTATGGGACACACTTCATTGTCCAAAGCGATCCCCAGCCTTTAACTTTCTTGGCTGCATCTAAAAAGTTAAATTCGAGATTGTTAAGGTGGAGTCTGCTTCTGGCGCCTTATTCCTTTACCGTGAATTACATTCCGGGAAGAGACAATGTAGGAGCGGATTTTTTAAGTCGACACCCTATTACTCTGGAAGGACAGACGCAAAATGATTAACTACAGCAGGTGTTTACACTTCAGCTATGACAGGTCACAGCTAGGAAAGGATGGGGCTATGTCGGGAAACGAATGTGTGTAACCGCATTACTTTGTTAAATCATTATGTTGGGATACAAATTTGCCCCAGCCAATCAACGCACAGTTGCTGAGCCGGAATAAATTACCTGAAGTTACGCCAGGAAAAACTTAAGCCCTGTTTTTTTCGGATGTGGGTCGTGGCCATCTTGTTCACGCAAGATGGCGGAACAAAACTGAATAAAATTAGGCTGTATGAGCATAAGACGAAACTGCAGGCAACCAATCAGCTTGCTCCGCCAGGAACCAACCAAACGCTTTCCTTTACCAGTAGAAGTTATTTTACCTGCCTATATAATCGGGCGAGATTTATGCTAAAAACACGCAACACCGAACACGAAGCCAGAGACGACCGACTGAAGAGAGGAGCTGTCAGCTTTGATTTATAGCTTACCTGAGAGCATTGACCTGCAGCCTGCTTCGCTAAGTCGAGTCAAAATCTGGCCTGTTTAAATCTTGGAGGGTAAATATAATTTACTATAAACTGGTAGGAAAATAGGTTTTAATATGAACGTATCAGGTTACTGATTGTATCTTGGGGAATTAGGTATAATGATTGTATTTCCTAATATGATTGAATAGACGAAGACTAATAGGACTCATACTTCAATCTATTGTCTCCTATAACTTCAGTCTATTGTCTCGGATAACTCCAAACTGAAATATAACCAAAACAGTCCTTGTTAGGACTCAACCTATTGTCTCCTATAACTTCAATCTATTTTCTCAGACCAACTGCAATATAAGCAAAACAGTCCTTGTTAGGACTCAACCTATTGTCTCCTATAACTTCAATCTATTTTCTCAGACCAACTGCAATATAACCAAAACAGTCCTTGTTAGGACTCAATCTATTGTCTCCTATAACTCAATCTATTGTCTCCTATAACTTCAGTCTATTATCTCAGATAAAACCAACTGAAATATAACCAAAACAGTCCTTGTTAGGACTCAATCCATTGTCTCATCTAACATCAATCTATTGTCTCCTATAACTCCCACCTGATATATCACCAAACAGTCCTCGTCTCATATACTCCTATCATAAGAACATAACAATATTGTTAGGATATATCTGGTATACTATAGGGGGAAGGAAATGGTTGTATCACACCTAGGTGTACATATTATTGGATGTATTCATGTATTGAATGTATTCATGTATTGAACTTATATTATTGGATGTATTCATGTATTGAATTCATATTATTGGATGTATCCATGTATTAATTTATCAGAAAGAAGGTTTTGCAAGTAGACACCTGTCTTGTCTCGCTATTGCTAAATCATACTGAGCCATGTTGTCATTCATCCTACATGCAGACACCTGAGGCACACGCTCATTTCATCCTCATTAGAAATAGGTGGGCATGATGACAGAAATTAGCCCCTATTTTTCCTTGTTACAGGTTTTATTCGTGTCATAAAACCTGAGGTCGTATGTTCGAGTCAATCCAGCTGCCTGGAACTTCGCAGGAGCATAGAGATTGTACAGAAGCTACATCTTTAGTCCCCCTCAGTCTTAAGTGGGCTAAAGTAACGAGCTTCAGCAGGAGTTGTGTGACCCAAACTAAGGAGAACAGAACGTTTTAAGAGATGAGTACCCAGTAGTACCATTTCTGTCGGCATTGTGAGCAAAAGCTAGTGTCAGTGACGAGAAAGTGAATTAGCGTAGCAAGAGACAATAATAAGATTATAGCTGATAAATTATACGTAATTAACAGCACAGCTGATACATGTTCTATAAGTGAATAACAGCACAGCTGATATAATTTTTGTTCCTATAATTGGAAAACTTGTTGTAATATATTTACATATCTATATAAATATAAATATTTGTAAATCATATGTAAACTTACAAATTCATTACGTTCCATTTTTTTCAACATTCACCCTTCAGCACAGGAGTAGATAGTGTATATACTAAATAAATAATAAGGAAATTGTATTTGAAGACTTGTCAATTTTATCATTGTTAAGTAAAATCTGTTTCCTTGTCTTAATATCACAGTTAGTTACACAGCGGAGGTGGCAAGTTATGTCGGTCTCCTCTCTACTAATTTTTCGAGATCAGAACATTCACAGCCGTAACTAATTTGTGATACCAGTAGTTCTCTCAGACACTGGGACTTCACCATTTTCTGCAGAAATTCTATTTCTGTAATTGTCAGTACTATACTGACCCTAGAGCCAATAAAAACCTCACGCCACAACGTATTACATTGCTGCTTCTTCTATACTCTCGTTTGCTCTCTGTGAATGACGCGATTGTCTCTTCATTTTAGTCATCTTATAATTTTGATCCATAATAATAAGTCTGCAATACTGTAAATTAAAACTTTGTCTTGAAGAAACAATAAAAAAACTTACATTTTTAAGAAAAATGATGAGTTAAATCCGTTCCCGAATGAAACTGGACAGAAGAGTATCGTGATTGTCTGTTGATTTAATTTGCATCTCCGCACCTTCCTGTCTCCAGTTCAAGTTGTTGGCATCTTTCCATAATCAAACTGTTTGCTCGCTGTGAAGGACGCGATCGTCTCTTCCTTTTAGCCATCTTATCATTTTGATCCATAATAATAAGTCTGCAATACTTTAAATTAAAATTTTGTCTCAAAGAAACAATCAGAAAACTTACATTTTAAGGTTATTTTTAAGAAAAATGATGAGTTAAATCCGTTTCCCGCACGAAACTGGACAGAAAAGTATCTTGATTGTCTGTTGATTTAATGCACACCGTCACACTTTTCTATTTTCGGGAGAGTACATATAAGGGGAAACAATACAATTATTGTCTAACTTTCAACCATAGTTGCACAGCCTTAGCTGTGGTCGAATGTTAATGCACTCTTTCAAAAATAGAAAAAAGTGCGCAATGACGGTATGCAAAGTGTGACAGACCGACCGACCGAAGTACCTTATGGCGGGAATTATGGTATTGGACTACACAAAAGACATACCATAGTCCAATACCCTGCCATGAGATGTTTCTCCCAAAATAAAATAACTGCCTCCCACAAAGTCAGTCGTTATAGCAAACACATGTCACTAGTAAGATTTATGTACATAATTTACACGCTCTAATTCCTCAAAAGTAGTGTCAGCTTAAGCTTACAGTTAACTCATTGTAAACAGTAACAAAACTATGAGGCTCTTAACAGATGAAGTGTCTGTTAGCTAATGTTGTGTGACAGAGCTACAGTGGGCATGATACTCAATCAATTACTTATTATAGGAGTAGTCACAGAAAAAATTGCAAGTCACTGTTATAAGTAGTATATATATGTATGTATGTATGTATATATATATATATATATATATATATATATACATACATACATACATATATATATATATATATATATATATATATATATATATATATATATATATATATATATATATATATATATATATATAATGACAAACGTTAACTCACCCCGAGATACCATCAATTTAGACACACAGATCGTATCTTCCGCATCAAGTGATCTGTCTAATTCGGTTAAACTCGGGCTCAGTTGCTGACAAGTGTAATAAAAGTTAAAATCTACCAGGTCGTATAGTCTTGCTACTGACGCTGACCTGAACTTCTGCGGTAGCGTGGTTTTTGCAGGTGTTCGGCACTTCCGCTGTAGTGTAACCCCGAGAAACGAAAACATTATTCTAGAATCGACATCAGGTACACTAAAGTTTCCTGTATTTTACATAACATTATACACGGCAACTCCAGCGTTCGACAACTTCTGCTATCAGAGGCCCTATACAAAGGCGCTGGACGAATGCGAGTTTCTCTCCCCTGGACGGAGACGTAAGAAAGTTACCCACCTTTCAAAGTGCTGACCACTCTATGCCGCTGAACTTAGACTTTACTAAGGCTGCCTCAGAAGCATCAAGGAATCTATTTATAGGCTGGCGTGGACAAAATTAATATGGCGACGGCCGCGATTGAAGAAGTTGAAAGGACGAAAGTTTATACAGCAGGCAAGAACAGAAAAATTTAAAGAGAAGTGCCAGGAGAGGGGCAGGAACGGATTGAAAAATTCAAATTTACTGTCAATTTGCGACAGTACTGCTGAAAAGAAAGAATGCAATCAAATTCAAATTAGTTAACTAGTGCAGACAAAGTACCCATTTTTTTTTTTTTTACAGCATAGTGTTTAATTAATCAGTCTTTTAGAATAACTGATTTGCTGTTCAAATGTTGCTACATTTATTAAAAATATAGCTCATTTTGGCATTATTTAAAAATTAAATGTAATGAAAGCACATCCATAACTTCAAGTCTTAAAAATTTTAAAGTTGTATAAGATAATGTTAAACTTGAGAGAAAATCCACAAAAATGCAAAGGTTTAAATACTGAAGATTTTATCAATTAATGTTTTTTCTTGTTATCATTATCCCACGCCAAAGTAAGATGCTCCTCCACTGAACGAATTACAATCCCTTTTGCCTCCAGATCAACAGTGTTTTTTGGAAAGGTCTGTGTTACATTACATTAAAAAAAAAAAGAGAAATGTATCATGATAAACAATTTAAAACAGTTAAAGGTTATAACAGTTATTCGATCTTTCAGCTGAGATTATACTATTATTATAACTCATCCCAAAGTCCGCTGGGAGGACAACATTAGACAATCTGTGAAGGACCGAAGACTAGAATGGAACCAAGCGAGGAGGAAGACAGCCGATAGAATAGGATAGCGCTCTCTCTTACAAAACCTCACCTCACGGTAGAAGAGGAACGAATAAGTAAGTAAGTATTATAAGTCATCCACGAGGGAGTTGTTAACTATTGCGGATTAAAAGTAGACTATGGGGATGAAGGCTTTGACGGTCGGTGGCTAAGGACAGAAGAAGAAGAAGAAGAATGGGGATGAAGGTTACAAATTCTTTGTTCCGACATCATTTATGAAAGAAGCGAGCTTCATTCGTATTGTTGTGTCTGACGTCACACATTTTCACCCACCGCATTTTCTCCCTATCGTCACATTTTATCACAACAATTTAGGATCCCTTCCCCCCTATTTACCCCCTCACTGCGTGACGTCATATGTAGACGACCCGAAACCCAGAGATCCCATTAATAACAGGATTTCTGGTCAAGCTAGTGTATACACAAGACAAACTTTTATAGACATGAGGACATCCTCGGGCAGACGCGTAGACAGACCAATCGATAGTATACAACTACAAACAGGACATTATCAACTAATCGAATGTTTTGAAAGAAAAATCCCGGCTCCGCTTACTTTCCCCTCGGGTTGTTTTCGATCCCTCGACGTGTGGCCCAACCTGACAAGACCAAAATGAAAGTTTGTCTGCTCTGGGAGTTCCAGAAATGCCTGATGAAAGACGGAATGTTTGGGTCGGGAGCGGCACGATCGATTTTCAAGTACAGTTCAAAACTAGAAAATGTCCAGGATCTGTCAAGGGTAGTTGTCATTTGCAACGTCCGCTTTTGGAGAAATGGCCCAGGCCTTGAAAGACGGACAACGGATAATTTATTAGGACATCTTGGCTACGTCATCTCAGTTTTACTCTCATGATTTTACGTGTTTTTATTGCTTGATTTTATTTGTAGTCAGTAAATGTCGACATTGCTTTCCTTGTTACCAGTACACGGATGAATGTCGTTATTATTTAAGAGAATACCAATGCTCGCCAGCCTCTTTTTTTAAGCCTCCTTAGTATCATGACAGCCTAGGGCTTTGACTCATTTTCAGAAGACAGATTATGTAATAAACAAAAAGTCCCTATACTGTGCTGTGTGACAAGGCAAATAAAAAAAAAAAAAAAATTAATTATTTGTAAAAATGGTTCTAGACTTTAGTTATGAGTTTTCAGAACCACGTATTTTGACCTCTCTTCCAGTGTTCATGCGTGTGTGTGTGCACGTGTGTTCGTTTGTTGGTGTTCCTTTTTCCCCCGTCTGTTTTCTTTCCACGCTTTCAAATGTCAAAGTTATAATTAAAAAAAACTATTTACCTTATTAAAAATTTAAAACATTCTTGACTCTTGACTTTAAGTGAGCCCGCTGTGTTAGAATGTGAGGAGACAGTATTGAAGCAATTGTCTGTCTAGAAAGGATGTTGATCAGAAGATATATCAAATGTGTGAGTCATTCACGTCTAATATAGATGAAGTAGTCTATGTTTGAAAATAGCTGTATAACAGTAAAAATAAAATAAAAGTTCACGTCTATTGTTTTTTCATTGTTGGTATTTACTCGGTCGAAAATCTGTTACGTCATCTTCAGTGCACTCCTCCTTACGGAGATGGGGCGATCTGCATTACATTTGTGATGCCCTGAGCTATGTCGGTGGGAGTCTTGGCTTCTGGCAGGGTCACCCAATCGGAACAAGTCATGGCAGTGAGACCACACATAGAGGCGCAATCTATCCTGCAGGTTTGGCTTAGGGTCAACAACTCCATTCTAGAAAAAAAAAATTGCATGCTAAAGAAACTGCTAATGGAAGAACTACTAGTTCGACTCCAGGATAGAAACAGAAAACAGCCAATATAGTTGGAGATTAAAATAATCAAGTGGAAATAAAATTGCACACACCCTCAGGCGACTGCCAATCGCTTTAACCAGACATGACCTTGACGGAACCTGACAGGAGAAGAACAGAATCGGGAGGCAAAAAATAGAAAATTCAGATTGAATGTGGACGAGAAAGCCGAAACAACTGGGATCTCAAGTACAGAGCTAAAGACAACGGCGTAAAACGGAAACAGGTGACGGTCAACAGCTGCACCCCTGTATTCCATATGGTGCGAGAAGCGGTGATGGATGAAATGTAAAGTTGTGTGGGTGAGTTGTAGAACTTTATTTAATGAAAATCCACACCAATCGGACGTAAAATCTGTTAACAAAAATGAGTTTCATACTAGGTGCATATTGTGCTATAAATACAGCGAAGGATCTTTTCTTTTACTGAGTCAGCAGTTTGTTGTCCGCTCATCACAGCAAGAGGTATTGTTGCGGCAATCGTTTGCAAGAGCCTTAACTCATTTGTCAGCTGTAGATACTGTTTTCTCTCTTTCATTATTTTCTTGCAATTATACAATACTACTTTTGTAAAAATTTTAAACAAACTAACAACATATAATAAAACACCCTAGAATTGATTTATTTGAGTGAATGTAGTGTCTCTCTCTTTACAATTATTATTATTCTTATGGTTATTATTATTATTCGTATCATTATGAAGTTTCAAACGGCATAGTTGCTATTGGGCACAAGTATTTGAGACAGTAAAACAATGTTTAAGAAATTCCTGAAGAACCATGGTCTGACACTGGGCACTGTCACACCTTGCATAGGAATGAAAACTGAATCTTCCCGCGTGGCTAACTGGGAAAAAAAGTGAACATTTAAAAAAAATGATATGAAAATTAAACGCCCATTCTCTTAATCAGCGAACCCAATCTTGTAATCGATTTTAATAACTTCTCAAATGTTAATTAGCGAAACAAGGCAAGGGATGTAATCCAGAAAACATTTAATTTACCTTTGCGAACATCATTTCTTTCCCTTACTACTGTAGCTTGTACATTCTTCATGTGTAACAAGGAAGAGAGGGGAAACAAGTTTTAGGGACCACTTTTATCATTGTTATCAAAAGCACAAAATAAATGTTCCATACAATCAACTGCATGGAATAAAGTGGAAGACCAGTTATCATTATCAGTAACTCGTCATATCGTTCACAATCTTGTTGAGAGTGTGTGTGACGCTGGTTGTGTGTTCAATTTGACACATATTCTGTATGGCTCAGATTCTGATCTAAAATACCCCTTTATACCGTCTCCCTTACTTTAAATAGTTGCACTGAATCCGTTATCCTTGGGATACAACTTGTATAACTGTTTGTTCTCATGTTATTCGTAACACAGACATTTTTGTGTTGAAAAAGTATATAGATGGTTAGATATAACTTATTCCGAAAAGATATAGATAGTTATGACAATATAGATAGTTATGACAACTACTAAATTAAACTTCATGAAAAAAGGGGAGAGGAGTTGTAGATCTTTGTAACAGAACTCCAAATTCAGCTCCAGCCAAGAAGTTTATGGAATTCCTAAATGTGGAGTTTTTGTTTCACTCCATATAGTGCGACGACTGCAATGGTGTTATTTTTTTTAGTCTTAGACGTATGGTTGGTTGTTTGTCCAAGTGATGAAGACCACTCTGTTCATCCAATTATTAGGAATATGTTAGGTTAGTATATGGGTACGAAGGTGACTGATGAGCCAGATGCGGGCCTGGAAAGATCTCGGACAGTGTGGGCAGGGGATGTTTGCTTCATGTGAAGGTTTTATTATACGGTCTTTTCTAGCTTGTCTCCGCTGTTCCGCTGCTGCTCTTCTGGATGATTCGCATGTCGCTGCACCTTTACGAAGAAATGTGCGCCAAGCAGTTCGGTCTTGCGCAGCAGCTTCCATGTGTCAGGGTTTATGTCAAAGGTTTTCAATGACGTCTTTAACGTGTCTTTGAAGCGCTTCTTTTGGCCAACATGGGAGCGTTTACCCTTCTGCATCTCACCATAAAAGAGTATCTTTGGCAGTCGGTGGTCTAGCATGCGGACTACATGACCTGCCCAGCGAATCTGTGACTGCATCAGAATAATATCGATGCTAGGTATACCAGCTCTGTCAAGAACGGTGGTATCGGGGATCTTGTCTTGCCATTTGATGTTCATTACCTTCCTGAGACAGACTGTATGGAAGTGGTTTAGCTTCTTTACGTGGCGCCTGTATACAGTCCATGTTTCACATGCATATAGCAGCACTGGAAGCACCGCAGCTCTGTACACCTTCAGCTTTGTCTGTAGACTAATGCCACTTCGATGCCAAACGTTGATGTATAGTCTGCCAAATGTGCTGCTGGCTTTGGAGATCCTGGTGTTCACCTCATCATCAATGACGATGTTCTGGGATAGTGTGCTACCAAGGTATGTGAATCTGTTCACAACATTCAGTTTCTCACCATTTACCTTGATGATTGGCTCAGTATAAATTGTGGTTGGAACATGATTTCTGTTTTTTCTGTGTTGATGGTAAGCCCAAAGTTGGAACAGGCTTCGGAGAATCTATCCACGCTATGCTGCAGATCAGCCTCTGAGCCAGCATTGAGGGCACAATCGTTAGCAAAAAGAAAATCTCTGATGGTGTGTGATTTGACCTTAGTTTTTGCTTGAAGACTCCTAAGGTTAAACAATTTTCCATCAATACGATATCTGATGTCGATTCCAGTGTCCCCATCTCTGAAAGCATCAGTCAGCATAGCAAGTACACACCCTTGTTTAACTCCATTTGAGACGGGGAAAGGCTCCGATAGTTCACCGTGTTCCTGAACTCTTTCTTTATTGTGATAAAATTTCTTTTGGCACGTTAGGCGATTCAGAGGGATTCTGGCGAATACCTTCCCAGCGATTGATAATAGAGAGATGCCTCTGTTACGGTATATGATATTAACGCCGTCTGCTAAAGGTTACCAGACGTGCAATTGTAAAGGTTAAGACATTTAATATATTGCGATAGATGTTTCAATTACTGAACGCTTCATACACGATCGATTATGACGTGTATAGCGTTGTTTAGGACACAGTCGGTAACTAAGAAACGCTACCCTTTTTACATTGACCGTCAAGCTGTTAAGACGCGTCTGACTTTCCTTCCAATGTTGGGCATGGTATTGCCATACAGATATATTTTATGCAAGTACGGACATGGGTCAGTCCATTGCTATTACGAAGATTTGAAATGATTAAAGGTCAGTACGAAAGTGAAAATTAAGGAAGGATGAATTACAGTCCATAGTATTTGATTTTGCCAGACTCATAGACTCACTGTCGGCCGTTGGAAAACCCCAACCGCGCGTGCATACAGCTATGACAATCTGCATACAGTAATTTGATTATTGGACAAGGACTGATAGGATATCTACATATATATGCCATATATTTTCAAGTTATAATATGTACTTTTGTGATCAACATGCATGAATCGTCTTGACGTGTAAACTGTATTAAATATTTGTGGACTCAATGAACCGACTTATCAAGTCAATGGAATTACAAGTTCAATATAATTGCAACTTTCAAATGTTTGCTCACACGTTTTCTACCCCACCCCGCATTCGCGTAAAGCAACACCAATTGACACGATGAAAATATTGAATGAAACCATATAAGAACTCAACTAACATGGCCAGAATTTATAACCACTTTATTGACATTATATGGAACATTGTTGTCAAATTGAATGTTCCAGAACAACAGAGAAGATCGCCTTCAACAGATGGTGTCCATTGATTGGGGATCGAAAAAAAAATTCGGAAATTAACAATTGTTTACATTTGAAGGACGATCACATGATGTGCTGAATTATGACCTATGACGCAGTACTCAGTATAATCCCTAACAACGTGACGTCACCAAAGTTCGTGTACATGCCATAAGTTGACAGCAGCAAGCCTAGTTTCTACGGAGAAAAAAATAACAAAGTCAACGAATAAACCCTGTATATGCATCAAGAGCAAACAGTCAGACACACTTCTACACCGTTGGTGCATACCGTCATCGACAGGAGTCCGAACTGAGCACAAAAGATAAGTCATTTAGGTGTGACCTTTGTCGGTCGATAAATAACAGTGCTGAGTCCATTTTGCTTTGATCGGCATGTCTATGTATTTTCATGTATATATATGTTAAATTTGTTTTCCATCGTATGTATTTGTTGTTAATTCGTGGGAGGTAGGGAGGATGAACTGAAATTAAATTCTGCGGCTCTCACGATGCCTGAATTAATTTCGGTCGTTTCTTAGGGCAGTTAAACGATTGCACCTTTGGAAACCCCATTGAGGTTTGACATTGGACTTGTTGTCCAAATCTGCTATCGTTTGGCGATTTGCGTTAGCTGTACTGTCCCGTAGATAATTGGTGTATTTTATTCGTATTCAGTTAATAATTTTATTCAGTTCTGTACCATGTTCGTTACTATTTCGTCCATTCTCCTCTGACTATCATTTATTTGATGATTGTTAAATTTTTGTCCGTTATGAGTCCTGTGACGTCATCATTTTCTGCAGTCATTTTTTTTTTGTGTACTTGAATATTCAGTTGACCTCCGGTCAGACCTTGCCCTTCATTTGGTCTGTGACATTTCCGCTTATTTTATTTAGTTCATAAATTCATTTTTAATTGTGAAAATGTCTTGTTTGCGTCTTAACATTGTTTGTACCCTTTAGTTGCATCATTGCTTGTCTGTCCTCATAATATATATTAATATTACATTAATAATATGATAATTATATGCAATAATACACTTGTAATTTAATTTAATTAATTTTTTCTGAAATTTAAGGTTAATATGGGACATTGCATAATTATGCAGTGATAGTCCAAGAAAGTAGCACTACAATTTATAATAGATGCCTAGGGCATAATAATATAATATATATATTGACAAAATAAAATAATCTTATAGCTACCTTTGAGGTAATAGACCCATTGTATATTATTTAATATACTTTTCTGGTACTAAGAGAGTGACTTAGTACATTAAACAATATAATTACTAGGAATTATACCCAACATTATTGGATATTGAGATTAATTGTGTGATATAATTATATTATATTTAACATATATCATAACTATTTATGATATAGTATTATTTAGATACAATATTGTTACAAAATATTGTCTATTAGTTGAACTTAGACATTAAGTTCAGTACTATTGTGATTACTTATATTGAATATTTCTAAGTTGAGTAAGTATAATAATTACTCTGAAGCTACTATTGACTATTTTAATCAGTAATTATCAATAATTACTTACAGATAAAAGTCAAAATGCTTACTATAGACCATTTCGTTAAGATTGGTCGTGAATATGGTTATAAATCTCAAGAACTTCGTCAGTTTGCTGAATCAGAACTGGAAAAATATGAAAGAAAAGAAGAAGAGAAAAGGGCTGCATTAAAAAAAGAGGAAGAGGAACAAAAGGCAGCATTAAAGAAAGAGGAAGCAGAACTTGAGATGAAGCAAATTGCCAAGGAAAATAGATTGAGAGAGATTGCTCAACGTGAAAGAGAAGAGCAAAGAACAATCGCCAAACAGGAAGAAGAGAATAAATTGAAACGAGAGGAAATTATTTTACAACAAGAAATGGAATTGGCGCGTATTAAATTGGAGACAGCAAGATTACAAGCACAAAGTGCTGATGCAAACCAGAATAATAACGCACAAAATGGATCATCATCCAGCCAACCTAAACATTTCTACAACTTTAAATTACCCATTTTCAACTTGAACGTCGACGACCTTTCATCGTTCCTGGCACGTTTTGAACAGACTTGCAAATCTAACCATTTGCCTGAAGAGTCATGGGTACTCAAGTTAAATGAATTCTTGGTTGGAGAACCACTGACAGCTTCTCAAAATGCTGACCCATCAATAGCTAATAACTACGGTGCTATTAAGTCCTTGCTTTTACGAAGGTTTCACCTGGACGAGGAACACTGTAGGTTAAAATTTAAGGGAATTTTACCTGAATCTCCAAAGGATTTTGCAGGATTCATTGCGAACATACGCAATACATTTAATAGATGGGTTGAACTGGCAGAAGTCAACAAATCATACGACAAATTAGTTGATTTACTACTGCGGGATAAGGTATTATCTTCAGTTAGCCAGCCATTTTTTGCATATTTGCAGGAGCGTAAACCAGGTACTATGGATGAGTTAGAAAAAATTTCTTTAAACTACTGTTCGGCACATCCGAATGCAACCATTTCTAACTCCTCATTAAGAGAACCTCTACCTGTGGCGTCTAATATGGCCTACAATCACAATAACAAACAAAGACATCACAGTGTAGACAGAAGCAGGTTCCAAAGAAATCATAACGTTAACTTTCAGAAGGGACATAATAATGATTTCAACAATAAAAATGAGTTCAACAGAGGTAGATCACGAGATAGAAATTATTCACCTCAAACAAACTACCACAATAGTCAACATAACACTCATTATAATCGATCACATACTCCCAATAATAATAACAACTGGAATGGTAATAATCATGGCTCGAGACATCGAGATAATAGTTACTATAGAGGGCGACGAGATAATTTTAACAATTATACTCGGAATCGATCTCATTCTCGGGGATCATCTCATTACAACCATAATACAGGGGCGGCAGTTACAAATAATACTACCCCTATAGCTCAGGTCCCACTTGACAATAATACAACACAGTCTTCTGCTGCATGTTTTGCTATTAATTATAATGTGGCAAATAGTTGCCAGCAATGCAATCTTATTTTTCAGAAGGCGAAAGAAACAGTGCTTAACTGCGGACATATTATACCACAGGTAGGTCTTGCAGTCAACGATGGAACAGGCCTATTAATTTTTAACAGAGGATTAGTTAATGGATCCGTCGTCTCAGTGTTGAGGGATTCGGGATCCACAACGATTGGTGTACGACAGTCGCTGGTACATCCCAGCTGTGCAACAGGGGAATATGTCCGTTGCATGACTTTTGGTGGAACAATAGAGTTTTACCCCACAGCTATTATTCATGTTAACACTCCTTTCTTCACAGGGAACGTAAAAGTATGTATGCTAAAAAAGCCTATAGCTGATTTGATGGTTGGTCGTACACGGCAGTAAAGATTGTACTCCAGATGAGATTATAGAATGGGAGAAACATAACCTATGCACTGGAAACGCCGTGACGACTAGAGCGCAGACTCAACTCATGGAGAAAGTTGATGATAATAAAATGGATGCAGACAACCAAGAGGAATTTGTAGTCAATTCACCTATTGACAGGGAAACATTTGCAACCAAACAAAAAGAGGATAAATCTTTAAAAAAATTTTTTTAAGTTGGTTGATAAAGTTGACAATCTATCCTCAGGTAATAATAACAAACATTGTTTTGTTATTAAAAATGACATATTGATTAGATGTTTTAATGACAAATCACAAATGAAACAACAAGTTATGGTCCCATATACTTTTAGACGGTACATTCTTCAACATGCACATGACTCACATTGTGCTGGACATATGGGATATACTCGAACACGATCTCGAGTACTGTCTTCATTCTTTTGGCCAGGGGTGTCAAGAGATATTTCGCAGTATGTACGTTCCTGTACTACATGCCAAGAAGTGAAAGCACGTGGAGCTTTTCACACGGCGCCTATTCAGGCTTGCGATATCTCAGTGAGACCTTTTGACAAAATGGCAATAGACATTATTGGTCCATTGCTACCATCGGCCAGAGGACATAGATTCGTCCTTACGTGCATTGATTTGTGCACACGATGGCCAGAAGCTATCCCATTAAAGACCACCACTACCACAGATGTAGCTGATGCACTACATCTCATCTTTTCTAGAATAGGGTTTCCTAGAAAACTTTTATCAGACCATGGGTCACAGTTTATATCTGACACCATGAAGGAAGTCATGAAAACTTGGGACATTGACAGGAATTTAAGTAGTATTTATCATCCGATGAGTAATGGTGCGGTTGAAAGACTTAACCGTACACTTAAACAACTACTACATAAGGTTACTGCTAAGCACCCTCATGACTGGGACAGAGCACTCCCAGCTGTTCTATTTGCTTATCGGGAGGTACCGCATGAACAAACTGGCTTCTCTCCCTTTGAATTAGTTTTTGGTGCTCCCCCAAGAGGTCCTATGGGACTAATAAAAAACTTATTAATTGACGAGGAGATGACTCAGGACACTCAGTCATCTTACGAGTACGTAATTAATCTTCGGAAGAACATTATTGAGTCTTGCCAGTTGGCAACAGCTTCTTCTGAGGCTGCAAAAGCTAAGGCTCGATCTCTACACAATAGGTCTCGACGATTACGCCAATTATTCCCAGGCGACGAAGCTTATGTATTACTTCCTCACAATAACAATAAATTATTGATATCTTGGAATGGTCCTTACAAAGTCATTGATAAAATTTCCGACGTTGATTACGTCTTAGATATCAAGGGACACAAAAAGATATTTCATATTAACATGCTCAAGCAATTTCATACACGTCCTGAACACTTACAGTCAATTTTTCATGAACTAGATGACAACACAGTATCCACTTGTCATTATACTAACTTATCTGTCATCCAGGAAGAAGAATCTTCTTTTCCTGAGGTACAGTTACCGTTACCTGTACCAGTAGTTCAACCTACTGAATCTTGGCGGGATGTAACCATCTCTTCAACGGTTACACCGCAACAGCGTCTACAGATTGCTAATCTATTACAATCTTATCCAGATGTGTTGACCGACGTTCCGGGTCGCACATCGGCTATCAGTCATGACATTACTCTCAATGACGATACACCTATTCGTGTACATCCCTATTCTGTTCCTTTACATTTCCTTGCTAAAACTACTAAGGAACTTGAACAGATGTTGTCTCTCGGAATCATTGAGACTAGTAATTCGCCATTCTCTTCTCCATTAGTGATTGTCCGGAAGAAGGACAATAACATCAGACTATGTGTTGATTATAGAAAATTAAATGCTAAGACTATAGTTGACAGCGAACCACATCCACTTATTGACGACTTACTACCACGTCTATCCAACGCAACTATATTTAGTAAGATAGACTTAACTAAAGGTTATTGGCAGATACCACTGACCGAAAAGGCTAAGTACTACACCGCATTTTCCACTCCACAAGGTCTATACCAGTGGAATGTGATGCCTTTTGGGCTTGTTAATGCGCCAGCTACCTTCATTCGCCTGATGCGACAAATTTTATCAGGTAGACCAGACGTTATTACATATATTGACGACATATGCTTGTTTAGTTCGTCGTTTGAGGAACATGTTTCTGGACTTAGATATGTTTTTGACACTCTAAGGAATTATCATCTAACTGCTAAACCTACAAAGGTGCAAATCGCGTGTAATGAGATAACCTTTTTGGGACATATCATTGGATCGGGATATATCCGAACGTTACCTAGTACAGTCTCCAAAATTCTAAACATAGCAGTTCCTCAGACGAAGAAACAGGTCAGGAGTTTGTTAGGACTTGTTCAATATTACAGTAGATTCATACCAAACTTGTCATCCATCACGGCTGTATTGTCTTCATTGTTAAAAAAAGATATGCCGGTGAAGGTGACATGGACTGGTACATGCAATGAAACTTTCAACAAAATTATAAATTTGTTCTCGCATGAACCAATTTTAAGACTTCCCGATGCTTCCAAAAGATTTTTCTTACGAACAGATGCTAGTAACTACGGCATTGGTGCATGCCTGCTCCAGAACCATGATGGCATTCTACATCCTACGTTATACATTTCAAGAAAGCTGAAGCCGGCAGAAACGAAGTATTCAACAGTCGACAAGGAACTTTTATCTGTGATCTGGGCAATAACGAAGCTTGAAAAATTCCTGCTCGGTGCTCCCTTCACCATACAGACGGACCAACGTGCTGTAGCAGCCTTGCGTCGATCAAATCATACAAGCCAGAAACTTGCCAGATATTCAATCATCCTACAGCCATTCGAGTTCTCCATTGAACATATACCTGGCACTGAAAATTGTGTGGCAGATGCATTGTCACGTAATCCTATTGACGACGAATAATCAACATTGACACTCTTAACCTATTTTAATCAGCACTACATTGGATTGAACGAAGTATCAACTATAAAGGAACTAACCTTGCCTTTAATTTAAACTGTATAAACACTATATGCATCACAGAATTGAATTAAAAGACAATCAAGGTATATATAGACATTCAAACTTCGTCTAACGTCCATACACGAGATATGAATACTCTTTGAACAATCATGGATTTATGTCTGACGACAAACCGAACTGATGTTCCTGTGTATACTTAATTCTTGGATGCTGGGATAAATGACATTTCTTTCCAACGTAAACGTTTGAACATTTTTGCCTAAAAAAATTCATCAGAATCAAGACTACGGATGGATCATCATATCCTATACTAATTAATTAGTTAACTTAACTTCTTAATTGAATTATTATCAATAAAATGAAATGTGAGAAAAAAATGAAATGAAAGAACAAAAAAAAAGAGAACGAAATACTAAAAGAAGAAATTATGAAAAGAGAAAATAAATCTCACACAAGTATTAGATTAATAATTTTTTTTTTAATGTACCTATACATTATTTAGTTAGTTAAATTAGATAGTTATTATTCACTAAAACTTAACACACACAATTAAGTTAAAACTTATATTCGAATTTCTTTCTATTTCTTCTCACTTAGTTTGTCTTTTCTTCTCTCATAACATCGCGTTACATTAGAACCTTAATAATTTAACTCTTAATTAAATTAATTAACAACAGTCCCGGTAACTAAGAGTAACGATACCATTTTTACATTGACCGTCAAACTGTTTTAAGACGTCGTCTCCCTGACTTTCCTTCCCAATTGTTGGGGCATTGGTATTGCCCCATACAGTTATATTTATGCAAGTACGGAGACATGGGTCGAGGAAAACAGAAGATGAGAAGATGCTGGCGATGGATAGGACACACCTTGAGGCAACCTGTGGACAGCACTACAAAGCAGTCCTTGTTTTGAAAACTCCCAGGGTAAGAGAGGCAGATTTAGACCAAGAAACACATAGAGAAGAGAATTTGAGACAGAAGTGAAAATGATGTCGAAAAGTCGTGGAAAGAGCTTGATCTGATGGCACGTGTCAGGAGGAGTTGGCATGTGTTTGTTGAAGGCCTATACTCCTTGGGGAGCTAAAGAGTATTGATTGATTGATTTAATTCACCCATAACTACAAAATAAGTGGTATAGTCAGACCTAGAGAACAGTACAATATAATTCAACAGTATTTAACCAGACAGAAATTTAATATATAATAATGATTAAAGGCGTCGTTCTGTTTATGAAGTCACGCATTTTCGCCATTTTTAAAGTACACACCCAATGCTTAAATAAATTCTTGTACATACAAACACATAAATCGACACGTGCAGATACAATTAAAAAAATATACTCATATCAGTCTTCTTCTTCTTCGTTCACCCTCAGACGCCTAATTTTCAAAGAAAGCATTGGTTTCAGATTGAAACTATTAGTATCTCCATCAAGTTTTTTTCCAGGATGGTACTGGTGACAGGCATATGGGCTTTTCTCTGTGGCTCATATGTAAGACGTCTTTGAAGCAGATGTTCCGAAGTCAGTTATGATAATAACTATTGCCCTTTCCCTCTGTGCCTTCACTAGACAGTTTACGGGAAGGTGGCCACCAGTGGCAAGAGGGGAACTTTTTGAGGCGGGGGTGGGGAGGTTGGGGAAGGGTCCAGAGACTCCTGCAGCCTGTTGGGACTTACGGAGTTAACGACATTATGCTTACTTTTTAATGAAGTCATCATCAAGCGGCGTACTTTGCACTGTTTCATTAGGCTTGTGGCCCAGAGCATTCGATTTCAATAGATATTTATGTCGGTCAGGCATTTATGTTGGGTTACCTTCCTGAGCCTGTGACTGCTCCCAGCCTACCTACAAGGCAGCAGTATCATGTCTCCATTTGACTTGTCTCTTGCAAACAAGTAGAAATTTGTCAACGTCAAAATGTAAATGTCGGTCTGATAGCATAGCGTGTAAACACAATAACATAAAATTTACAAGAGCACCTAAAATACTACACGTGTATCGTGAAGTCGGAGTCTCAACACGTCATTCATTACCCAAACGAAACGCCATACGTTAGAAATAGAAGCATGCAGAGAGAACCAATGAAAACGCGCCATTATGCAGTGTTTACAAATAACGAACTAGCCTACAATGGTGATCTCCAATTTTGTGCAAACCAGTTGAGATTGGAATTTAACTACAGCTTTAGGAGAGAAGTACCACCTGGAAGAGGTCACTAATACAATACAGTAGAACTCCATTTATCCGAACCCCATGGGACCGAGCATCGTTCGGATAATCAAATGTTCGGATAATTGGATTACATAATGTATCGAGTACATGTACACATATTTCTAAAAATAATTAACCATCACAAGGAAAATACACTATAAAACATATTTACTTGTACTGTAATAATAATACCCACACTGTATTAGATCACTGTATCACCAACATCTTTTATTACACTGCAGTGCATGTACTACTTGTATTAATTATTTTTGTTAAGAAAGAGAAATGTTTTCAAAATAACATTACAAACGATTCAAAACCAGGCGCAACTTACGTATATATATATACTTGTACAGATGTAGCCCACTATTTAAAATAATGAGGAATCCTCTTTTGCACCAAACTGGATAGTCTCCTTTTGGCTGCTAAGTCCCGCATTCTCTTCAACAGCAGAAGCTGTGTAGGACAGCTGTCATCTTCTTGCTCGTACCAAGCCATCGCTGTTTCTAGTGCTATAAAGGCCTCTTCAGGACTTGGTCGACGTTTTGGTTTTTCTTCATAATTTACAAGTACATCATGTACTTCTGAGGAGTCTTCATCATCGGTCACTACATGTATTTGGTTTTCTTCTTGCACAAAAGACAAAATTTCTTCGTCATTCTTTTAAAAACTGAAAACCAGATTCATTATCATCTTCTAGCCACATGTGTGCATCATCTTTGTCACAGTCCGAAAATCCGGGCATTGCTTGAAACAGTTCCACAACTTCATTTATACAATCATCATTTGTGTCCACTGCAGTAGTTTCATTTCCTCCTTTTTTCCCAAGCAATCTACTCCAAGCCTTGTTGAGATTATCTTGTGACAGGGTGGTCCAAGCATCAGCTAACATATAGCAGCAGTCTTTGAGATTAATCTTTTTGGAAAACGCCACCACACTTTCTTCATCTTCAGCCAACAATAAACGACGCAGGCCTTCCTTCTTGTACATCTTTTTAAGCTTTGCTATAACACCCTGATCCATTGGTTGAATCAGTGCTGTTACATTGGGAGGCAGAAAAATTACTTAAAAATTTGCATCAACTGCATTCAATGTATCCGTCTCTGGATGAGATGGTGCATTGTCCAGTAGAAGAATTACTTTTCCAGTTTTCTTTTCTTGTTCTCTCAACCTCTTCACATTTGGGATGAACTGATTTGTATACCAATCAAGAAATATTTCACTATTCATCCAAGCACTCTTCTGTGCTTTGTAACACAATGGGAGACATGTCACATTCTTTAAACAACGTGGTTTTTTGGCTTTGCCGATCATTAGCACCGGTAAACGATGACTTCCACTGGCATTCGCGGCTACCAAAATTGTTACTTTCTCTTTGCACTTTTTAAACCCAGGGGCAGCTGCTTCGCGCTGAGATGCAAGTGATTTTTGAGGCAATGATTTCCAGTATAAGCCAGTCTCATCAGCATTATACACATCATCGAGTGAATAACCTTCTTCTTCCAAAAAAGCCAAGAATGTTTCTTTAAAATTTTTAGCGGCAGTTGCATCGCTAGATAAAGATTCCCCTTGAATCTCCAATTCTCGTATGCCATGACGAGATTTAAAGTTTCTTAACCATCCCTGGCTAGCCTTAAAGTCAGGAGGACCGTCAAGTTGATTGTTGAACTGAAGTGCCTTTTCACACAACAGAGAACCAGAGATAGGTTCCCCTTTGCTTCTTCTTTGCACAAACCATATATACAAAGCCTCTTCCAATTTCAAATCTTTCGCATTTCTCATGGTTTTACGTTTCTTCGACCCATTTTCACTATCAAATTTCGATGCAAAACTCATAATTTTATCCTTGTTACTTTTGATGTCAGAGACGGTAGCTTTCCCAACATTGAAAATCCTCGCAAGTGAAGACACAGTTTCACCTTGTCCTAGTCTCTTGATAATTTCTGTTTTCGTTTCAATTGACAAAACATTGCGGTTCCTTTTATATGCTTTAGGCCTACTGGAAGATGCCATATCGCACAGAGAAATACTTGTACACCAAAATTATTCTGCTGTAGTAGCAGACACAATTATTTTAAGTTGAACTGTCTGTTTAGCCAGTGTTCTACCTAGAACGCACACGTACAATGGATTGGTAAACCAGATATTAACTGACTTTATGATCTAACTGACTTCCTGTACGTAAGCGACCGACCATTAGCCATCCCATTCTCTACAAATTGTTCGCACACATTTGAAGTTTGCCGCATCAAAAGATTCAGAATTTTAGTCTAACGTGACTGTGGCATCTGATTTTTTTTTTCTTTTCTGGAAAAAGTGTTCGGATAATTGGATGTTCGGATAATTGGGGTTCGGATAAATGGAGTTCTACTGTACTAGGAATGATGCTCTACTCGTTAGTAATAAGATTTCTACGGGAAGTGATATAGTAATGGAGAAATCTCTAGTGAAAGGCATCGAGACATCAGGTTGGTCCATAATTTTGCTGTTTAGGCTATGCATAGAATAAAACTAAAGCATATAATATAAAGACCACTACTTAGATAGATGAAGATTAATTCAGGGCATATTTAAGCCTTAGATGAATAAAATCGCTCCAGAAATAACGAAGATATTTAAATTCTTAGTTTTTCATAATTGAACAGCGAGACAATTTTTGCATATATATTGTGAACTCTAGCACACATTTCGGCAACTGTCGCCTCTGTCGCCGGATGTGACGTATAAATAGACCTTGCCCTCTGCTAATCGAGGCCATTCAGATATTTAAAAAATCACAGTGAGCGGAAAAAAAGAATAAAAGTGTTATGAAGAGTGCCTTTGCCTTTTGTATCTGAGAGCAGATAATTCTAACCATTAACAGCTCGACTGTATATGCCTGAGGGTAAGAAAGAATGTATATATATATATATATATATATATATATATATATATATATATATATATATATATATATATATATATATATATATATATATATATATATATATATATATTTTGTTTAAATAATTGATCGAATTGTGCGTTAGGAAGTGTGTAACATGTGTTAGAAAACTACAGTGTGTTTCTGGTGGACTTACAAGCCTGTGTATATTTAAATAAATGGTGAATGGAAGCCAGAGTGAGTTCATAGTTTTAGAAAAGCTTTTAAAGAATTATTTCTTGATGGAAAGGCACACACACCAGGAACATAAGGAATGATGAAAGGAATTGTTTTACTGTGTTGATTAAGATATTACTTGGTATTTTATACAAGACCTAATAAATGTAGGGAGGCGAATCATCGACAGTTAGCTATATCCAAGAAATTGGAGAAAGAAAGATATGGTCACAGTGAAATGAAGTGTGTTAATGCTGTCTTGATATGACCTGTGCGTCTACCTGCACTCTATCATCTGAAACTGTCTCTTACCTCCTACCTCTGAAGAAAGAGGATAGAGATAGACAATACAGTGGTGAAAACTGAATATGTTTCAGGTTGTATTCTGTAACTGAAGTCCACCTGAAGGAGCTTGACTCTAATTTAGGAGCTATTGGTGCGAGTGCCCTTGATGATATAGGGCCGGTCACCCTATCCTATGCCTGGAGGAGACACAAATTCCTGCCAGAACAGAGGTGGAACAGAATCAACGCCCATATTTCAAGCTAAGTAGCCACACAAGGCTACTGTTCGGTTAATGCAGCTTCACCACAAAATAAGTTAATGATGAAGGAACAGTGCAATTTTATCTAGGCAACTGTCCAAGTCAGACTTAGACACACTTAATTAACTGTGAAAAGCTTAAAGCAAAAGTACATAAAGGCTGTCTTCAACAAAGTGATTTCAAGAGAAAGAGAAAAAAAAACAGTTATACAGTTCGAAAGACTATTAATAACTAAGAACACTTGTTTTAAATTGTGTTATTTGCTTGTTGATGTAATTGAAATTTTGATTTTTCTTGAAATATTTTCAAGTAGAAAATAATATGTGTTAAAAATAAATTGTAAATATTTACCAGCAGACTTACTTAAATTCTTTAAGTTAAGTTAAAGTTCTTGTTGGTAGATATATTAGTTAATACCCCTAGCAGAGCTAATAATAATAATATTAACAGAGGAGGATCTGGAGAGGAGCGAGTAGGGACTTAGAGTAATATATTACCATCTTCTCTAGGAACTTATACAGCTTGATCCTACCTTTATTGTCTATACACCCTTACTCTTTTCAGAGAAGGGGGTATTACTTATAAGACCAAACTCTTATCTGGCACTATCCTGGTATCACCTGATACAACTTTGTGTCCAGGATATCCTACAATTTCAATAATAATCAACCCTCTCGTGACAACGTGTACACATAATAACATAACTTTACACGTATACACACAAAAACATAAATATACACGTATACACTCAAGAACATAAATATACACGTGTACACAGAAGAACATAATTATACACGTATACACAGAAGAACATAAATATACACGTATACACACAAGAACCTAAATATACACGTGTACACACAAGAATATAAATATACACGTATACACGCAAGAACATAAATATACACGTATACACACAAGAACATAAATATACACGTGTACACACAAGAACATAAATATACACGTGTACAAACAAGAACATAAATATACACGTATACACACAAGAACATAAATATACACGTGTACACAAAAGAACATAAATATACACGTATACACAAGAACATAAATATGCACGTATACACACAAGAACATAAATATACACGTATACACACAAGAACATAAATATACACGTGTACACACAAGAACATAAATATACACGTGTACACACAAGAAAGGAGCCGCGGTAGCGCAGTGGTTAGCGCACTGGCTCGGTTCAATCCCCAATTGAGGTGGGAATTTTTTAGACCACAAAAGGCTCCGGGGTCGACCCAGCCTCATGAATTTGGTACCAGAGCAACTTCTGGGACGGTTAAGGCGGCCAGCGTGATGCTGACCACATCACCCCTAGTGTTCCGATGGTCAAGAAAATATGGGCCTAACACCATATTCCCAATATGCCTCAATGGACGTTTAAGGGGATCCTTTACCTCCTTACACACACGAACATAAATATGCACGTATACACACAAGAACATGAGTATACACGTGCACACACAAGAACATAAATATACACGTATACACACAAGAACATAAATATACACGTATACACATAAGAACATAATTCTACACGTATACACATAAGAACATACGAGTAATTCTACACGCATACAAATATACATGTGTACATCTAAACATATGAACCAACATACACGTGTATCCAAACGCACAAACCAGTTGTAACTGTATTTTTTTTCTTGTTGAGGTGATCACTGGCCCAAGACAGTTTACATGTTGTTAGATGTGTAGTGCGAGCGTATGATGAGTTGAGTGTGGGTGCGAATGAAGACGCGAATGTGTTTAGGCTCGTATAGATGTAGATCCTGCAACCCATACTCTCACATGCAGTAATCAAGGATGCTTTGACACTGCAGGCATGTTTCAAGACATTTATTGACGGGAACACACATAATATCAACAGGAACAGTCAGTGTAACAAGGTCATGCTGACCTGACATCGATAGGTATACATTTGGCATTCAAAAAGGTAAACATCAGAATAGACGTGCATGGTCAATAGCAAAGTTCTTCAATAATGACAGTTCGTAGCGTCGCCCTTGGCGTCTCTGACTAAACGCGTCAGATGCCTTAGTTACCTTGACACACAGGTGCAACTTGGCACTCCCTGCCAATTGCACATATCAGGCTGTAGTATAATAGCCGGAAGCACAGGCCTCGTCCTAACGTCGGCCGTGTACTTCTGTTAAATAGGTTATCACCAACGATGCAGTAATACTTATTGTAGATAGAAGTTCCGCCAATCTGCGGCTCCCACAATATATCCTCGTCACTGGATTTCTGGACAATATAAGACTAACAGTCTTGGATGGCTACCTCGAGCACAAATATATAAGTTCTGAAATGGCGGATCCGTGAACTGCTGTTCACCCTAGGTAATCCTTTACATGTTCTGCCACCGAAAAGCGTAATAATGCATAAAGGTCGGTATTACCTGGTAAATGAATCCTCAGAACTACACAAGGAATTCTGTCGTCATCCCGACGCACAGAGATTCACTGGGGAAAACTGCCATAGCAGTTACTTCGAAGATTCTCCCCGAAAAACAATGGACTCTTGGTCCCTTCAGAAAAAACAGCACCTCCCGGCTTCCCGGAAGTATATCTCACTCCCGCTTAAAAAACCTTCCCATAGGCCCACGCCGAACTGTCAACCTCTGACCCTAAAGGTCAAACACAATGAATGAATAAACAAGGGAAGACAACCCCTAATCAACCTGACATCGCAGGTAAAGACACAATTATACTTATGATACAAACATAAGCAAATAACTTGACAGATGACTCCGTCGAAAATGACAGCAACATTACTACCACCCCCCTGTAAAAAAAAAAATGCAATTTTTTTTTTTTTTTTTTAATATGTTCATGAGCAAGATAGCACCAGTATCACTTCTGTGCTCATGCAAACAATGAACCTAATATCAGGTACAATAGAAGAGGGTACAAATCATCTCCCAACATAGGAGAAAATATTTCCTTTAAGCCAAACAAACTAAGGGATACCATTCAAGAAACCTAAGTTGCTGGCAATACCAATCATATATCAAACATTACTAAATAATATAATCATAGCAATATACAAATGTCAATGCTATTTTAGCAACATATCACTGATGGATGGACAAAATGAAATTTGTTAAATTATCTAAACATCATCCAAATACATTTGTATTACAACATATTATGATATTAAGGACAGACCTAAGTCTGAAAATATATCAGGAAAAACTAGGACACAAGATTTAACTGGAATCATGTGGGCATCTAGACAATATGTCCGCCATCACATTATCCGAACCACGGATAGCTCGCACCGTGAAATGGAAAGGCTGAAGAGCAATAGCATAACGAGTAGATCTCGAGCTCTTCAAATCCTTACTTTGCATAGCCGTAAGAGCTTTTTGGTCGGTTTCCATAAAGAAATGCGCGCCCAGAAGGAACCTTTGTAGCTTAAGAATGGACCAAACCATAGCCAACAATTCACGGTCCAAAACCGAGTAATTCCTTTCTGCCGCATTCAGCTTCCTAGAAATATACATTACAGGATGCAGAGTTCCTGAATATTCCTGCATTAGTGCCGCTCCAATGCCAGTGGAAGAGGCATCACTACGAAGGACAAAAGTCTTATCAATCGTCGGTAGTCTTAAGATAGGATGAGATGAGAACAAATTCTTAACCTGATCCAATGAAGATTGGCATTCTTGGGACCAACGCACCATATTAGGAGAACCTTTTTTCAATAACGTTGAAAGTGGTGCCATAATGGAGGACAGATTCTCAATGAATCTTCCATAGAATTGTATCAATCCCAAGAGACTACGCACTTGCTTTTTTGTCTTCGGAACCGAGATATTTAATATCTTTGAAATGTTTTGGTCCTCTGTCTTCAACAGACCATGACCAACTCGATGACCTAGGAAGGAAATTTCACTAAACCCAACAAAAGCTTTAGAGGGTTTAGCAGTCAAACTATGCTCACGTAGAGTAGATAGCAATTCCTTCAGACCCACATAGTGTTCTTCCCAAGTATCGCTGAAAAGACAGATGTCGTCTAAATATGCAATGACATCTGCACGATCTGATAGAATTCGTCGCATCATGCGCACGAAAGTCGCTGGGGCGTTCATAAGCCCGAAAGGCATAAAATTCCATTGAAACAGACCCCTAGGTGTCGAAAAAGCAGTGAGAGGTTTGGCGTGTTCCGTCAATGGGACTTGCCAATAACCTTTCGACAAGTCTAGTTTAGTAAAGAATTTAGCTTTAGAAAGTCTAATAAGTAGATCATCTAATAACGGCATAGGTTCAGCATCGAACTTCGTAACTTGATTTAATTTGCGATAATCAACGCAAAGACGTATGTTATTGTCTTTCTTTCGAACAATAACTATCGACGAAGAATAAGCTGAAGTGGATGGTTCAATTATTTGTAGTTGAATCATTTCATCCAATTCTTTCTCGACTTGTGCTTGAAAATGAATAGGTATTGGGTATGGTCTTACTCTGATCGGATTACGATCAGTAAGTATGATGTCATGTTCTATGACATCTGTGTGTCCAGGAATGTCGGTAAGGACATCCTGATATGATTGTAACGTAGAGGATACTTGACGTTGTTCCTCAAAAGACAAGTTAGAAGAGACTGTAACGTCTCTCCACGATTCCGTTGAAATAAGTGGAATCGTAGGAAGAGGTAAGTTCCCGTCAGAAAAAATAGTTTCCTCATCCTGTATAACGGACAGGGATGAGATGTGACCATGTTGAACTGGAGAGTCGTCCGTCGCCTGGAAAATAGGCTGTAAATAGTCTGGACGTTCAATAAACTCTGTTAACATATTTATATGGAAGGTTTTATGCCTTCCATCCACATCGACAATATAGTCGACATCAGAAATTTTCGAGACTATAGTGTATGGACCCTTCCAAGAAATGAGAAGTCTATTCTCTCTTGAGGGCAGTAAGACATATGCTTTGTCTCCAGGACAAAGTTGACGTAGGCGTCTTTTCTTATTAGCAAATCGCCTAGCTTTTTCTTTCGCAAATTCGGAAGATGAAGTTGCTAACCTGCACGATTCGATAATCTTTTCTCTAAGAGCTATAACATATTCATATGACGATTGTGTATCATCGTCAATATTATCGGAAGTTATCAAATCGTGTAACAAGGACATTGGCCCGCGCGGTTGCGCGCCAAAGACAAGTTCGAAAGGAGAAAACCCTGTATGCTCGTTGGGAACCTCTCTATAGGCAAAGAGGACTGCAGGTAAAACCCTGTCCCAATCTTCAGGATGATCCTCCGTTATCTTGCCAAGTAAGTTCTTTAGTGTCCTGTTAAGACGTTCTACCAATCCATTGGACATTGGATGATAAATACTACTGAGAGACCTTTTAATGTCTAGCGTAGCCATTACCTGAGACATAACGTCCGAAATTAACTGAGTGCCGTGATCCGACAGTATTTCTCCGGGGAATCCCAGACGAGAAAATACGAGCCAAAGAGCATCAGCGATATCGACAGTTGATATGCTCTTCAGAGGAATAGCCTCTGGCCAACGCGTGCACATGTCCACGCAAGTGAGGATAAATTGGTGTCCTCTGGCTGACTTAATTTTGAACGGACCAATGATACCTTTCAGCAACATTTAGCAACTCACCCAGCCTCTCTGCACCTTGTTCCATGAGAAACTTTCTCAGGTCTGGAGCCATGGACTCTCTTAGCTGCTCTATAAGGACCATTTCCTTAAGATCTTGGGTTTTCCCCAGAGCAGTCCATTTCTCCAAGTAGGTCTCTAACCGTGCAGAGAACTGGTGATAGGTCTCACCCGACAGTAGCTTGGCATTTCTAAATTTTTTCCTGTAAAATTCTCCATTCTTTTCATACCTTAACAAAAGAGCCTGCTTTAACATGTCATAATTGTCTTGATCATCCCTGCTCATTTTGGCAAAAACTTCATAAGCTGTTCCCCTAAGACCCTGGGATAACTTTAGGCTCCACCTTTCTCTCTCTAAACCATACGTGGTAGTCAAAAGTTCAAATCTACCCAGAAAACTTTCTATGTCATCGTCTTTCTCAACAAAGTGGTCTAAATGAAATCCCATAGCCGAGGTTGAGGCTCCCTGACTAGCAGTGGCATCGGAGGTAAAGTGGCTGGCACCATTTTCAGGAGCATGGCCTTGTAATTCCAACTCCCTTAGTCGTAACTCGTGCTCCCTCTGCAATCTCCTATCTTCTGCTTCCCTCTCAGCAGCCAGTCTCTTTTCTTCTCTTTCTGCAGCTAATCTCTTTTCCTCTGCTTCTCTTTCAGCCTTTTTTTCTTCTAATTGGAGCCTTTCAATCTCAGCCTTCCTATCCGCCTCCAATGCCCTAGCGTCAGTCTCAATCTGCAACCTCTTAATTTCTTTTTCAGCCTCTAATTTTCTTTCTGCTTCTAATTTCCTGTTCTCCCTATCTCTTTCAATAAATTTGTCACATTCTGAGGTTACATACTGGACCAGCTCTGCCCCATCCATGTCCATCTCTCTAGCAGTCTGCACAGCAGCAGATCGAAACTTTGCCAGATCAACCATTCTGTACTATGCAACCTTTAAAATTTCTAACTAGACAAATTTCTAATTGTGACTAACAATTTCTAATTATGACTAAGAACAACCACAGGCACTGATAGCTCAACCACCATTTAAATTCCACAAAAGAATACTTTTAGTTTTATTTTACAGGTATTTAAAATTCTCTGGACCTGAGACCCTAATATAATTTATAAGAATTTAAAAATCCCGGAATCGAGCTACCAAATATATGTGGTGGATTTGATGTTAAGAAATGTTGTTGTTATGTACTCTTAGTGTACTGAATGAGGTCAGCTGTGAAGGTCCCTGAATATAACAAATTATTATGGTAAGTGTACAGGGTACCTTTCTGCTACCGCCTTTATGATCTCATTCAGACTTATTCTTTGACTAGAATGTATGATGACTACGTTTGGTGTCTAGGGTTATGAATATGTAGTGTAATATTGCATTAACCAACTGAACAGATAAACAATTATTTTATTATCCAACACAACACAACACTACTACGACAATCACATACAAAGTACACTTTAAAAGACTATCTTAAGTAAGTCAGTGGTTGAATGTTGTGTAACGTTAAATTTGTTTCAATTTATTTTGTCCTGACTCTGTTTGTTTGAATAAGGACTGACAATCAAAGTGAAATCAAGGGAATTATTTACATTAATCAATTTACACAATGGATCTTCTGTCCATAATACAAGTATTATTATAATAAAGTGTGTAGGTGTAATTTTCTAAATTAGGTTAATACTGGTATATATATATATATATATATATATATATATATATATATATATATATATATATATATATATATATATATATATATATATATATATATATATATATATATATATATATATATATAATGGTAGGTTGTTAGTTAACATCCCTCCCTATAGTTCATTTGCTTTTCATTTGTCACAGGTGGAATTTTTTAATTAATATTTTCAGTCTTTATTCTTAAAAAACTAGAGTTCATAGAGGTTGAGCTTCCTGGTGCCGAACAGGCACTTATCTTCGAAGGATAACGCCGGTAGATCTTTTCCTAGGCTCGCTGGACAATCTGTTCCACTTATTGAAAGGCAATGGCATCCAGCACGTGCCCGAAATATGCAAACAGTGTCAGGAATCAATCAGTTCCCACGAGCTTGGTTTTACGTTAATGTCAGGGCCACAAAAAACCCTGAAATAAGAAGGTTATGCATCTTTCTTTATAACAAGCATACAATAATATTCCACAATTTATTACAGGTACAGTACAAACAAACGAATAGGGTCAGCTCTTGATGACAACCTATTTTACCATTATATTTTGACGTGACAATGTATACCAGTATTCCTCTCCCCTAATGGTTACAACGCCTCTGCAATTCCAGCAGCAATCTTTTTTCCATACAATAGGATAGGTGTTATGCTTCTTGATGACAATCATATATAATTTTGTAGTTCTACACCTCTCTGATAGTCTATCATATGGTGGATCAATCTCTAGGCTCTGCCTAAGTCTGCCATGGACCCACTTACTTACAGTCGTATTGCAGTATCTCCCATTCAAACTTTATTTTAAATAAAAGGTTAATAAAATCAATCTTACCACAAATTTCAATGAATTATACACAAGTAAACGATGACTGGCAAACAATAATGGCACACTTTAGATCTGCCTTGTCCAGACTGCTTTCTATAGGTTTGAAAAGCACCAGCCTGCTCTCATCGCTCTTTGTTCATCAGAAATTTTTTTCACAATGGCAACGAGCATTCTACGTTTCCGATAATATATAATGTATGGGCCAATGGGACCATGAACTCATTTATTTTGAATCAAACTTTAAAAAAAAAAAACTCTCAAACTACTATGTTTACTACTGCAAATATATTTTTAGTTTTAGGTCAACCAATCCTATCGCGCCTTCCTTTCAACTACCGCCAATCAAATTACAGGTACCTTTTACTCCTTATTTCCCCAAAAGCTTTTTTTCAAAACATGCTATGGAAAAAATAAGCAGGCATGATTTTTGTTTTCGTCAGTCCGTCTTACAATACATAGTATTATTGCCATTATCTTGGTTATTTTTTTACTAGAGGGTAACTGACACCATATTATTGCTCAGGAGATCATAAGGCATCCGAATATATAATTTTTATGGCCTTTTGTATTATGGTTCATAATTCCATATTTTTTCTATGTTAGTCGTTCAAATCTAGAAACTACCACCTGTTCCATTCTTTTTCTAACTATTTTCAAACTAAATACGTGACTTGTCCGTAGTACGTTAGAATTACGTCATTCCTTATAAGAGCTAAGGTTGTTTACATGATTCAATTGACGAACATTTTTTAGTTTTGTATCGTAATTTGAAAATCGCCCAAGGCTATTTCGCGCGAGTTGGCTTTTGTGCAATCAACGCGAGACGGCGTCCCTATGTTCTGTCTTTCTATCCCTTCCCTCCTTTTCTTTTATTCTATCACTCTATCGTCTTGAACTTGCACAAGTGTTACATTTAATCTCAAGGACGAATTTCGAAAAGACAGTATCTTTCATTCGGCTATAAGGCTTATCAAAATCCGCATACCGGCTGGCGTGGGGACGAAGAAGCTGGACTCAATTTTTATGTTCTATCTTTTTTTTGACTGTATGCACTATAATATTCTCTAATTTAGCTATTGTATTTAGAATATCGTCACACCGTCGGCACACTAGGGTGACGTGGTCAACATCACGCCGGCCGCCTTAACCTTCCCAGAGTTGCTCTGGTACCCATTTGGGGCTGGGTCGACCCAGGAGCCGTTTGTGGCCTAAAAAAATCCCACCTCATCTGGGGATCGAACCATAAACCACTGCGCAAGGAAGCCAGTGCACTAACCACAATGCTACTGCGGCTCCCTGTGACTGCATGTAGTTCTTCGTAAAACTTATCCTTGACATCATCCCGGTTTGTCATAGTTGGTGCATACGCGCTAATGATTGTAGCATGTTTCCTTCCATAAAGCAGGGGGATCTTGACCGTCATGAGTCGGTCATTTATTCCCTTTGGGGGCCTCGCTAGCTTGCCAACAATTGCTGTTTTGTTTGCAAATCCAACCCCTGCTTCTCGTCTTTCTTCAGATCCTCTTCCGCTCCAATAGAATGTATAACCTGCACCCTTTTCGCAAAGTTGGCCCTCGCCTGCAAGTCGAGTTTCACTCAGTGCTGCTATGTCAATGTTGTATCTGGCCAGTTCTCTCCCAATCAGGGCAGTTCGCCTCTCAGGTCTGTTTGCGTTAAAGTCTTTGTCAAGGAGAGTGCGCACATTCCATGCGCCTATAATGAGGGGGGAAAATCTGTTCTTTCTTTTTCTTATGTGTCTCCCGCCGAAGTAGGGTACCCACCAACCGCGGTAAGCTGGTTAGGTAATGGTGGAGCAGGCAATGTTTAGGGCACCTTTTATAGCCCCTTCCTCGTGCCATGGAGGTGAGCAGTGCTTTCCTAAAGAGGGCTGCTCAGTCACTCAGGGGGCTGCCGAATCCCACTGCTGCTCCGATCAGTGGAAGACGACCATATGGCTTGAGCCGCCTGTGTGTAGGTCTGCGACTACGACTGCCAGCGTCGCACGCCTGCCGCTTCGCCGCTCGCCCATCGCCACAGGACTTGTTGTGAGTGGATGGATAAGTGGATGAAAGAGTGACTTGCGCAGGGATTTGATTTAAAGTGTGGAAGAGTTGCGCAATTCGTCGACCTCACTCTCTAGCCTGGGTCCATCTGAATACAGTGGCAAGACAAGTAAGACGACTGGAGATGAAGTCAGGTGCAGTGGATGACCAGGGCTTTCTACGTGCTTCGCCGTGCTCCTTACGCTCCACAGCGCGTTGCTGGTAATCGCCATCATGCCCGTTGAACCAACAAGTGGTTTCTTCCGCGCAGTCTATCGAATCCAGTCTTCGCATGCATGGGTATGCAGACCCTAACTCACCGAAGGTTTATAACCAGTTGGCTACCCTCACCTAGTTTAGCCGGCCTGTCAAAGCCGTTTCCCGGGGGGGGGGGGGCTGCTGTCGCATGCTGACAGCTACGAGGAGCCACAGGTGAGAGCTGGGTGCCAGGTTTGGACCAAAGGTGGCCGAGCTGCCCTGAAAAGGGCATGACAGCTCCTTCACCAGAGGTACTACCAATACCTGACATCCCAAATCCCCCTATTAGACGTATATTCACCTGCTCCCCAACGTATATAAATAAACCAGAGACCCACTGAACCTGGGGTGCTCCCGACTGGGTACTATTCGGACCTTTATCCCTATTGTTACTTCCTCTCATTTTGTTTCCACCCTGTTTGCTTCTTAAGGAGCATGGCGTAGTCTGGCTTAGTTTGACTGTAGTACGCCTACAGGTTAAGGAAAATGTGTACGGCTTTTGTTTAACCACAGAACATGTTTGTTCGTGCTAGACAATGTGAATACAATAAATACAATTTAATCAGCAGGCTAATATATCTATGACTTTCCCCATCGGTGAACAAACGTTTACACTGACTGAAATTCTGAAATAAAACGGTATCTATAATTAAATTAGTATGAAACAAACATAAAGGTATGTTTTCAGGCACTCGTAAGAAATCAAGAAGTAGAACACTAGATAACAGAAAAACAACAGACATGAGTGGCTTACCCAGGATTCGAACACTGGACCTTCCGTGCACAGGCCTCGGGTTTCCTTTCCTTATATGTTATATCTATAATTATTGTTAGGGGTGCGGAGATAAAGGGGAAAGATAAATGTATTATATTTATTGCTGATATGAAATAGCTAACGCATAGATATTAATAAGTCTAAGGGTTATTGTTACACATATTTTGTGGACACAGTCGCTTGAATATATATTTGTAATTGGACAAATAGTGCCGTTTCCGCTTAATTAGAAGCTGGGCCATATTTAAGAATCAGTCATGGTGGGCAACGATCTAGGGCAGTGCCCCTCAACATTTTTTACTTCATGACACACTTAAGTGTCCTTCGAAATTGTACGGTACACTATAACATTTAAGTAGGCGGGTATGCTAAATATTAGAAAATTTCGCTGCAATCATAAGACAAGGCTTCTTTATTTTCTTCTGATTGATTGGTGCATAATGATACATCAACCTATTGTTTGTATAATTGAACATGTGGGATTCCTCCGTAATATTTTACCATATGTCATAACACGGGCAAGACACTCTGGAAACTAGATAAATTATGAATTGCACAACATAAATTCTGCTATAACTTTATGGTTAATGCCTCGAACAGGATAATTCTTTTTTTGAATGTGAATAGCAACTACAAATACATGTAATTATGGCAATGGGAAATCCTTATCTTTGGTATTTGACAATGAAATTAGGAATTTGTTGGTAAATTCGCAGAACAGCATTGAAATCCCCCGAACGTTTTCAAGAGAAAAGTGAACTCAAACGAGGACCTCTGAGAAAACAATAATTAGACCTCATATCAGGTATAAAAGCCCGACTCAAATCCTCACAGACAAAGAAGCCAAAAGAGGAAGAACTAGCTATAACAAAATTGAAGTAGGCTTAGGGAAGTTTGAAATTAAGTGCTTAATTGCTCAAGCAATAACTAAAGAGTGGATAACAGCATGGGACCAAAGTAAAAAGCAAGACACTCATATAAAATCCTTAAAAAAAACAAAGCAAAAATGTCAATTACAAGATGAACTAAAAATAACAATTAATAAAAAATTGCTGAGGCTCAAGCTTGGAACTGGATATTTCATGATTGAGGAACCCACATGTGAAGAGTGTCAAGAACCAAACACAATTAGACACTTTCTGGTGGACTGCAAAAAATATGACCAGCAGAGGCAAAACATTAAGACATACTGTAGTAACCACAAGGTAGAAATGAGTGTAGAAAATCTCATAGGCACAAAGACCCCTTCAGAAGTGGAAAAGTTAATAAAACACAATATTACAAAAACTAAAGCTAACATATAAAAAATAAATAAGGATCCGAGCCAGTAGTCCACACTGGTAAAAGACTCCCCCCAGATACATACAGATTAACCAAATAAACCGTCCAGTGAAAATTAAAAACATACCAGCATAGAAAATATCATATTTTGAATAAAAAAGCCATTTTGAACTATATATAACTACAAAAGGAAAAATACCTACTAGAGATAATATAGTATAAAATAAATACAAACATAAACATATTACAATAAAGGAAACACGTCCTGATATAACCAACAGCTCCTTGTACATGGTAGATGGTTGAAAGAGGCGTGCTACAAAGAAAAGTAGCAAACACATTAATTTAAAAAAATCACTACACGATCTGACAGAGCTGAGAAAATATCCAGAGGGCTGACTCTTATTGTCAGAAGTCTTAACCCACAACACAATAAGATAACTGAGAAGTAGCCACAACTGACCGCTATTGTGAGCGATTTGTAGATCGAAGCTTCAAACAGCCGCAGACTTCGACGTGCCACTGTGTTCTGAAAGTATGCTTGTAAACTTAAAAAAGATCTTGGTGAATTAATGTTCATTTAAAATTGATGAATATTTAAAACTAATGTTATGCTTAACATAAATCCTCCTGTCTTTATCTTGCCTTGTGCCCGAAGGAAGATGGTTTCCACTGTTATATAACCTCAATCCTGAACAGCATTGGCTCACCTAAAAGTCCTTGTTAGGACTGACCGACGCTAGTAATAAAAGCTTACAGTAATTTGTAGGGCTTTGCTTTTGGGTGCTGTGACGGTATTGCCTCCCCTGCTTTGCAGTAGTGGTCCAACAGTGGCCAAAACTCAAGAGTATCTAATATGGGATTCAAAGGTGTCTACCATCGCACAAGATTACTCTTGGCAGATTTGTAAATAGAAAGGTAATGACGCTTCTATCTCAATGGAGTTTTCACAAGATATTCAGATAAGCGAAAACAATGATGCATTGGCTGAGCACGTTAATTCTAGAATCTGCCGACAACATTTGTGAAGAATTATGCAATGATTAATCTTAGCTCGTTGTCATAAAATTAACCATGATACAACGTTAAAATATCTCCAATGATACAACGTAGGGATAAAAACTAATGCGTAAGCTACTAGAATACGTGATCGCCCACGCCACGGGTCACCACCCGCCATGGAAATTAAATTGTTAGACGTGAAGGCAAAACGTTTACCCTTGGAGCGGGATGAGAACGGAGATCAGAGGAAAAAAATATGACTGAAACGTGCTTGGAACTAGCAAGGCTAAAAGGATGCAAATTGGTGGGGCAAGGAAAAATTCACGTCCCCAAGTTGACACAAGGTAAAGAAATCGACAAAAGGGACCTTAGCT
This sequence comes from Oreohelix idahoensis, assembly GCA_024509875.1. Lineage (NCBI taxonomy): Eukaryota > Metazoa > Mollusca > Gastropoda > Stylommatophora > Oreohelicidae > Oreohelix > Oreohelix idahoensis. The sequence goes on from JAMPIV010018993.1 coordinate 174,018, forward strand.
ATTATACGCCACAGTCATTTCTTGGACGCTTTTGCGATAACTTAGTCCGTTTATTTGAATGCAGTGATGAACGCATTATAGAAGATTCTAGAAAATATTTGAAAAGTAACTTTTTCTTAATAATAATGTTAGGAATATAAAACCTAGCTGGCCGGATGGCCCATCTTGAGCAGTGAAATAATATGCTTTCATTTATACAGACGGATAGATAATAAGAAAGATATTGACAAAAGACTGTGTTGTTCATATCAGCGAGCGTCTGCATTGAAACAAAAATGTCCCTAATTTTCAAAAACTGCAGACTTGAGACTCAAAGCGCTAAAATCTAGTTGGTATGAAAGAGAGGGGATGGGCTGGAGAATTGTGGCTAAAAATAACTTTAAAGGCAAAATTGTGTAGGGGAAGGCAGAGTTGGTTCAAAAAAACAAGTGTGTTTTTTTATGAAACGCAAGTAGAGACGGACGGACCAACAGACAATAAGGCATACTTGACTGAGGTATGACTGAAATGACTTTTTATTAGTAGGTTTGAATTTGAAAGGAAAAAAGGCGGTGATTGGCCATAGATGAATATATTATCGGCGCTCAGACGCGCATTTTTGCCATTCGTTATAAGTTGTCCTAGTAGACACAGTAAATAATATAGTGGTGTATTCCCAGAAGCAAATTGATATCTTTAGAGGGACGCCATATTAAAGCCAGCAGCTCAGCTGAGTTTTGCTAGCAATTAACTGTGTTCTATATTCATAATTCTGGTAAGACTGAAAGTATTTCTTTGTATATTTTAATATGTGTTTAATGTTTCGAGTGATTTGATACTGCCATATCAAAATCTATCCCTTACAACAAGTAAGGATTCGCTCTAGACCCCCCGCCCCAGTTCAGGGTCTAGAGACAAATAAAATACATAAACTCTAGTAAGGATTATGAAGGACAGATCAAGTGTTGAGATCAGTGAAACATATCACCTATCCTATTCTATGGCAGAAAGCTAATGAACATATTTCAGAATATGTAGTCTGGGAGAACTTATCCTATGTGAAACCAACTTGGTAAGATGTGTTGTTTGGTCAAAGAGATCTGACCCGTCTATGTGTTGTTGTTGTGTGTAGTGTTGTGTCCAGAAATGGGTTAGAGGATGGAATTCTGACACATGACCAATACTTTATTGCAGAGCTGTGAGTTTTTATTTGGCACCAATGTGGTGTCAAATGATGAGTTAACTAATACAAGAGTGGACCCGTGCAGTTTATATTTTGGCAGAGCAGCCTGATATTGCCCCCAAGCACGGAGAGGTGGGGCCACCAGATCTCATCACCAGAGCTGCACATTCAAGCTACGTGAGCGTCTGGTCTGCTGAGAATTCACCAACTCAACTTATTTTCTAACACACCCATAAAATTTCCATCAAATAACTGGACAATGTGTAGTCGCCATAGACAGGGAGTGATGAGGCCACCCCAACAGCACATCCATTAAGTGTTCTCCCAAATAGATTACAACTAGAAACAGTAGTAATATTAACTAGTCTAGTAACATACATATGTACACACCTTTCATTTATCATGTCATATTCATGCATTTCTTTCCTAATTGCAAAACCTTTCATATGTTTTGACCAAAATAAAACCTTGGTTCAGAACAAATAAATTTAAAGAAAATTACTATCCAAATTTTACACATCTCGAGTTAGTTCAGTGTGTTATAACATTTTATTACTATTATTAGACTGGTTAAATATCTGTGTGTGTGTTTGCAAACCACCACAACACATTACATATCAATACCCTAGAATTTTAACGTAGCCACATTCATTAGTAAAAATAAGATAGGTGTGAGGTCGTAGTGGTAGCAAGAAGGGCCTTCTGACAATTCACAGCTACACTTATCTCAGGAGCCTTCACAGCTGGCCTTATGCATCACATTAAGTAATATCTCAATCAGACAATACCATCAAAACCACTACATATATTGGGGTCTCTGGTCCCGGGATAATTAGCCTATCAATAAAATTTGGATCTCCTGGGGGGAGAAATAAATTAGGGGAACACATTTTAAAAATTAAAAGTGTCCCTGAAAATAAAAGTTGGTGAATCTTCACAGCCAGTGGTAGTTAATTGATTAATTAATTAATTAGAATTATTTAAGACTAGAGTAATTAGAATTACTTTGGTGGTTGGAAATTTTACTTTGCTCATTGCTAGATTTGTTTAAAAAGTATGGCGGAGCTAGCCAAATTCAGATCAGCTGCTGTGCTAACGGCAAAGGAGATGGGAATGAATGGTCAAGTTTTAATTCAATATGTAACGGCTGAATGTGATAAGTATATTGAACGGGAAGAAAGAAGATTAGAAAAAGAGGCTGAAAGAAAATTAGAGTCTGAAAGGTTGGCTGAAGAGAAGAGGTTACACATTGAGGCTGATAAAGAACTTAAGAGGCTGCAGATTGAGGCAGAAGAAAAACGACAGCAAAGGGAAGCAGAAGATAAAAAGGCCGAAAGGGAACCAGAAGATAAAAAGGCCGAAAGGGAGGCAGAAGATAGAAGATTGCAGAGGGAGCACGAATTACGACTAAGGGAGCTGGAGCTACAAGGCCAGGCTCCTGAAAATGGTGCCAGCCCTTTTGCCTCAGATGCTACGCCCAGTCTGGGAGCCTCAACATCAGCTATGGGGTTTCATTTAGACCATTTTGTTGAGAAAGACGATGACATAGAGGGGTACCTAGGACGTTTTGAGTTATTAGCTACTACATATGGGTTAGAGAGAGAGAGGTGGAGTTTAAAGCTATCACAGGGACTGAGAGGCACTTCTTATGAAGTCTTCGCAAAAATGAACAGAGAAGACCAAGACAATTATGACATGTTAAAGCAGGCTTTGTTATTGAGGTACGAAAAAAATGGGGAATTTTATCGTAAGAAATTTAGAAATGCCAAACTGTTGTCTGGGGAGACATACCACCAATTCTCTGCCAGACTGGAAACCTATTTGGAGAAATGGACTGCTCTGGGGAAGACCCAAGATCTGAAAGAGATGATCATGATTGAGCAATTGAGAGAGTCCATGGCTCCAGACATGAGAAAATTTCTCATGGAACAAGGTGCAGAGAAGTTGGGGGAGGTTTTAAATGTCGCTGAGAGGTATCAGACAGCCCAGGCAGAGGTAAGTGGTGCTAAAAAGAAGCACACAGACAATTTTAAAGCTCCACAGCAATTTAATAAATTTGATAATAGAGAGCAGGGAAATAAAGGTAGGACAAACTTTGAACGGCCAAGAAATGACTACCGAGACAGAAACTCACAGTTCAATGACCAAAAATCCAATGAAAGAAAATCGTTTAACCAAGGAAAAAGATGGTGTAAATGGTGCAAGAAAGATAACCATAACACCGAATTTTGTAGAAGGAAACCTTCAAACATTGCTGCAATGAAGTCGGGGACTCAAAGATTAAAGGTTAATCCTAAGGGACAGCAGGAACCTTATCACCCCCCAGTTTGTGAGGATGTTATTTGTAATGGGGTCACCATAAGGTGCCTTTATGATACAGGTTTGGATTATGATTCAGTTGTGAAGTCTAGCCTAGTGGACCCAAGTCAGTATACCACAGAAACAGTGGAAATACAAGGGGCAACTAAGGACATACCACTCATGACACTTCCCATCGCAAGGAAAACGTGAAAACTCGCTATGTGGAAGGAGAAATCAGAGCAGCAGTGATAGATGAACCAATCTACCCTCTGATATTGGGGTGTAGATACGTCTTCTTGGGGAATCCCGAGAGACCTGTGATCATGGCGACAGTGCAGACCAGGTCACAGAAGAAGGAGGAAGAAGGTGAACCTATAAATGCTCATCCAGAGGAGATGAGGAAGGCGCAGGCTGAGGATAGGACACTCAAGTCATGTTTTAAAAAATTGCCCAATTGCCACACACCTCCAAGTAAGGGGGAATATTTTATGAAGAATAAACTATTATACAGGAAGGCCGGAGCTGGAACAAATGGTCACAACCAGCTTGTTCTTCCCACTTCATATAGGGATAAAGTGATGGAACTCGGGCATGCGATTCCCTTCAGTGGTCACATGGGGATTAGCGCCACAGGACAGCGTATAGCTTGTCATTACTTCTGGCCAGGGATAACGGAGGATATAAAAAGATATGTCAAATCCTGCCCAGAATGTCAAAGGGTAGCTCCAAAGCACTGGACTGCTCCTGCAACTCTAGGGGAAATGCCCATAGTGGGAACACCTTTTGAGAGGGTTGCAGTGGATATTGTGGGACCTCTCACTCGGACCAAGAGGAGGAACAGTTACATCCTTACTCTCTGGTGGACACTTGTTCTATGTGGGGAGAGGCGGTAGCCCTGCCATCAATTGATTCAAAACATGTAGCAGAGGCACTACTTACAATATTTACCCGATTAGGATTCCCGCATCAAATCTTGACGGATAATGGATCTCAGTTCAAGGGGAAACTAACGGAAGAAGTTTTTAAGCTATTTCAAGCCAGACACTTTCATTGTAGTCCGTACCATCCGCAAGGGAACGGCCAGGTAGAGAGGTTCAACGGGACTCTCATTTCTATCCTGAGAAAGCTGGCACACGAAAAACCGGATCTGTGGGACCAATTCCTGCCCGCCGCATTGTTTGCGTATCGGGAGGTACCACATAGTTCAACCGGGATGGCTCCCGCAACTCTGCTATTTGGGAGGCCAATAAAAGGTCCATTAGAAGCACTATTAAGGACCTGGACAGATGAGAAGGCGGAAGAGACTGTTACCTCATCTTATCAATACGTGAACGAACTGACCACTCGTTTGAAAGCTGGATGGAAACTGGCAAATGATAATTTGAAACAAGCCAGGAAGAAACATGCAGCATATTTTAATAGGAAGGCAAAGGACAGAGAACTAGCTGTGGGAGATAAGGTGCTGCTTCTACTACCCGGTAGCCAGAATAAATTACAAATTGGATGGCAAGGTCCATATACGGTTCTAGAGAAGGTGTCTAGAACAAACTATAAAATTGACAAAAAGGGGAAGGAGAAAGTTTATCATGTAAACCTGTTAAAGAAGTATCTGGACAGACCACTCCAGGAAAGCAACCCCTTACTGACCTTAGCTATCGCAACTCAAATGCAAAAGGAACCACTCACCTCACATGAATATCCATTACATCCTTGTGAAATAGCAGCACAGGTAAAAGTCAGTAATCACCTGACTAAAAACCAGAGGGAGAGAGTTCAACAGGTTCTGGAGGAACATACAGATGTATTAACAGATAAACCAGGCCATACAAATTTGCTACAGTATGACATGAAACTGGTAGACTCAAACCCAATCTGTATGAGAGCCTATTCTATTCCGTTCGCGAAGGAGAAGGCATTGAAAGAAGAAAGAGATTATTTGTTGAAGGAGGGGATTATTTCACACAGTGAATCATCTTTTAGCTCTAGTGTCGTTTTGTTGAGAAAACCGTCTGGGGAACACAGACTGTGCATAGATTACAGGAAACTGAATGCTGTCACAGAAGGACAAGTGGATCCATTACCAGACACAAAACAGTTATTTGCCAGACTGAACAAGGCAAAATACTTTTCAAAGGTGGATCTTAGTAAAGGCTATTACCAGATCCCAGTGAAGCCTGAAGTGAGACCTTATTTGGCCTTTAGCACTTCAGATGGACATTATGAATTCAACATGCTACCATTCGGACTGAAAAATGCTCCGAGTGTATTTTCAAGGATGATGCGCAAATTGTTGGATCCCCTGAATAAACCATGTATCACGAATTTCATGGATGATATTCTCGTCGCCACAGAGACATTTGAAGAACACATTGAAGCTCTAGAAATGTTATTTAATAGGCTTAGGGAGGCGAACTTAACTGCTAGGCCAACAAAATGTTGTATTGGATGCAAAGAGTTGGAATTCTTGGGACACACTGTATATCAGGGTAACATGACCCCTGATCCCAAGAACTTGGAAAAACTGCAGAGAGCACCTAGACCACAAACAAAAAAGGACGTGTGATCATTCGTGTCGTTATGCGGATTTTATCAAAAATATATCAAAGATTTTAACTCTATTTGTGCTCCTCTGACTGATCTGACTCGCAAGGGACTTCCAGATAAAATTATTTGGACTGCGCAAAGTGAATTAGCGTTCCAAGACTTAAAGGAAAAACTCACTAGCAAGCCTATTCTCAAACTGCCTGATTTGACACAGGACTTTGTCTTAAGAACCGATGCCAGTAATGTAGGACTCGGAGCGGCTTTGTTGCAAAGATCATCTTCACCTGATGGGGAATTGAAACCAGTCGCTTATGCAAGCCGCAAATTGAATAAGGCGGAACAAGGATACTCCACAAGCGAAAAAGAATGTTTAGCGTTAATCTGGGCAATAAAGAAGTTTCAAATCTATCTGTATGGTAGGACTTTTGTGGTCGAGACGGACCATCAGCCTCTCGTATTCTTATCTCAGGCTAAGCATGAAAACGCAAGATTGCTGAGGTGGTCTTTATTGCTTCAACCTTATCAGTTTAGTATCCAATATATCCCAGGCAAATTGAATGTCGGTGAAGATTTCCTCAGTCGGCACCCCTGTGATCAAAATTAGAGTAATGGCAGGAGTGAGGAGAGATTTTATCTATGTGTATCACTGGTTTTGGAACTTGCCGTAGGCATGTTTTCAAGTGGGGAGATGTGTCATAAAATTAACCATGATACAACGTTAAAATATCTCCAATGATACAAAGTAGGGATAAAAACTAATGCGTAAGCTACTAGAATACATGATCGCCCACGCCGCGGGTCACCCACCCGCCATGGAAATTAAATTGTTAGACGTGAAGGCAAAACGTTTACCCTTGGAGCGGGATGAGAACGGAGATCAGAGGAAAAAAATATGACTGAAACGTGCTTGGAACTAGCAAGGCTAAAAGGACGCAAATTGGTGGGGCAAGGAAAAATTCACGTCCCCAAGTTGACACAAGGTAAAGAAATCGACAAAAGGGACCTTAGCTATTATACGCCACAGTCATTTCTTGGACGCTTTTGCGATAACTTAGTCCGTTTGTTTGAATGCAGTGATGAACGCATTATAGAAGATTCTAGAAAATATTTGAAAAGTAACTTTTTCTTAATAATAATGTTAGGAATATAAAACCTAGCTGGCCGGATGGCCCATCTTGAGCAGTGAAATAATATGCTTTCATTTATACAGACGGATAGATAATAAGAAAGATATTGACAAAAGACTGTGTTGTTCATATCAGCGAGCGTCTGCATTGAAACAAAAATGTCCCTAATTTTCAAAAACTGCAGACTTGAGACTCAAAGCGCTAAAATCTAGTTGGTATGAAAGAGAGGGGATGGGCTGGAGAATTGTGGCTAAAAATAACTTTAAAGGCAAAATTGTGTAGGGGAAGGCAGAGTTGGTTCAAAAAAACAAGTGTGTTTTTTTGTGAAACGCAAGTAGAGACGGACGGACCAACAGACAATAAGGCATACTTGACTGAGGTATGACTGAAATGACTTTTTATTAGTAGATTTGAATTTGAAAGGAAAAAAGGCGGTGATTGGCCATAGATGAATATATTATCGGCGCTCAGACGCGCATTTTTGCCATTCGTTATAAGTTGTCCTAGTAGACACAGTAAATAATATAGTGGTGTATTCCCAGAAGCAAATTGATATCTTTAGAGGGACGCCATACTAAAGCCAGCAGCTCAGCTGAGTTTTGCTAGCAATTAACTGTGTTCTATATTCATAATTCTGGTAAGACTGAAAGTATTTCTTTGTATATTTTAATATGTGTTTAATGTTTCGAGTGATTTGATACTGCCATATCAAAATCTATCCCTTACAACAAGTAAGGATTCGCTCTAGACCCCCCGCCCCAGTTCAGGGTCTAGAGACAAATAAAATACATAAACTCCAGTAAGGATTATGAAGGACAGATCAAGTGTTGAGATCAGTGAAACATATCACCTATCCTATTCTATGGCAGAAAGCTAATGAACATATTTCAGAATATGTAGTCTGGGAGAACTTATCCTATGTGAAACCAACTTGGTAAGATGTGTTATTTGGTCAAAGAGATCTGACCCGTCTATGTGTTGTTGTTGTGTGTAGTGTTGTGTCCAGAAATGGGTTAGAGGATGGAATTCTGACACATGACCAATACTTTATTGCAGAGCTGTGAGTTTTTATTTGGCACCAATGTGGTGTCAAATGATGAGTTAACTAATACAAGAGTGGACCCGTGCAGTTTATATTTTGGCAGAGCAGCCTGATATTGCCCCCAAGCACGGAGAGGTGGGGCCACCAGATCTCATCACCAGAGCTGCACATTCAAGCTACGTGAGCGTCTGGTCTGCTGAGAATTCACCAACTCAACTTATTTTCTAACACACCCATAAAATTTCCATCAAATAACTGGACAATGTGTAGTCGCCATAGACAGGGAGTGATGAGGCCACCCCAACAGCACATCCATTAAGTGTTCTCCCAAATAGATTACAACTAGAAACAGTAGTAATATTAACTAGTCTAGTAACATACATATGTACACACCTTTCATTTATCATGTCATATTCATGCATTTCTTTCCTAATTGCAAAACCTTTCATATGTTTTGACCAAAATAAAACCTTGGTTCAGAACAAATAAATTTAAAGAAAATTACTATCCAAATTTTACACATCTCGAGTTAGTTCAGTGTGTTATAACATTTTATTACTATTATTAGACTGGTTAAATATCTGTGTGTGTGTTTGCAAACCACCACAACACATTACATATCAATACCCTAGAATTTTAACGTAGCCACATTCATTAGTAAAAAAAAGATAGGTGTGAGGTCGTAGTGGTAGCAAGAAGGGCCTTCTGACAATTCACAGCTACACTTATCTCAGGAGCCTTCACAGCTGGCCTCATGCATCACATTAAGTAATATCTCAATCAGACAATACCATCAAAACCACTACACTCGTTCAAGCCCCCACCTCTGATTTACTCAGTGGAACTCTTATTATTTTGGCATAGCTCTATTTAGAGTGTATTTAGTAAGTTGACTGAGACAAACATGCAGTAAGTTTAAAATGATTAAATCCAAGTTAAATTTGTATAATTACAAATAAAAAAATTTAATAATCACTTCAGTTTAAACAGTTTGAAAACAAGTGAACAGTTTAAAAGAAAGGGTTCATCATTGTTTGATAGTAGGTTCTATGAAAAAAAGTTCACTTTGGCAGCTTATTTATTGCACGTAGCTGCCAGTGGTTATTTCTGCTCCTGCTGGTTTGTGTCACATAGGTCTTTATATCATTAAATTGCGTACATCTTCTTCCTATTCTCTCACCCGCATCCTTTATTTTATTATCTTTCCTTACTTGTTTTTTTTTCCTGTATTTTTCGCATCACTTGTTTTGCGAATAATATTTTCTTCAGTATCCTCAAACTTTACCTTGTGTTTATTCTCATACTGGGATACGTAATTTTATTACATAGATGTCAGTCAGACGTGAAGTGCGATTTAGTTGCAGTCCATCTCAGACATCGAGCCGACTTGGGTCTGCACCTTCAGATGACACGACACTCCTGAGTTAGATTCTCGACGTAAACGCGTGAGAATGCTAGGAGAGAGCCGACATCCGTCTGCATTTTCACCGGTCAACAACTAGTTGCATCGGCCGAACGATTAAGCAGGAGCGAATATTTACACCTTATAGTCGCAGTTTCTGACGGTTGTCTGAGATTTGCAACTGACACGCGCTTTTCCCGGTCAGTTTGTTACCGCAGGTGCGTAATCACACTGGTGGCAGTTACGACACGCCTCTAAGTTAAACGTAGCTGTTATGAGAAGGGGGAGAGATCGGGGCGGGGGAGATAGTTCATCCTTTGTCTGGTTTAAAATATTAACCCACGTTTGAAACTATTTCTTTTCACTCAGTAACTTTGCAGTTAGACTAGAACAACCTTCGTTCGATTTCTAAATAATCTCTGTTAATAGAGATGGCCTTTTGTTTGGTCGAAGTGGTTTAAGTTCTTAGTACTTCTGTGTTTTGAGGTAAATATTATATATAATAGATCTCTAGTATTTTGTGAAGTGATTTAGTGTTAAAATCGCCGATTTCATTTTAAACTAGTTCTGTGTGCAGAGTGAATATTTTGATAGTTTGTTATTTCTTTAATCGACGAGTTGCAGTGGAAATACAAAATAAATTGTATTTTTAGCTTACTAAACAAGTAGCTGAAATGAGTTTAATTTAACTGTTAAATACTCAGTCGAAACTGTTTTAATAACTAACTTATAAATGCTAGGTGCGACATCAGTGAATATTGACGGAATACGAAGATATTCCTAATTCCTGATGATTGATTTTTATGTAACTTATTTCACGGGAAGTTTTAAATATAAGTCAAGCTGTAGGCTTGTCGTGTAAAATGTAAGTTATATTGAGTACATATATGTAAATTATTTGATATGTGTTCTTTCCATTCTTATAGTGAAACGGTGGTACCCAACATGCCAGCGTTTAGTAAAGAGACATATTTGTGTGAAGCATAGACAGTTCCTATCTTTAACCACGTGGGTTTTTTTGTTTCAAGTAACACTGGTCTGACAGTGCATATGCCATCAGAGAGAGACAGTAATAGCAATCCCACTAACGGTTTCTTAAGACTAGAAATATATATATTGGGCTTTTGAGCCAGTTCATATTGCTCCACAAATTTAAATGTACATGCTGCCTGGCGGCGAGAATATTACAAGAATAACATTAACATTCCGACAGAGATTGTGACTAGTATTGTGGTGACCAAATATAGTACCTGCCTGAAAGAAGACACCGATCTGACATTCCTTAAATCCTAGAATCCAAAGCTAATGACATTGTGCTCTGCTAACTTTCGTGCCTGGACAAATTTTATGTGACTTAATCAGACATTTGGAAAAACTTAGAACACCCAAGGAATCGTTCCCTGAGACAGAAAGTTCAGTACGTCTTTTGGAACTGGGGGTTTCTTGGACGATGACTGAATTTTTCGGGTCTGTGCGAAGGTCCTAGAATTATTATGTTCCCAGAGGCAGCGAGCAAAGTTGTGAGTATATATGTGTGAGCAAGGCCATGGCTGAATGAATGAGAGTACACAGGTCAGAGTGTTATTTTACCGGTGTATTATTGTCACCAATTTGCTGTCTTAACTTTGTTTAATCTGCAGGATTTGTTACAAATGCTAGAGTTTCTTTTTCTTAGGCTAAATCAGATTATCCAACTCTGTTCATACATTTACGAGAAAGAAAGAAACCTCTTAGACTCAACCCTATGTATTCTATAACTCTTTGGGCCATCATCTGTTCTATTAACGGGGCTGTGGGCTAAACCTAGAGTAAGATTCTAACGGGCTATCATCCTTGTAGCATTTGTTTTTCTTAAATTTTATGACTATTTGTATATGTTTTCTCCTTGATGTATTTCTTTGGTGTTGTGAGAAGATTTTTTTTTAATGATAATAATAAAAAATCTCTCTTGAACTAATCAGTGCGTTGGTCAGCTCGTTCTAAAAAAATATATATATCCATTGTCATAGATTTCCCACGTCTGTGTGTTTAACTGTCGTCACGTGTATGTGCGTGCCCGTGATTAGATAGAAATATATGTAATATATATATCTGTGTTTAGACTGTCTGACTACTTTAGATCTGTCGTAGAAGATAGGTGAGAGAGAGAGAAGATTTTCCGCTCTCAGAGACAGCCTCTATATCACATTCTATCACCTCACTCGTGGAAATCTATGTTTTTTATTTCCATCTCTCACTGTGACTATCACTCATTCCAACCTATTCAGAAGGGACCAACCTAAGTCTTAATACTCCTATCGAAAAAAATCTACGACAGTTTGGTTCTTTTTACACTGCTCACGCTCGTCGCTAGCCAAGGTTGTAGGGTGCAGCTCGTTATCAGGAATGTCAAGGAGAGTCTACAAAGTTGGTCCCTTGTCTTAAAGCGTAGGCCACAGTTCCCTTCTTGTTCCAGAGATAGTGCCCTTCAGCTGGTACAACTACCAACAAATATGGTATAAGAATAGAACGAAACGCTCTCCTGAGTATTGCGTTTTCTGACACATACTGATGTGTCCCCTTTCTCCTAGTCTAAAATCCCATTTACTCAAAATTTACCCTCGATGAGAATTAACTTTAATCCCTCGTGAGAAAACTTTCTTTACATTTAAATTGAAAAACTTTATAGTTACTTTACATTTAAATGAAAAGGTTAATAGTACAGATAGAATATGTTTACATTTACATTTTCACTGATTGAAAAGTGTTCACAATATAAGTTGAATATGTTTTCATTTATGTTTACACTGATTTGAAAAGTTTTAAAGTGAATTTGTTAACATCGACATTTACACTGGTTTGAAACTGTAAGTATTATAATTAAAATGTACATCATTTCTTTCATCTTTCCCTCCCTGCTCCCTATGGAACTTGGGACTACTTTATGCTTTTAGTTCTCCTTAAGTATTGTTTCCATGCTTTTTTCTACTCTCTTATTTTCTCTTTAACTTCCTCTGTCCACCAACGTGTCGTCTTTCTCTTCTTTCCAAGTCGGACTTCACCAATAAACCCCTGATATCTGGTCTTAACTTCTAGCTCTCTCGGCATGCAGGTCTTAATGCGCACTTCTCCTGTTCGTTTACTTAGCTTCTTGCGTGATGTTAGGCAATTCCGAGGTCGAGCAACTCTTTCAGTTGTTCATTTAATTGTTAGCAGGTAGTAATCACTTCTAATCTCTGTCCCTTTCCAGACTCTAGCATCCCAGACATACTTGAATGAGTTCTTCCTATCTATGGCAAAGTCGATCACTGATTTCTCATTCTTTCTTGGTTCACATCTAGTGTAAGCATGTATGCGCTTATGTGGGAACGTTGTGTTTGTAATGATCAGATTTTGATCAGTGCAGAATCTAAGGAGTCGCTTTCCATTGTCATTAAGAGTATCTTCTCCATACCTTCAAATAACTCCACCCCATCTAGCATGGTCATTTCCAATTCTGGCATTGAAATCCCCGAGCAGGATAATTTCATCTAGGCTGTTGTCTATTGTCCTTTGAAGCAGCTTTCAGGATCCTTTTGTTTAAATTGGATAAATCCAAGGACAGACTTTTTTTATATGAATTGTTTTGTTTTCTTCTAAAAATCAAAACCATTTGCTCTCGATGTGCCTGTACCGGAGTATGATCAAACATGTGGCCAAAATAGTTGACCTTATGGATTCTCTGCAACGATTTCTGCCGCCGAATAGTAGAAGCCATCAGATGAATAAATGTTTAAAAGACTCGCCTCTTGGAAAAAAAACGTCTGGTTAATGAACGGCACTTAATTCCCCTTCTGACAATTTGGTGGGTTGGTCAACATTCATTTCTGACGCAGTTAATGATGATGAAGTACCAGCTTCTTGCTTTTCAAAGAAAATCATCATTAAGCTATTTCACTAGCTTCTTCTTGCATTTTCCTGTTCTTCCTGCTTTCTGCTCTTCTAAGCTTCTTTTTGTGTGTGTGCGTGTGTGAGTGTGTGTGAGTGAAATTCGTTTCGTTGAAAGATTTTCTGGAATAGGAAAATAAAAGAGAATGAAAAAAATATATTGTGTTATGACCTTAACAATAACACAGATATATTGAGCAACACAATAAACAAACGCAGGAAACACACGTGTTTACGAAAGCAATGCAAAACGTCAATACGACAGTGGTGAATACGTCGTGCACAACCACTGTTGAGGAATCAGCTTCGGCAAAATCCAATGGAACTAAAATAGTGCAAGTATCGGGCGGCACCTAATCGTGACGTCACAAGAAGATACAACCTTATCTTAGCCATCATTCTCAAAGCCCAGCACTTTCATAAACCTTTCAATGCTCCCAGACGTTTTGTCCCTACATCTTATCTGCGGCACACCTCTTGAATCTTTGTTTAAATGTGAAACATCAACCTGGAAATGATTGAGGTAAGTCAGGTGACGATACTGTCCCGAATATGAATTATGAGAACGTTAAGTTTCACGGTATTGTGTTAGGTGTTTTCAATCTGAACAAGTCATTTATTGTCGATAAATTACTGACTAAGGGTTTGTTTCATTAACTTACTTTGCTTAAGACATTGAATAAATTTTGTCTTTTTCACATAAAATTTGACTTTTACCCTTGACTGTTTCTTCTAGCCAAAGTTTTTTTCCTGTGACTTTATTTACGCTCACTAATACACTGATGTTAAAGACCCCACCAGTGGTTGAAAGCCACGACAGGATAATTAGCACGCTTAACAAACTGTGTGGGTCAGTGATTATATACCAAGTCTGAACAACAGAGAATCCCAATATTAGATATTTACAGGCAAGCAATTCACCCATTCTAATGTGTAGCTCTGAAACATAGGTAAAGGAAAAAGGTAAAGGATCCCGTTACACGCCCATTGAGGCATATTGGGAATATGGTGTTAGCCCCATATTTTCTTGACCATCGGCACACTAGGGGTGACGTGGTCAACATCACGCCGGCCGCCTTAACCTTCCCAGAGTTGCTCTGGTACCCAGTTGGAGCTGGGTCGACCCAGGATACGTTTGCGGCATAAAAAAATCCAACCTCATCTGGGGATCGAACCATAGACCACTGAGCTAGGAAGCCAGTGCACTAACCACTATGCTACCGCGGCTCCCCTGAAACATAGAGAACAGCAAAAACAACAACCAAAATGCTACAGACTTTCATAAATGGGGGCTTGCTTAGAATAGAAGGATTAAAATGGTATGACAAGATAACTAATGTGGAACTGATGACCAGAACCAGACAAGTGCTCGAGGAACAAGAGATGAGAAGATGCTGGCGATGGATAGGACACACCTTGAGGCAACCTGTGGACAGCACTACAAAGCAGTCCTTGTTTTGAAACTCCCAGGGTAAGAGAGGCAGATTTAGACCAAGAAACACATAGAGAAGAGAATTTGAGACAGAAGTGAAAATGATGTCGAAAGTCGTGGAAAGAGCTTGATCTGATGGCACGTGTCAGGAGGAGTTGGCATGTGTTTGTTGAAGGCCTATACTCCTTGGGGAGCTAAAGAGTATTGATTGATTGATTGAATTCACCCATAACTACAAAATAAGTGGTATAGTCAGACCTAGAGAACAGTACAATATAATTCAACAGTATTTAACCAGACAGAAATTTAATATATAATGATTAAAGGCGTCGTCTGTTTATGAAGTCACGCATTTTCGCCATTTTTAAAGTACACCCAATGCTTAAATAAATTCTTGTACATACAAACACATAAATCGACACGTGCAGATACAATTAAAAAAATATACTCATATCAGTCTTCTTCTTCTTCGTTCACCCTCAGACGCCTAATTTTCAAAGAAAGCATTGGTCAGATTGAAACTATTAGTATCTCCATCAAGTTTTTTTCCAGGAATGGTACTGGTGACAGGCATATGGGCTTTCTCTGTGGCTCATATGTAAGACATCTTTGAAGCAGATGTTCAGCAGTCAGTTATTATAATAACTCTTGCCCTTTCCCTCTGTGCCTTCACTAGACAGTTCACGGGAAGGTGGCCACCAGTGGCAAGAGTGGAACTTTTTGAGGCGGGGGTGGGGAGGTTGGGGAAGGGTCCAGAGACTCCTGCAGCCTGTTGGGACTTACGGAGTTAACGACATTCTGCTTACTTTTTAATGAAGTCATCATCAAGCGGCGTACTTTGCACTGTTTCATTAGGCTTGTGGCCCAGAGCATTCGATTTCAATAGATATTTATGTCGGTCAGGCATTTATGTTGGGTTACCTTCCTGAGCCTGTGACTGCTCCCAGCCTACCTACAAGGCAGCAGTATCATGTCTCCATTTGACTTGTCTCTTGCAAACAAGTAGAAATTTGTCAACGTCAAAATGTAAATGTCGGTCTGATAGCATAGCGTGTAAACACAATAACATAAAATTTACAAGAGCACCTAAAATACTACACGTGTATCGTGAAGTCGGAGTCTCAACACGTCATTCATTACCCAAACGAAACGCCATACGTTAGAAATAGAAGCATGCAGAGAGAACCAATGAAAACGCGCCATTATGCAGTGTTTACAAATAACGAACTAGCCTACAATGGCGATCTCCAATTTTGTGCAAACCAGTTGAGATTGGAATTTAACTACAGCTTTAGGAGAGAAGTACCACCTGGAAGAGGTCACTAATACAATACTAGGAATGATGCTCTACCCGTTAGTAATAAGATTTCTACGGGAAGTGATATAGTAATGGAGAAATCTCTAGTGAAAGGCATCGAGACATCAGGTTGGTCCATAATTTTGCTGTTTAGGCTATGCATAGAATAAAACTAAAGCATGTAATATAAAGACCACTACTTAGATAGATGAAGATTAATTCAGGGCATATTTAAGCCTTAGATGAATAAAATCGCTCCAGAAATAACGAAGATATTTAAATTCTTAGTTTTTCATAATTGAACAGCGAGACAATTTTTGCATATATATTGTGAACTCTAGCACACATTTCGGCAACTGTCGCCTCTGTCGCCGGATGTGACGTATAAATAGACCTTGCCCTCTGCTAATCGAGGCCATTCAGATATTTAAAAATCACAGTGAGCGGAAAAAGAATAAAAGTGTTAATGAAGAGTGCCTTTGCCTTTTGTACCTGAGAGCAGATCATTCTAACCATTAACAGCTCGACTGTATGTGCCTGAGGGTAAGAAAGAATGTATATATATATATATATATATATATATATATATATATATATATATATATATATATATATATATATATATATATATATATATATATATATATATATATATATATATATATATTCTGTTTAAATAATTGATCGAATTGTGCGTTAGGAAGTGTGTAACATGTGTTAGAAAACTACAGTGTGTTTCTGGTGGACTTACAAGCCTGTGTATATTTAAATAAATGGTGAATGGAAGCCAGAGTGAGTTCATAGTTTTAGAAAAGCTTTTAAAGAATTATTTCTTGATGGAAAGGCACACACACCAGGAACATAAGGAATGATGAAAGGAATTGTTTTACTGTGTTGATTAAGATATTACTTGGTATTTTATACAAGACCTAATAAATGTAGGGAGGCGAATCATCGACAGTTAGCTATATCCAAGAAATTGGAGAAAGATATGGTCACAGTGAAATGAAGTGTGTTAATGCTGTCTTGATATGACATGTGCGTCTACCTGCACTCTATCATCTGAAACTGTCTCTTACCTCCTACCTCTGAAGAAAGAGGATAGAGATAGACAATACAGTGGTGAAACTGAATATGTTTCAGGTTGTATTCTGTAACTGAAGTCCACCTGAAGGAGCTTGACTCTAATTTAGGAGCTATTGGTGCGAGTGCCCTTGATGATATAGGGCCGGTCACCCTATCCTATGCCTGGAGGAGACACAAATTCCTGCCAGAACAGAGGTGGAACAGAATCAACGCCCATATTTCAAGCTAAGTAGCCACATAAGGCTACTGTTCGGTTAATGCAGCTTCACCACAAAATAAGTTAATGATGAAGGAACAGTGCAATTTTATCTAGGCAACTGTCCAAGTCAGACTTAGACACACTTAATTAACTGTGAAAAGCTTAAAGCAAAAGTACATAAAGGCTGTCTTCAACAAAGTGATTTCAAGAGAAAGAGAAAAACAGTTATACAGTTCGAAAGACTATTAATAACTAAGAACACTTGTTTTAAATTGTGTTATTTGCTTGTTGATGTAATTGAAATTTTGATTTTTCTTGAAATATTTTCAAGTAGAAAATAATATGTGTTAAAAATAAATTGTAAATATTTACCAGCAGACTTACTTAAATTCTTTAAGTTAAGTTAAAGTTCTTGTTGGTAGATATATTAGTTAATACCCCTAGCAGAGCTAATAATAATAATATTAACAGAGGAGGATCTGGAGAGGAGCGAGTAGGGACTTAGAGTAATATATTACCATCTTCTCTAGGAACTTATACAGCTTGATCCTACCTTTATTGTCTATACACCCTTACTCTTTTCAGAGAAGGGGGTATTACTTATAAGACCAAACTCTTATCTGGCACTATCCTGGTATCACCTGATACAACTTTGTGTCCAGGATATCCTACAATTTCAATAATAATCAACCCTCTCGTGACAACGTGTACACATAATAACATAACTTTACACGTATACACACAAAAACATAAATATACACGTATACACTCAAGAACATAAATATACACGTGTACACAGAAGAACATAATTATACACGTATACACAGAAGAACATAAATATACACGTATACACACAAGAACCTAAATATACACGTGTACACACAAGAATATAAATATACACGTATACACGCAAGAACATAAATATACACGTATACACACAAGAACATAAATATACACGTGTACACACAAGAACATAAATATACACGTGTACAAACAAGAACATAAATATACACGTATACACACAAGAACATAAATATACACGTGTACACAAAAGAACATAAATATACACGTATACACAAGAACATAAATATGCACGTATACACACAAGAACATAAATATACACGTATACACACAAGAACATAAATATACACGTGTACACACAAGAACATAAATATACACGTGTACACACAAGAAAGGAGCCGCGGTAGCGCAGTGGTTAGCGCACTGGCTCGGTTCAATCCCCAATTGAGGTGGGAATTTTTTAGACCACAAAAGGCTCCGGGGTCGACCCAGCCTCATGAATTTGGTACCAGAGCAACTTCTGGGACGGTTAAGGCGGCCAGCGTGATGCTGACCACATCACCCCTAGTGTTCCGATGGTCAAGAAAATATGGGCCTAACACCATATTCCCAATATGCCTCAATGGACGTTTAAGGGGATCCTTTACCTCCTTACACACACGAACATAAATATGCACGTATACACACAAGAACATGAGTATACACGTGCACACACAAGAACATAAATATACACGTATACACACAAGAACATAAATATACACGTATACACATAAGAACATAATTCTACACGTATACACATAAGAACATACGAGTAATTCTACACGCATACAAATATACATGTGTACATCTAAACATATGAACCAACATACACGTGTATCCAAACGCACAAACCAGTTGTAACTGTATTTTTTTTCTTGTTGAGGTGATCACTGGCCCAAGACAGTTTACATGTTGTTAGATGTGTAGTGCGAGCGTATGATGAGTTGAGTGTGGGTGCGAATGAAGACGCGAATGTGTTTAGGCTCGTATAGATGTAGATCCTGCAACCCATACTCTCACATGCAGTAATCAAGGATGCTTTGACACTGCAGGCATGTTTCAAGACATTTATTGACGGGAACACACATAATATCAACAGGAACAGTCAGTGTAACAAGGTCATGCTGACCTGACATCGATAGGTATACATTTGGCATTCAAAAAGGTAAACATCAGAATAGACGTGCATGGTCAATAGCAAAGTTCTTCAATAATGACAGTTCGTAGCGTCGCCCTTGGCGTCTCTGACTAAACGCGTCAGATGCCTTAGTTACCTTGACACACAGGTGCAACTTGGCACTCCCTGCCAATTGCACATATCAGGCTGTAGTATAATAGCCGGAAGCACAGGCCTCGTCCTAACGTCGGCCGTGTACTTCTGTTAAATAGGTTATCACCAACGATGCAGTAATACTTATTGTAGATAGAAGTTCCGCCAATCTGCGGCTCCCACAATATATCCTCGTCACTGGATTTCTGGACAATATAAGACTAACAGTCTTGGATGGCTACCTCGAGCACAAATATATAAGTTCTGAAATGGCGGATCCGTGAACTGCTGTTCACCCTAGGTAATCCTTTACATGTTCTGCCACCGAAAAGCGTAATAATGCATAAAGGTCGGTATTACCTGGTAAATGAATCCTCAGAACTACACAAGGAATTCTGTCGTCATCCCGACGCACAGAGATTCACTGGGGAAAACTGCCATAGCAGTTACTTCGAAGATTCTCCCCGAAAAACAATGGACTCTTGGTCCCTTCAGAAAAACAGCACCTCCCGGCTTCCCGGAAGTATATCTCACTCCCGCTTAAAAAACCTTCCCATAGGCCCACGCCGAACTGTCAACCTCTGACCCTAAAGGTCAAACACAATGAATGAATAAACAAGGGAAGACAACCCCTAATCAACCTGACATCGCAGGTAAAGACACAATTATACTTATGATACAAACATAAGCAAATAACTTGACAGATGACTCCGTCGAAAATGACAGCAACATTACTACCACCCCCCTGTAAAAAAAAAATGCAATTTTTTTTTTTTTTTTAATATGTTCATGAGCAAGATAGCACCAGTATCACTTCTGTGCTCATGCAAACAATGAACCTAATATCAGGTACAATAGAAGAGGGTACAAATCATCTCCCAACATAGGAGAAAATATTTCCTTTAAGCCAAACAAACTAAGGGATACCATTCAAGAAACCTAAGTTGCTGGCAATACCAATCATATATCAAACATTACTAAATAATATAATCATAGCAATATACAAATGTCAATGCTATTTTAGCAACATATCACTGATGGATGGACAAAATGAAATTTGTTAAATTATCTAAACATCATCCAAATACATTTGTATTACAACATATTATGATATTAAGGACAGACCTAAGTCTGAAAATATATCAGGAAAAAACTAGGACACAAGATTTAACTGGAATCATGTGGGCATCTAGACAATATGTCCGCCATCACATTATCCGAACCACGGATAGCTCGCACCGTGAAATGGAAAGGCTGAAGAGCAATAGCATAACGAGTAGATCTCGAGCTCTTCAAATCCTTACTTTGCATAGCCGTAAGAGCTTTTTGGTCGGTTTCCATAAAGAAATGCGCGCCCAGAAGGAACCTTTGTAGCTTAAGAATGGACCAAACCATAGCCAACAATTCACGGTCCAAAACCGAGTAATTCCTTTCTGCCGCATTCAGCTTCCTAGAAATATACATTACAGGATGCAGAGTTCCTGAATATTCCTGCATTAGTGCCGCTCCAATGCCAGTGGAAGAGGCATCACTACGAAGGACAAAAGTCTTATCAATCGTCGGTAGTCTTAAGATAGGATGAGATGAGAACAAATTCTTAACCTGATCCAATGAAGATTGGCATTCTTGGGACCAACGCACCATATTAGGAGAACCTTTTTTCAATAACGTTGAAAGTGGTGCCATAATGGAGGACAGATTCTCAATGAATCTTCCATAGAATTGTATCAATCCCAAGAGACTACGCACTTGCTTTTTTGTCTTCGGAACCGAGATATTTAATATCTTTGAAATGTTTTGGTCCTCTGTCTTCAACAGACCATGACCAACTCGATGACCTAGGAAGGAAATTTCACTAAACCCAACAAAAGCTTTAGAGGGTTTAGCAGTCAAACTATGCTCACGTAGAGTAGATAGCAATTCCTTCAGACCCACATAGTGTTCTTCCCAAGTATCGCTGAAAAAGACAGATGTCGTCTAAATATGCAATGACATCTGCACGATCTGATAGAATTCGTCGCATCATGCGCACGAAAGTCGCTGGGGCGTTCATAAGCCCGAAAGGCATAAAATTCCATTGAAACAGACCCCTAGGTGTCGAAAAAGCAGTGAGAGGTTTGGCGTGTTCCGTCAATGGGACTTGCCAATAACCTTTCGACAAGTCTAGTTTAGTAAAGAATTTAGCTTTAGAAAGTCTAATAAGTAGATCATCTAATAACGGCATAGGTTCAGCATCGAACTTCGTAACTTGATTTAATTTGCGATAATCAACGCAAAGACGTATGTTATTGTCTTTCTTTCGAACAATAACTATCGACGAAGAATAAGCTGAAGTGGATGGTTCAATTATTTGTAGTTGAATCATTTCATCCAATTCTTTCTCGACTTGTGCTTGAAAATGAATAGGTATTGGGTATGGTCTTACTCTGATCGGATTACGATCAGTAAGTATGATGTCATGTTCTATGACATCTGTGTGTCCAGGAATGTCGGTAAGGACATCCTGATATGATTGTAACGTAGAGGATACTTGACGTTGTTCCTCAAAAGACAAGTTAGAAGAGACTGTAACGTCTCTCCACGATTCCGTTGAAATAAGTGGAATCGTAGGAAGAGGTAAGTTCCCGTCAGAAAAAATAGTTTCCTCATCCTGTATAACGGACAGGGATGAGATGTGACCATGTTGAACTGGAGAGTCGTCCGTCGCCTGGAAAATAGGCTGTAAATAGTCTGGACGTTCAATAAACTCTGTTAACATATTTATATGGAAGGTTTTATGCCTTCCATCCACATCGACAATATAGTCGACATCAGAAATTTTCGAGACTATAGTGTATGGACCCTTCCAAGAAATGAGAAGTCTATTCTCTCTTGAGGGCAGTAAGACATATGCTTTGTCTCCAGGACAAAGTTGACGTAGGCGTCTTTTCTTATTAGCAAATCGCCTAGCTTTTTCTTTCGCAAATTCGGAAGATGAAGTTGCTAACCTGCACGATTCGATAATCTTTTCTCTAAGAGCTATAACATATTCATATGACGATTGTGTATCATCGTCAATATTATCGGAAGTTATCAAATCGTGTAACAAGGACATTGGCCCGCGCGGTTGCGCGCCAAAGACAAGTTCGAAAGGAGAAAACCCTGTATAACTCGTTGGGAACCTCTCTATAGGCAAAGAGGACTGCAGGTAAAACCCTGTCCCAATCTTCAGGATGATCCTCCGTTATCTTGCCAAGTAAGTTCTTTAGTGTCCTGTTAAGACGTTCTACCAATCCATTGGACATTGGATGATAAATACTACTGAGAGACCTTTTAATGTCTAGCGTAGCCATTACCTGAGACATAACGTCCGAAATTAACTGAGTGCCGTGATCCGACAGTATTTCTCCGGGGAATCCCAGACGAGAAAATACGAGCCAAAGAGCATCAGCGATATCGACAGTTGATATGCTCTTCAGAGGAATAGCCTCTGGCCAACGCGTGCACATGTCCACGCAAGTGAGGATAAATTGGTGTCCTCTGGCTGACTTAATTTTGAACGGACCAATGATGTCTATAGCCATTTTCTGAAACGGCCGAATCGGAATATCTGCAGCCTGAATAGGAGCAGCATGTCTCGGACCCCTAGACTTGACCTCTTGACAAATTTTGCAAGATCGGCAATAAATTCGGATGTCTTTATTCACGAATGGCCAAAAGAATGACGCAAGGACTCTAGTTTTAGTTCTGGAAAAACCCATGTGTCCCGCACACTGAGAATCGTGTGCATGCCGAAGAATTAAGGCTCTCATACACTTAGGCACAAGAATTTGCGAGTGCATAGACTTGTCCGAGTGTTGTACCATTCGTACCAATATACCATTCTTCATAGTGATATACGATTTGTGATTCGTATTTTGATTGGGATCCCCTTTCTTTGCAAGAAGGAAGTATTTCTTCAAAGAAGGATCCTCTTCTTGACGTTTAACAAACGAGTCATGGGAAATCACCAAGTGCTCGTCTTGGCTATCAACTTCATTACTATTATAAGATGAAGTTGGGGGATTAAGAGCTTGAGCTCTTGTCACCACTGCATTGACCGTTTGAATGTTTTTTTCTTCCCAACTAGAAATTTGTTGCGGGGTGCATTCCTTAACCCCATGAATACGACCGATTATAAGATCCGCAATAGGATTAGGAAGAAGACATGCATGGACATCTCCTGTGAAGAAAGGAGTGTCAATCCTAATAATAGCAGTAGGATAGCTTTCCATAGTACCACCAAATGTAACACATTTGATTGTTTTTCCAGTGGCACAGCAAGGATCTATCAGAGACTCCTTAACCCCGACGGTAGTACATCCCGAATCGAAAAGTACTGAGACTAGCCTATCATTTATTAGACCTTTATGTAAGATGAGAGATCCTCTCCCATCATGCGCAACTGTAGCAGGTAGAGCAGGAAGAGGGTGACCACAACTTAGCGTAGATACAGTTGATGAGTCAAACAATGTTAAGCATTGGGGGCATTCAGTTGCTCTCCCAAAATCGAAAGCACAACCAGTGATAGCCCTAGAGTTACCACTATCATTTACTGTATTACAGACTCCATCAAACTCTTGTTGCGCAGAGTTTGCCTGTTGGTAAGGTCTTTTTTTGTTAAACCTAGGTCTACCTCGATTATCATTTCCCCTGTAATTATTTCGACTATCATTTCCCCTGTAATTGTTATCATATTGCCTATTGTAATCATCATTCCGGTTTGAATCCCGGTTTCTAAATTCACCATCGTCATAATCTTGACGTCGAGAATGATTACCTCGAAAATTTGAATAGTTATTATTTGGATAGCCTTTACGAAAGTGTCTCAAATTATTACCACTAAAATTACGAGAACTACCATCTTGTCTCCACTGCATAGACGAAGAACCATCATGTGTTGGATTACTCCGCTTCTGAGTGTAATTTTCATTACTTCCCCTATTCCAATTTTGTTGAGCACCCTGAAATTTTTTTCTGAAATTAGGGCCATATGGTGTTGCCGAAGCAGCTGGCAACCCTTCTTTCACTTTAGAATTGCTAACTGTAGCATGGGGATGTGCTGTGGCATACTGACAACAGTATTCCTCCATTTCTTTTAAGTTTTTAGGCTTACGCTCATGAAGGAATGCAAGAAAAGAATCATTAACAGATGACAAAACCTTATCTCGCAATAATAAGTCCATTAGACCTTCATATGTTTTCTCAATCTGAGACAACTCAACCCATCGTGTAAATGTACGACGTATCTTTGTAACAAAATCAGAGAAATCTACTCCATTTTCTGGCAACATTGTCCTAAAACGAAGACGATAGTCTTCTTGTTTTAATGGGTATTTCTTTAGTAATGCTGCCCTGACAACATCATAATTAGTCCTCTCATGTTCGTCTATTGTCATAAGAGTAGTCACTGTGTCACCTGTAAAAAATGGCATCAGTTGTTCAACATATTTTTCCTTTTTTATGTTATGCGTATCGCACAAAAATTGGAATCTATCTAGATAATCTGCTACGTCATCCTTTAAAGGATTGAAATGAGGCAATTTAATCCTACTAACAAACTCCTTTGTCGTACTCGAAGTTATTTGCTGAGCACCCGTACTCGCCAATTTCAATTTCTCTAACTCCAAAATTGCGAGTTTTTCATCAAGTTCCATCTTCTGTTTTCTTTCCTCATGTTCCATTTTCCTAATTTCAGCCTCAGCAGCAGCTTGAAGTTTTTTTTCCTCTGCAGCAGCTTGAAGTTTTTTTTTTCCTCTGCAGCAGCTTGAAGTTTTTTGTCTTCCATTTCCATCTGGAATTTTCTTTCATCAGCTGCAGCTTGAGCTTTCCTCTCCTCAGCAGCAGCTTGAGCTTTTCTCTCCTCAGCCTCTCTTTGATACCTTCTTTCTTCAAGTTCTAATCTTCTATTCTCAGCTTCTAGCTTCTTTAGTTCAGCTTCTGCTTTCAATTTAATTTCCTCTTTTTGTTTCTTTTCTTCTGACTTTAATGCAATGGCGAATTGAGCAGATGAATATTCTTCCAATTCTTTACCAGACTTACCAAGGGTCAACCCTTGCTGGATGAAGAAATCCAATGTAGACATTCTGTCTAATGAGATCAGAAACCTGAAAAAAAATTAAATAATTACCTTATCCCACTTCAATGGGAGACAAGTCTGAAATGCTAGACTTGTATACTCACTTCACTTTATTTTACTGTCTTAATCTTTGTAGATAACAAGTCTTTTATCAAAGAACTTGTATAAATATCTTATATAATATTATTTAACAAACTCTATATGAAGAGTCTACCTTATCAATAATATCAAAACATGACCAAGTATGTGTATGTAGACTGTGCATGACAGTAATGTAGTACAACCAAAAAAAAAAAATACAAAGACAAAAATACAAAACAATACAAATGGCAACACTGTTTTAACCAAAAATGTGTAGAGAAATACACAAGAAAGGAGAGACCTACAGAATACAAACAAAACAAATCGACAATCAAAACTGAAAAACAGACAAAATATTACAAAAACAACGTTAAGTACAATTACATCACAGCTAACATCAATAGCGACCAATTGTCACTAGCAAATTTCCAAATTAAGAAAATTTGCACCTACAGACCGCTTACAGTAAGCCTCGATCAAGTGGCATATTTACCGTAAGACCCACCAACCGAAAAACCCGCAGAAAAATACACAAAACAGTAGAAGTGACATAAACATATAGCAATCAATTTCAATGTGTTGCAGAACAAGTTCAGTCACAGCTGAAACTAAAATAAATTTCTTGCTCCTTGCGAACACAGAAACGAAATGTCAAACGCGCACTGAACGTCAAATCCACTGTAACATAAAGTGGTATTCACGAACCAAAGTTACTATGACCTTCTCAAATTAGGGCTTGCACATTGAATGTTTACAATTTCACGTACTGTTTACAGACACTTGACCTCCAACAATGTAGCTTGAATACTCTGACCTAGAAAAGTCTGTTGTTGAATGAAACGTGTAACAACCCGCAGTACTGTTTACAATAGGAACCCGCCTTCTATGCAGTTATGGTCCACGTAGCAAATGCCTAGTAGTTCACTTCAGTACTTGTCTTGTTATGCTTTATGTAGCATTATAATATAAATGCTCGTACTGTTTATTTGTGTCAACCGTTGATGACCTATATCTGTCCTGTTGTAGCCAAAACTTGCAAATGTAGAATTAGCACTGTGTGTTACGGCTGTCCCGTGTGTAGCTTAGACCCACAGATCAGAAGTGTAATGTGTACTTGTCCTTCTTGTAACTTTCTCGACAAAACTGGAGACATCATACATGTAACAGCCAACCAGGAATGTAAATTTCTGGATCCATAAATGTCAACAATAATGTCAAATGCTCGCTCTGTTCTTTTTAAACCCACAGATCTGGTCCATCAGAAATGTAAGTTTCTAGGCCACATTGGCGACAAGAAATGTATCATAAGAGCCCACGTAACTGGTCCACCAGAAATGTAACTGTATTTTTTTTCTTGTTGAGGTGATCACTGGCCCAAGACAGTTTACATGTTGTTAGATGTGTAGTGCGAGCGTATGATGAGTTGAGTGTGGGTGCGAATGAAGACGCGAATGTGTTTAGGCTCGTATAGATGTAGATCCTGCAACCCATACTCTCACATGCAGTAATCAAGGATGCTTTGACACTGCAGGCATGTTTCAAGACATTTATTGACGGGAACACACATAATATCAACAGGAACAGTCAGTGTAACAAGGTCATGCTGACCTGACATCGATAGGTATACATTTGGCATTCAAAAAGGTAAACATCAGAATAGACGTGCATGGTCAATAGCAAAGTTCTTCAATAATGACAGTTCGTAGCGTCGCCCTTGGCGTCTCTGACTAAACGCGTCAGATGCCTTAGTTACCTTGACACACAGGTGCAACTTGGCACTCCCTGCCAATTGCACATATCAGGCTGTAGTATAATAGCCGGAAGCACAGGCCTCGTCCTAACGTCGGCCGTGTACTTCTGTTAAATAGGTTATCACCAACCCTGCAGTAATACTTATTGTAGATAGAAGTTCCGCCAATCTGCGGCTCCCACAATATATCCTCGTCACTGGATTTCTGGACAATATAAGACTAACAGTCTTGGATGGCTACCTCGAGCACAAATATATAAGTTCTGAAATGGCGGATCCGTGAACTGCTGTTCACCCTAGGTAATCCTTTACATGTTCTGCCACCGAAAAGCGTAATAATGCATAAAGGTCGGTATTACCTGGTAAATGAATCCTCAGAACTACACAAGGAATTCTGTCGTCATCCCGACGCACAGAGATTCACTGGGGAAAACTGCCATAGCAGTTACTTCGAAGATTCTCCCCGAAAAACAATGGACTCTTGGTCCCTTCAGAAAAACAGCACCTCCCGGCTTCCCGGAAGTATATCTCACTCCCGCTTAAAAAACCTTCCCATAGGCCCACGCCGAACTGTCAACCTCTGACCCTAAAGGTCAAACACAATGAATGAATAAACAAGGGAAGACAACCCCTAATCAACCTGACATCGCAGGTAAAGACACAATTATACTTATGATACAAACATAAGCAAATAACTTGACAGATGACTCCGTCGAAAATGACAGCAACACCAGTATATGCATTAACCCACACAAATCTATACATTCATTAACCCACACAAATCTATACATTCATTAACTCACACAAATCTATACATCCATTAACCCACACACATAAATCAACATACAAGAACAGACTATAAACTTGAGACTCCAGCGATGCTGACATGAGAGGATGAAGTCCCAAGAGAAATACATACAAAATGGAAAAAGAGACATTAAAAAGAGAGAAAGGTCTGGGACCAATTTTAACAGATAACCTAAATAGCTCTGCCTACTATCAACATTTTCTTGCAAGTAAGCTTTTCCATAGTTAGGGGTTCGTAGGTTTATTATTAATAAATATTTTAAGAGTTCCTTCACGGAAAATTGGTGTGGAAACCACCGTAACAACATACACACAATATTGAACGCTTTCATCATTGTAATCACGTATTCCCATGCCTTTTATACGGGTCTAAGTTAGGTAATCCTGTAATAGTTGCGTTCTACCGTCTGAATCCTTGCGTTACTCCGCTTTCTTCTTCCATGAGAATCCTGGAGCCAGGTTTAATTTCAGTGATTACGAAAAACTATCTAAATCGATTATGCTTAGCCCGGAGAAAAAAGCGTGCCATTACAGGAGCGCCTTTGTTGCTCGACATTTGATTTGTCAACATTGTAGCCCGCAGTAGCCTGGAAATAATATGCGCCTCTATTGTTCCGGTATAATTTGTTGACGATACACATTATCAACAAAATCAAATCAGCAACGTCTGCGTCCATAGTGAACCATGCTATCGTTACTTTGGTACTGAAAATTCATCTACAAAATATATGAAACAAATAAGACCGTTATGTACTGTTCTTATTCTTCGATAACTTACTAGACACGGTATTATGGTCCTTCTTTAGTGTTAGCTTGCCTATTCTGGTGAATAAGGTAAGTTAAAGAGGTGAGTATGTATAATTAATCTGGGTCGTTTCCCGGTCCAATATTCCACAGTTGAGTATGGTGTCGTGACAACGACCACTGTCAATGAAGAACCACGTTTGTGGAGCTGAGTTGACACTCGTGTTTTGACATGTTTCACTCCTGTAGTCATAGGGGGCTGGCAACCTCAACATATGAAAATTGTATGTTCATAAACCACTACAGCAAGCGCTGGTGTTTGTTTTTTTGCTAATTCGCTCAGAAAAGAGAAAGCAGCAGCAACCCCAGACTCCGAATGGAGTAGTGATGAGTGATGATTACATCCCGTGTGCATCAGGTGTATCGTATCATTTTGTGAGATATGTAAATTGATAAGTGTAATTCAGGCAAGCCAGTGCCCTCGCGCTGTTCAGACACATTTTCCACATTAAAGTAACCAGAAAAATAACGGTGATATCTAATCATATTCCCTTGAGTTATACTGTGAAAACTCAGGGAGAATAATTATTCAGAGAGGCTAACATTGGTGGGTGTACAGCGAGACAACACGCCTGTTAATTTGCAGCCCACAAATGTACTTAGCAGAGGCATTTGCTCTCATTTTTCATAAAGTTCATGGTACGAGGCTATCAGACTGTTCGTGGTACGAAGCAGCACGATTAAAGTTTCTACGCCACTAGTGTGAGCCAAGAGCAGGGATTCAACACTAACCACCTACATTAGACGGGTTGTGTGAAGAAGTGCCCTCATCACAAAAGAATTGATGAAACCACTGCTGCCGGACTCACTTAGACCAGTTAGTTCTTATTAAAGGAAACAGCAAAATGACAACAATGTTTTTATAAATCCTCAAACCCCTGTCTCAGTGAAGACACATTTTATATACATCTAAAATTCACCATCATTCCATCGTTATTTTAACCTGTTAAAGACTAATTGATTATTAAATTTGTAACATATTATTTTAAAACAAAACAATCATTGTTGATTCAGTTATTATAGGTATGAAGGCAAACGTATGAGCAAGACTCTTTAAGATTAATATACACATCAAGACATATATTTACATCTTTAGAGCAAATACTTATAAAAGAATTTCGCTGGATTACACCAGCTGGGGGCTTGAACGGGCTAAAACCATTGCTTAATTCTTCAGATATAAGTTAATAGTGCTCATCCCTTTGCAGCATTGTTCTTGACTTCTGAAAATATCTTGTTAACACTCCCTTCAGATAGAAGCATCATTATCCTTCTATCTACAACTATGCCAAGAGTAATCTTGTGCGAAGATCCATATTAGATACTCTTGAGTGTTGGCCACTGGTGGACCACTACTGCAGAGCTAAGGGGAGGCAATCCGTGACATCGACCAGACACGGAAACGAGACAGGAGTGTCAATATAAGCCATACAGGGGATTAACACACCATTGTCTAACAGACACTCCTACGCAATAATGTAAATATCTTCGTTGACCCAATAGACAACCCGGAAGAAAATATCTGATGTATTATTTACCGGACACATCAACACCTGGACATGCGGAGGACAGACGCTAGATCTGTCATAAACAAAAGGACACCAGACAGTGACCGGAACCCAGGATTATATGATTTCGAATCTGTGGGAATCAATATTTTAACAACGAATATTGCCAAGTCTAAGTACAAATCGCGGCTCACTCACTGCATGCAGGAGTGTCATCAGACTATTAATTGTTAACTAATGATATGTAATGGGTACTTGCGTGGAATGGGGGGATTGAAATGGGATGACAAGGTTACCAACGTGGAACTGAGGACGGGAGCTAGACGGGTGCCGGTGGGGCGGGAGGTGGGAGGGGGACGATGGATGGGACACGCGCTGAGGAAACCTGTTGGTGGCATTGCGGGGCAGTCCTTGTTCTGGGGCCCCCGGGGCAAGAGAGGCAGAGGTGGACCGAGAAGCACATGGAGTGGAGAGCTGGAGACAGAGGTGAAAGTGGTGAGGAGAACGTGGAAAGAACTTGAGATGATGGCACGTGACAGGAGGACTTGGCATGTGTTTGTTGAAGGCCTATGCTCCTTTGGGAGTGGAGGGTTATGAAATGAAATGAATGATATGTAATGCAAAAGATATCACCAATCAAGCATTTAAGGAATGAAAATAATTTTAATGACTATCTTTGCAATTTTGTAATTTTTCTGATATCATTACCCGTATTCGCTTAGGCCCAAAGACGCAATTTGTATTAATGTGTTGTAAAATGGGCTCTACTTTAAAGTGGGTCGCGATAATTCGTTGTTCCCGTCACTATCTCTACCTCCCCCTCCTTGCCTTATCTCTCTCCCTCTCTAAAAATCTATAAAGGGCCTGCAATACTGTGGCAGGTTGTCTCCCTTGCCACTAATGGCCACCTTTGAGTAAAATGATGAGTTTTTTCAACAAGATAACAACCTTCGCTGAAGATTACTCTTGGCAGATATGTAAACAGGGGTTGCATGCCTCTATTTTAGGATGTCTCACTGGGATTCTAGAATGGCAAGTACAACAACTACGTCTTCTAAGTTGATTGTAAACGTTATATTCTCCGCCACTTCTGTGAGAAATATATTTTTGACTCGTATCTAATAAACCCCCAGCTGAAAGTAATAAAGAAAAGTTTTACTTGTATATTTAGCTCTGAGTATAAGTATATAAGTATGTAAACAAATTGAGTTATACGGGTTCAATCATCGAATTCATTAAATGATCAACTTCTACTAAGGATTATATATATATATATATATATATATATATATATATATATATATATATATATATATATATATATATATATATATATATATATATATATATATATGGATGTCACGGAGTATTTCTAGGCTGTATTTCTAAGTTGTTAGACGGTCGAAAGCCGTCCTGATAGTCATGTGATCAGCAGAGTCATGTTATCAGTGGAAGTAACGGAATGTGCAAGGCTGGCGCGAATATAGTCATTGGAGATTTGACTGCGATCCATGGTGGACGCAGTTTTTGGGTATGCCAGCTTCGGATGTCTGTGATATCTAAGAGAGTGACGGGGTGCCCCCATTTGAGCCCTATTCCTAACGTTAGCTTTTTCTGCTATTAAGGATTCCAGGGAAGTGGTTATTTACTTAGCGCTGAGTTTGGTACATGCTAAGTTACTGTCCTGTATTTTCATAGTCAGTGTTACTATGAAGTTTTTTCCCGCGTGATGGCGCTATTTCCATTTTAGGATTGTGGTAGCCAGAGTACCCGTTCTGTAGATTTATATTAGTACATGCATTCCCTTTTGTGGCACGTATATAGTCGTAATGTTGTATTTTCATCAGGCCATGTGTGGTCATGAGTTTAATTGAATAAACGGGATATAAGCTGTTCATGAGCGTTAGTCATATGTCACCCACTGTTGTTGTGTCATTCCTTTAGCGATACGAGCCCGTGTGTAGTATTTTGATATAAGTTATTTAGGACAACAGTTTACTACACGATCTTTTTTGTTAAGAAAAAAAAAGTAAGGTTGTTATTTTGTCATCGAAAATGTTAAGGGCGGATACTTTTAGCGTCCAGAACTTGTGTTGTTCAGATAATTTCACTGTCAATTTCCAGCAAACGGTTGTGGATGTAGACTGGTGTTGTTGATAATGGTTCTGCAGTGACTTCTTGACTGTTCCTTCTCTCCTCTTGAGTCGAATGGTTTGGTTCCTTGCTTTGCAGGAGTAACTGCCTCAGATTGCTCCGTTTCAAGTGTCCTCTAGACCCGTCTGTTGTAGATGGTGCCCAGTGTTGATTACTGGTAACTAGTAAACTGTGAGATAGAGAAAATAGTACTTCTCATAAATATTATCTCTCCTGTAAGCATCAGGCGACCTTCACTGTTCCCCCACCATTTCACTTTTCTGATGTACATGAGAATGAATTCTCAGGCCATCGAGACAGATAAAAATGTGTTCAGAAGAGCGAAAGAACACCATTGCATCATTGCCAGATATATACGAGGGGGAGTCAAAAATAACCTTAATATGGCAATAAAAAGTCCAAATCACGTAGTAGACGGTTTTGCTACAGATATGTTATGCCCTCCCGCTTGAGGTACCAGTGCGCGCAGGCCCATCGTCCTGATGGGAAGTATGACGTCAGCAACCCATAGCCAAAATGGCCGCCCCCTTGGAAGAATGCACAAGAGAAGAGCAGTGTGCAGTTATCCGTTTTTTGGGTAGTGAGGGTGAGAAACCAGCAGACATTTATCCGAGGAGGAAGAGGTAGTATGGGAACGCTTGTGTGTCGCTTCAGCAGGTTTATGAGTGGCATAGGAAGTTTAAAAGTGGGGTGTCAACTGTGACTGATGCAGCTCACTCCGGCCGACCTCACACTGCGACTACGCCTGATGCTATCGCTGCAATTGAACGAGTGATACGGGAAAACCGGCGGGTAACAATTGACGAGGTGGCTGGAGAATTGAAGATCAGTCATGGTTCGGCGCACCACATCATTCACGACGTGCTGCAGTACCACAAAGTCTCCGCTAGGTGGGTACCAAAACAACTCACTCCCGAACTGGAAGAACGTCATGGGGATGTTTGTGAAACACTGTTATGACGTTATGAAGCTGCAGGAGATGGCTTTCTACACCGTATAGTCACTGATGACGGATGCTGGGTCCACTACTTCCAGCCAGAGACTAAGCGAGCCAGCATGGAGTGACGACAATCATCATCGCCGAAAGCAAAGAAGTTCCGTACAACGCGGTCGGCCGGCAAATTGATGCTCGCGCTCTTTTGGGACTGTAAAGGCCCAATCCTGGAAAATTACATGCCCAGGGGACTCACTATCAATAGCGAATCATACTGTGATCTGCTTCAGAACCACTTGAAACCTGCAATCAGGTCAAAACGTCGCGGCTTGCTCAGTTCTGGTGTGTTGTTACAGCATGATAACGCGCGGCCGCACACAGCTCGTGCGACAGTAACGAAAATCACGAATCTGCGTTTGAAGTGTCTTCCACATCCTGCATTTTCACCAGACCTCGCACCGAGAGATTATCATGTGTTTGGACCCCTCAAGGAGGCACTCGGTGGCACGAAGTTCAGTACGGACGATGGGGTGAAAGAGACGGTGCATACGTGGCAACGCAGTAAGTCTGAAGAGATTTTTCTCGCAGAATTCAGGCATTAGTGAAGCGCTGGCACATCTGCATTGAACGTGGTGGGGACTGTTGAAAAGTGATTAAGTGCTTTCATTACTATTTGTGCGTATTATGTTAATTAAAAAAATATTAAGGTTACTTTTTGACTCCTCCTCGTACACAGCAAATTTGAAATACAACTGGTGTATCATCCTATTTCTGCTCCGGATGGAGCCTGGGACTACCTCTGCTACTGGTTCCTTGTGAGGAAACCCACACGAAGCCGTCACTAGCTCTTGCAGTGGTGGTTTATGTGGCAAGATATTTTATATGATGAGGTTAACAGCCCCATACGCAACTATACATCAATAAACAATTCATACATGTTAAATGCAAATGTAAAATAAGAAAACGTACATGTTACAATTACCCAAAACGAATTAAATATTTATACTTTGATGCACAGATTGGTCTTAATAAGTATTTCAACTGTTTACTTTGCAGTCTTTCCCCAGCTAGTTAAGGTTACTGGCTAATGTCCCCTTTTAACTTCCAACACTTGAGGAAGGTTTCCTCGGACTTGTGGCTCTAAGTTTTATAACAGAAGTTTTATACTTTTAATTTTACAAGTTACTATAATGGAATCCTTATTACTAACCCCTATTTTGGCTGACCGTGATCTCCTTGACCAAAATGAAAAATGCAGTGAAGAGACTTCAAAACGGTTCATTTTTTAAATTTCAAATTTTCTCCCACGCAAAATGTAACAACGCGAGATTCTCTCGGGTGGAACCTAATCATAATTTAGTTTAGTTGATTTTCCAATTTTAAACAAACCATAAGGGAACGCATCTTATTTTAGAAAATTTCCCACCCACATATCGTTTATAATGTCGGACGGGTTGTTCGTTTACAGGGGGTGGGTAGTATTACTAAACATTGACAACGCCCTACACGGTAAATGTAACTAATTGTTACATTTACTGGAAAAAATTATGTCATACGACCTGCCCTAATTGTTAAATCTGACAATCTCTTCTCTAAGGTTGCCCTCTCCTTTTCCCAACACTGTTTTTTACGACGAGACATCTTGCCAGAACTGATTATGTCATGTGTTCCGATGTTAGACATAAGGATGGGAAAAATTAGACACATGTTATCTTGAACCCCCATCTTCTACTGCCGACAACATTTTTGTTTGTTGCTTTTGCCGACTAGGCTGAAGCAGATTAATCGCTTATCTATCAATAGCCCCTCAATCTAAACAATAAGACCGGCGACAAACGTAGATTTAATCGTACTGTCTAACTTGACTAATGGATTAACTCTTAACATGAAATGTCGGTTGACGAGGTGTGTCCTTTCGAGGGTAAGACAATTATCGGTAGATTGAGGCGTTAAAGGAAGATAAAGACCTGTAAATAATGTCATAGAAGAATGTATCAAAAGGATGGGTATCGGAATGTGAAGCAAAGATGGTCATTTTTCATTTGTTTTTTCCTAACCAGCTGCACTTGGGCTTCAGCCCTTCGGCCCAATGACATGAAATAAATTTCATGTCATTGCGAGGCTGGGAAGCCTGTGGACTTTCCTTCCAACCCGGTAAGGAGCTTCGCTCCTACCCATCCACAGAGGGTTTGTGTTCAGGAGCCACTCGGGTTATTCCAGTCCTCTGGTCGAAGGCACTCTTTCAAATTGCTTCGCCAGGACTCGAATTAATCCAGTCCAAGTCCCGGTCGAAGACACTTCTTCACATGTATTCTCCAGGGCGCGAACCTGGATCACCCGATCGCCAGCGCAGTATGGTAACCATTACGCCAGCGCGGCTCCCAGAGTACTTAATAAGTATAGTATATTTTCATCTCTTGGCGAGCACATCTAGTTTCATGCTTCAGCGACGCAGAATAGATGGTGATATTTTTTTTCCCAGAAAGCGTGTTTTTAAAAAAAAAGATTTCACGACGTTGTGGTCAGCAGTCGTAACTGGCATCACTCTTTTGTGTTCTAAACGTATGTCTAACCATTATTATAATGCATACTGGACTGTACCTATTTACAACCGATGTATATGGAAAACCAATTGAATCTCCCCATAACGCCTGAAGACATCGGTGATCTCGACAAGAGGAAGAGAAAAGATTTTAACATTAATAATTCATACACTTTTACCAGTTCTCACATTGCTATGGCGATAACTGAGTCGAGAAAGACGTTGCCTCAGACACAAATTCATATTCTTGCATGTCAACAATTGAAACTATTCTTGCAGATCCAAAAAAAAAATGTAATTCTAGTTAATGAAAGGAATAAATGTGCCAGCGGTTCCAGTTTAACGATCGTGTGCCAGCTTTGAAGAAGAAAGAAGAAGAAGAAGCAGACGAAGAAGAAGAAGAAGAAGAAGACGAAGAAGAAAGAAGAAGAAGAAGAAGAAGAAGAAGAAGAAGAAGAAGATGACAAACAACAAAGGACGAAAAAAGAAGAAGAAAAGGAAAGACGAAAGAGAGAAAAAAGAAGAAGAAGAGGCGACGAAAAGAAAGGCAGAAAGAAAGAAAGAAGAAGAAGAAGCAGACGAAGAAGAAAAAGATGGCAAACAACAAAAGAAGAAAAAGAAAGAAGAAGAGGGGGAGAAGAACAAGAAGAAGAACAAGAAGAAGAGGGCGCAGAAAAGAAAGACGAAAGAAAAGAATAGGCAGAAAAAGAGGAGGGCGACGAAAAGAAAGAAAGAAAGAAAGAAGAAGAAGAAGAAGAAGCACCAGCAGCTGCAGCACAGAAAGAAGACGATAAAAACTTAAATAAAATAGCTCCCACTACAATAAATGTATATAACACATAAGGAAGGGAAACCCGAGGCTTGTAAACAATAAATGTATATAACACATAAGGAAGGGAAACCCGAGGCTTGTAAACAATAAATGTATATAACACATAAGGAAGGGAAACCCGAGGCTTGTAAACAATAAATGTATATAACACATAAGGAAGGGAAACCCGAGGCTTGTAAACAATAAATGTATATAACACATAAGGAAGGGAAACCCGAGGCTTGTAAACAATAAATGTATATAACACATAAGGAAGGGAAACCCGAGGCTTGTAAACAATAAATGTATATAACACATAAGGAAGGGAAACCCGAGGCTTGTAAACAATAAATGTATATAACACATAAGGAAGGGAAACCCGAGGCTTGTAAACAATAAATGTATATAACACATAAGGAAGGGAAACCCGAGGCTTGTAAACAATAAATGTATATAACACATAAGGAAGGGAAACCCGAGGCTTGTAAACAATAAATGTATATAACACATAAGGAAGGGAAACCCGAGGCTTGTAAACAATAAATGTATATAACACATAAGGAAGGGAAACCCGAGGCTTGTAAACAATAAATGTATATAACACATAAGGAAGGGAAACCCGAGGCTTGTAAACAATAAATGTATATAACACATAAGGAAGGGAAACCCGAGGCTTGTAAACAATAAATGTATATAACACATAAGGAAGGGAAACCCGAGGCTTGTAAACAATAAATGTATATAACACATAAGGAAGGGAAACCCGAGGCTTGTAAACAATAAATGTATATAACACATAAGGAAGGGAAACCCGAGGCTTGTAAACAATAAATGTATATAACACATAAGGAAGGGAAACCCGAGGCTTGTAAACAATAAATGTATATAACACATAAGGAAGGGAAACCCGAGGCTTGTAAACAATAAATGTATATAACACATAAGGAAGGGAAACCCGAGGCTTGTAAACAATAAATGTATATAACACATAAGGAAGGGAAACCCGAGGCTTGTAAACAATAAATGTATATAACACATAAGGAAGGGAAACCCGAGGCTTGTAAACAATAAATGTATATAACACATAAGGAAGGGAAACCCGAGGCTTGTAAACAATAAATGTATATAACACATAAGGAAGGGAAACCCGAGGCTTGTAAACAATAAATGTATATAACACATAAGGAAGGGAAACCCGAGGCTTGTAAACAATAAATGTATATAACACATAAGGAAGGGAAACCCGAGGCTTGTAAACAATAAATGTATATAACACATAAGGAAGGGAAACCCGAGGCTTGTAAACAATAAATGTATATAACACATAAGGAAGGGAAACCCGAGGCTTGTAAACAATAAATGTATATAACACATAAGGAAGGGAAACCCGAGGCTTGTAAACAATAAATGTATATAACACATAAGGAAGGGAAACCCGAGGCTTGTAAACAATAAATGTATATAACACATAAGGAAGGGAAACCCGAGGCTTGTAAACAATAAATGTATATAACACATAAGGAAGGGAAACCCGAGGCTTGTAAACAATAAATGTATATAACACATAAGGAAGGGAAACCCGAGGCTTGTAAACAATAAATGTATATAACACATAAGGAAGGGAAACCCGAGGCTTGTAAACAATAAATGTATATAACACATAAGGAAGGGAAACCCGAGGCTTGTAAACAATAAATGTATATAACACATAAGGAAGGGAAACCCGAGGCTTGTAAACAATAAATGTATATAACACATAAGGAAGGGAAACCCGAGGCTTGTAAACAATAAATGTATATAACACATAAGGAAGGGAAACCCGAGGCTTGTAAACAATAAATGTATATAACACATAAGGAAGGGAAACCCGAGGCTTGTAAACAATAAATGTATATAACACATAAGGAAGGGAAACCCGAGGCTTGTAAACAATAAATGTATATAACACATAAGGAAGGGAAACCCGAGGCTTGTAAACAATAAATGTATATAACACATAAGGAAGGGAAACCCGAGGCTTGTAAACAATAAATGTATATAACACATAAGGAAGGGAAACCCGAGGCTTGTAAACAATAAATGTATATAACACATAAGGAAGGGAAACCCGAGGCTTGTAAACAATAAATGTATATAACACATAAGAAGGGAAACCCGAGGCTTGTAAACAATAAATGTATATAACACATAAGGAAGGGAAACCCGAGGCTTGTAAACAATAAATGTATATAACACATAAGGAAGGGAAACCCGAGGCTTGTAAACAATAAATGTATATAACACATAAGGAAGGGAAACCCGAGGCTTGTAAACAATAAATGTATATAACACATAAGGAAGGGAAACCCGAGGCTTGTAAACAATAAATGTATATAACACATAAGGAAGGGAAACCCGAGGCTTGTAAACAATAAATGTATATAACACATAAGGAAGGGAAACCCGAGGCTTGTAAACAATAAATGTATATAACACATAAGGAAGGGAAACCCGAGGCTTGTAAACAATAAATGTATATAACACATAAGGAAGGGAAACCCGAGGCTTGTAAACAATAAATGTATATAACACATAAGGAAGGGAAACCCGAGGCTTGTAAACAATAAATGTATATAACACATAAGGAAGGGAAACCCGAGGCTTGTAAACAATAAATGTATATAACACATAAGGAAGGGAAACCCGAGGCTTGTAAACAATAAATGTATATAACACATAAGGAAGGGAAACCCGAGGCTTGTAAACAATAAATGTATATAACACATAAGGAAGGGAAACCCGAGGCTTGTAAACAATAAATGTATATAACACATAAGGAAGGGAAACCCGAGGCTTGTAAACAATAAATGTATATAACACATAAGGAAGGGAAACCCGAGGCTTGTAAACAATAAATGTATATAACACATAAGGAAGGGAAACCCGAGGCTTGTAAACAATAAATGTATATAACACATAAGGAAGGGAAACCCGAGGCTTGTAAACAATAAATGTATATAACACATAAGGAAGGGAAACCCGAGGCTTGTAAACAATAAATGTATATAACACATAAGGAAGGGAAACCCGAGGCTTGTAAACAATAAATGTATATAACACATAAGGAAGGGAAACCCGAGGCTTGTAAACAATAAATGTACCTTGTATATAACACATAAGGAAGGGAAACCCGAGGCTTGTAAACAATAAATGTATATAACACATAAGGAAGGGAAACCCGAGGCTTGTAAACAATAAATGTATATAACACATAAGGAAGGGAAACCCGAGGCTTGTAAACAATAAATGTATATAACACATAAGGAAGGGAAACCCGAGGCTTGTAAACAATACATGTATATAACACATAAGGAAGGGAAACCCGAGGCTTGTAAACAATAAATGTATATAACACATAAGGAAGGGAAACCCGAGGCTTGTAAACAATAAATGTATATAACACATAAGGAAGGGAAACCCGAGGCTTGTAAACAATAAATGTATATAACACATAAGGAAGGGAAACCCGAGGCTTGTAAAACAATAAATGTATATAACACATAAGGAAGGGAAACCCGAGGCTTGTAAACAATAAATGTACCTTGTATATAACACATAAGGAAGGGAAACCCGAGGCTTGTAAACAATAAATGTATATAACACATAAGGAAGGGAAACCCGAGGCTTGTAAACAATAAATGTATATAACACATAAGGAAGGGAAACCCGAGGCTTGTAAACAATAAATGTATATAACACATAAGGAAGGGAAACCCGAGGCTTGTAAACAATAAATGTATATAACACATAAGGAAGGGAAACCCGAGGCTTGTAAACAATAAATGTATATAACACATAAGGAAGGGAAACCCGAGGCTTGTAAACAATAAATGTATATAACACATAAGGAAGGGAAACCCGAGGCTTGTAAACAGTAAATAAATATTACAGTAGGGTCTAATATTTATTTACAATAAATGTACCCTGGGATGTTTGTTTTAAGCACGCCTATTCTCGTGCATCATCATCATCTAGTTCCAGATGGTCTCGGAGGAGACAAACACATAATAGGACTTATGATCCGTTAAGCATGTCGTAAACGACAAATGTGAGATTGTGCATGGAATTGTCAACCTCGTCGTGTAAAAAAGATTGCTACAAAAACACTCATGCAAGAATTGATGCTTTGGTGTAGGCTTCCTCTTCATCAGTTGTGACTCCATGCTCCATAAGGAGTTAAAAAACGAGATGGTGTGGTTATGTCGTGTGTATCTCTGAAGGTAGCAACATTTTCACATTTATGTCATTGTAGATGTTATTGTTGCTCAGAATCGACATGACTGCATTCCGGGCAAACTCATAGGTCCTCGGCCTCCCTCAGTAAATTTCGAAGGCTGTGAATGCTAATAGTTCTTGTAGATGTGCTGTTTTTTATGTGTGTGAATGTTATTATGTGCATGTGCGTGCGTGATTGAACACATATGTGTGTATATGCGTTTGTCAAATTGGGAAATGGAGAGGACGCAGTAAAGGGATTTGAGTAAGATGCAGAGAGCTGTAGTGTATGTGGGCGTGTTTTGTCCTGCTAGCGGTAATCAGAGACAAGGAAAGTGTCAACACTCACAATCAGATTTGAGATACTACCGTCAATAGAACTCGTCCAGATCCGGACAAGCAGTAACCCGATTCTTTCTGCTCAAGCGTAATTCATTCGTTACTCCTGTTTCCATTTCAAGAGTAATAAATTACTTTTATGAGAGAAATATTCGGAAATTGATAGTTAATGGCATAAAAGAATAAAATAAAATTATTTCGCAAGTTTTTCTTCTGAGATATCACCTTACCTGTGCTGAGGCAGATTTCGGATTTAAAAAACAAAACAAAACACTCTAAGGCGGCGTAAATCGTCCCTGTAATCATTGTGGAAGATACTTACAATCTATGGTTTTCCAACAAAATATGTGAATATAATCAAAGCGCTATATGACAATGCAAGATGTTGTGTTAGAACAAATAAAGGGAATACAGAATGGTTTACAGTAGAAACAGGGGTGAAACAAGGCTGTATTATGTCACCACTACTTTTTGGAATAGCTATTGATTGGGTTATGAGAAACTATACCCACAATGAACAATTGGGTATAAAATGGACAAATGGAAAATTCCTGGGGGACCTGGATTTCGCAGATGATGTAGCATTCTTAAGTTCAACACCAAGACAATCCCAAGAAGCAATAAATAATTTGTGTCATCTCTCGGTTAAAATAGGTCTCCAAATAAATGCCTCTAAAACTAAAGCTATGAACTTTTCTAACGAGACCTTTGATATCATCTTGAACGGGGAAAAACTACAGAAAGTTGAAAGTTTCAATTATTTAGGCAGTAAAATGACTCAGGATGGTGACACAACAAGAGAAATCCATACTAGAATTGCTTTGGCAGCTAGCGCCTTCAATAGATTATCTAACATTTGGAATATACGATCATTGAATATACATACCAAGCTTCGTCTGTTTAATTCAAATGTTATCTCAGTGTTAACATACGGCTGTGAGAGTTGGAAAATAACAAAATCATTGGAGAACAAGCTGAATACATTCGAGAACAAATGTCTTAGAAAACTCATGAACATCAGTTGGAAAGAATTCAAGACTAATCGACAAATAAGAGAAGACTCTAGGGAGAAATATGTCTCCGACTATATAAGGAAAAGACGATGGTCATATATCGGTCATGTCCTACGAATGCAAAACAACAGAATACCACTACAGGCGCTCACTTGGGTTCCTGTGGGTAAGAGGAAAAAAGGAAGACCAAAAGAAACACTCAGAAGAACAATAATAAGAGAAGGAAGAACGTTGGGCCTAAATAATGTGCAAGAGCTAAGAGGAGTGGCGTCACAACGAACAACCTGGAGAGCACTTGTTTCTGCCTTATGCGCCGTGTTTGGTGCTTAAAGAATTTATTATTATTATTAATCTTAAGTACCTTACATTTTTTCACCCCACAAAGGAAAATTTCTTTCCATTAGCATAAATGCACGTGCTCTGTTCTTGGTTATAAACAAGTCTTGTTGTTTCCCAATTAAAAAAAAATTTTTTTTTTTAAATTCTCTCGACAGTAAAATATAATGCAACAATGTAAGCAAATGACCCGTGTCATGCCCGGGGGGTCTGTGTGGAGACAACGAAAGAATGTGACCATTGTTCCGTCAGGCAAGTCATAAGATGCAACTAATATGAGGTTGTGCATAGGATTGTAAACCTTATCATATAAAATAACTGCTACAGAAACATCAAAATACTACAGACACATTAAAATGCTTTAGAAACATCAAAATGCTACAGAAACATCAAAATGCTTTAGAAACATCAAAATGCTTTAGAAACATCAAAATGCTGCAGAAACATCAAAATGCTACAGAAACATCAAAATGCTACAGACACATTAAAATGCTTTAGAAACATCAAAATGCTACAGAAACATCAAAATGCTTTAGAAACATCAAAATGCTTTAGAAACATCAAAATGCTGCAGAAACATTAAAATGCTACAGAAACATCAAAATGCTTTAGAAACATCAAAATGCTGCAGAAACATTAAAATGCACAGAAACATCAAAATGCTTTAGAAACATCAAAATGCTGCAGAAACATCAAAATGCTACAGAAACATCAAAATGCTTTAGAAACATCAAAATGCTGCAGAAACATCAAAATGCTGCAGAAACATTAAAATGCTACAGAAACATCAAAATGCTTTAGAAACATCAAAATGCTGCAGAAACATTAAAATGCACAGAAACATCAAAATGCTTTAGAAACATCAAAATGCTGCAGAAACATCAAAATGCTACAGAAACATCAAAATGCTTTAGAAACATCAAAATGCTGCAGAAACATTAAAATGCTACAGAAACATTAAAATCCTACAGAAACATCAAAATGCTTTAGAAACATTAAAATGCTACAGAAACATTAAAATCCTACAGACACTATCAATGTAAGAACACTTGAATGCTTTGACGCCGGCTTCTTGTAAAGGGATCGGCTGTAGTGGTGGATCCAGACTCCTTGTGGAGTGAAAAAAGAAATGTTGTTAATGATGACAATACCATAAACATTATTCGTATCACAAAATACTAATACGTTAATAAGATACAAATAACTGTAGTGGAACTAAGAATAGCTCTTATTATATTATAATTTTAAAAAACTAAAAAGCTAGACAATATCGCTGCACAAAGGAGACCATGCAAGAAGCAAAGATCTGCCCTTTTTGCATGTTCTTTCTTAGTATCAAATTTTCTAAAAACAATTAAACTAATAATAGTTCAGCAAGTGAGAAGGATGAAGAACAAACAAGAACATATAATTACCATCCTTTACCTGTTTGCTCCCTGTGGAGTAAGGAGCCACCACTGCAGTAAGTCCCCAGGCATGAAGCCTGCCCCAAGCATTCACATGCTCTTTCATTGATGATTTGTGCAGCAATTTGTTTT
The DNA here is from genome assembly GCA_024509875.1 of Oreohelix idahoensis. Taxonomy (NCBI): domain Eukaryota; kingdom Metazoa; phylum Mollusca; class Gastropoda; order Stylommatophora; family Oreohelicidae; genus Oreohelix; species Oreohelix idahoensis. Next base: position 218,594 of record JAMPIV010018993.1, read on the forward strand.
ACATGATTATGTTACCAGCCCAAAGCATAATCTCATACTGGTAGCCTAATACGACTTGCCTGAGACGGCATTAGTCTTATTCTTTCTGTGTATTTTCAGATACCCCCATGGAACTACACGGGGCAGTCACTGTGATGTAGTGTTTCTAGAAAGATATCCACTTGAGTTGTCACGCTAGTGTCATCGACCACCAACCTACTTTTACTAGTATATATTGTTGAGGATTGCTCCATGGTGGGTAATCATCTTGGCTGGTTTATTTTCTGTCGGGATGATTGCACCATGTAGCACCCCAACTAAAGGGACACTTAGACGTATTGCGTACTAGATGATGACGCGAAATACATAATTACAAACAGTCTGCCTGTGGCCTTCGTGCCTAATGAACGCGTTTTAGAATATGTGGCTTGACCACTAACCTATAAGTAGCCTAATCTGCGTTATGTCCTTCTGGCCGATCGATAGTATATTCTAATTGATGTGGTTTTAACCACCCTACAGTGGATAGCAAAGAGATTATTTAATTCGACAGTCGTCGAGTGACATTCGTAACGGCCATCGTGCCAGAGTAATCAATAATTGATGTGTTAGCAATGAGGTTGACGTGGCAAGCCAAAATGAAAATATAAATATGAACTCAGAATTTGAATCTGGGATATTAAAGCTAGAATGATCAAGCAGACGTAAATAAAAATGTGTAGTTTTATAACTGAACAATTTTTTACGCAATGGCAGAAGAGTTAGCGAAGACTATGAAGTCTGACACTTGTAACTAATGCACAATGATCTGTGCAAGTTTATGAAGTTGATTTTAGTCAAAATTGTGAAAGTACAGAACGGAGTTTAGTTCTCGTGTATTATGTCTCATAAGAACTGTAGTCGTTTATTAAATTCGTGATCAGTCGTCACCACTGGAGTTTTCTTACTGAATTGAGTTCATTACAACGTCTTGCGTGATTTTGACCATTATTTCTTGACCTTTGATGGTGTTGCCTTTGGTATTCAACAAAGAACATTTTATTACAAATGAACACAAACCCCTAATGAACCTTCGCACAAGTATTCATAATAAGAATCAAATGATTATAATAATAACACTAGAACTCGAAAAATTCAAGACCAAATTTTTAATAGATAACAACGGTAATGATATTTCTTCAAGAGCCCAAAAGGGAACTTATCAACAACTCAAGTTTACAACATTGAGAACCGAAAGTTTCCAACCATATATACCCGTCAAAATAATGAACGGGGACAGAACTAAAGCAAACGTCTTAGCCTTTCCGCATCTGCCGCACATTTAGAAGACTGTAGAACTCATTTTGTTTATTCTGAATGAAGTTATTTTACCCATTTTTGTAAAGTTTAAAAAACAATATACATCAAGGGATGTAATTTATCCTCTTCCCTGTCGAAGGGGAATATGAAATTATGTTGGCTTTTTAAAGGGATATAATTTATCTTCTAAGGACAACTTACAGAACGGTTTAGGATTAGAACGGGAGTGAGACAGGGATGCCTCGTGTCTCCATTTCTTTTCTTACTAGCAATAGATTGGGTTATGGAAACATCGACATCACACAACAGAAATGGAGTCCAGTGGAATCTGACTAAACAGCTTGATGATCTGAATTTTGCAGATGGCTCTTCTGTCCCATAACCATAATCAGATGCAAGAGAAAATGAAAATTCTCGATGAGAGGTCACAACAAGTGAGCCTGAAAATATACAGGGAAAAGACAAAGATTATGAGAATAAATGCAAGAAATGATAACAAGATCAAACTTGAAGAAATACCACTGAAGGTTGTAGAATCGTACACATATCTTGGTAGTAATATAGATAAAGTTGGAGGGTCAGACAATGATATCAAAATAAGAATACAAAAAGCAAGAAGCGCTTTCATTGCACTGGGAAACATATGGAGGTCAAGAGAAATGAAGTCCAACACGAAAATAAGAATCTTAAACTCAAATGTGAAGTCAGTCCTATTGTATGGCTCTGAGACACGGAGAGCAACAAAAACAACAACTAAAAAGCTACAGACTTTTATAAACGGGTGCTTGCGTAGAATAGAAGGACTGAAATGGTATGACGAAGTCACAAATGTGGAATTGATGACAAGAACTAGACAAGTGCCAGTGCAACAAGAGCTGAGAAGAAGACGCTGGCGATGGATAGGACACACATTGAGGAAACCTGTTGATATAAATATATTCCTTACCAGTTTTACAGCAGCCCCTTAATTTATTTACTTATACTAAACCTGTTGATAGCATTACACGGCAGTCCTTGTTTTGGAATCCACAGGGAAAGAGAGGCAGAGGTAGACCAAAAAACACATGGAGAAGAGAACTGGATATAGATGTGAAAATGATGAGGAAAACATGGAAAGACCTTGAGCGGATGGCACGGGACAGGAAGACTTGGCATGTGTTTGTTAAAGGCCTATGCTCCTCGGGGAACTAAAGGGTATTGATTGATTGAATTTATCCTCTGTCAAAGAGAAACAATCAAACGGTCCCAACAAAATAATAATAAAATATATAGTTTATTTTTTGACATATGTTTTCTATTTATTGTTTAAAATATACTTGCAAAAGGGGATGCGAAAAAGCTGCGCAGTATATAAAGTCGTTCAGTTTAGTGCTAAGGCCATAAGCGCGCGACTTTATAGTGCGTTTCACAATGTTTGCCGCTGTTTAATATTCAATATCTCTGCAACCACTTGATCGTAATTGTTGCAACTTTGCATATGACCTAATGATCGCAATGTCCCGAGGGGAACATTTTTTTTTTCTCGTTAACAAACTTATGGTTTTAAATTTTCTTTATTTAAAGTAAACAAAATCGACCACCTCCTAGTCCAACAGTGTATTGAGAGGGCTTACCCCTTCATATTTGTGCGCTATTTCGATTTAACATCTTGAACGCAAGTTTACGTGATTTTCCCGTGTTTCAGCTCACTACCGCACTGTTTTGAACATTACATTGATCCTTCCGGTGCGTTCAGTTACCGTTCTACTCATTGTGTATTTCAGTGCATAGGCGTATCTTGCGGTATTCTGTCTGTAATACAATGGGTATGAAAGTCAAGTTTCTTACACTGCATACAATGGCAGTGAAGATGTATAAATATTTATGCAGAGAAGCTAAGCGTGGTAAACTGCATCGGAGTCTCTCAAATCCTGAAAAGAGAACTTTTCACGCTTTGGGTTTAAGTAAACGCTCATTTCATCAATTACTCAAAGCTAATGGAATCTTCAGTTCAATCAATACCAGGACGCAAGGAAGAAAGGAAGTAGTAGATAGTTTTGACAGGGATGTGATTAGAAGAGAGATTTGTAGAATGTTCAATTCCAAAGAAACTGTGACACTAAGAAAACTGAAAATTCGGCTGAGAACACACAATGACATTGATGTGTCGAAATCAACATTATGGAGAACTGTTAGAAGCATTGGCTTTACGTTTAGGAAGTACGCTAGTGGAAGAAACGTCATCTGCGAGAAGCCGCACTTAGTATCTATGAGAAGTAAATATTTACGGGAAATGCGTAATCAAGATTATGATATTATGTGTGTGGATGAAACTTGGATCAATGCACACCACACAAGTGAAAAGGAATGGCAGTTATCAGATGGAACGATTAAAAGATGTGTACCCAGTGGAAAAGGACAACGTCTGATAATGGCACATGCAGGCAGCAGACATAATGGGCTAGTGAAAAATGCTGAACTTATTTTCACTTCCAATTATACGGACAACCGGGACTATCATACCGAGATGAACGGTAACATATTTGGAGAGTGGATTGAAAATACTCTTCTTTCGTCCCTTGACAGACCATCCTGTTTGATAATAGACAACGCATCATACCGCAACGCTGTGGCAAAAGAAGACAAAATCCCGACATCTTCGAGTACAAAAGATGCTATAAAGATTTGGCTTAGAAAAGAAGACATTCCATTTAACGAGGGGTTTCTGAAACCTGAATTACTGTCCCTTGTTAAGAAATCACAAAAGACCAAGATATTCCATATAGACAAGTTGATTCAACAGCATGGTCATATGTGTTTGAGACTGCCACCTTATCATTCACATTTAAACCCAATTGAACTCGTTTGGGCAAAAGTTAAAGGACAGGTGGCAGCTGAAAATAAAACTTTCAAACTATGCAATATGAAAGAACTAACATATGCCGCCCTCTCGCAGATAGACAAAGATTATTGGTGTAAATGTGAAGACCATGTCTTAAAAGAGGAAAATGACTATTGGAAAAAAGATGGACTGTCGTTCGTTCAGCCGAGAATAGTCATCAATATGTTAGACTCGTCTGACTCAGAATAAGTGTGTAAATACCTTATATGTTTTATATGTTTTCTCCTCCATCTATGTGTATATGTAAACCAATTCATTTCCTTTTTATCTCCACGATTTCACTACTATTTTTAACATACACAGTACTTTCACCTCTTCATGCACCCATTCACGTTTTAGTATAAAAAGTAACATTTACAGCGAATAGGCGTTATTATTCTCTCAAATATTTCGAAGAAATAAAAAAGGACCTCACGTAGTAATCAATTAACAAACCCCTCTAACATTCAAATTGTATAGTCGCCTATGCCGAAAATATGCAACTTCCGTCATTTACGGTAAATTATTTTCTTCCAGGACAAAATAATTACTTCGTTAAAAAAGATCAAAGGAATTAGCCGTTGCAAGAAAAGAACACTACCTGCAACATTGAATTTTATAAAAACTTTGGGACATTGAAAATATAAGACCACATGCAAAAAATCATGTTTAACAGTGCAAGGAATATGAAGATATTTGAAGTCAATCGTCGACCGATCTTTTTGAAACGCACTATGGTATAATTTTTAGACTGCAATACATCTTGAAAAACCTCTACGGAGTTTCAAATATTCTCAAACTGACTACTGCTTTCTTTGAAAACATTGAAGTGGACGTCTGAGAGTGTACGAAGAAGAAGAAGAAGACTGCGACAAAAAGCTTGTGTGGGAAGGACGGGACGCTTTTAGAGAATTATCTAGTATTACTAGTAAGAAACCCGTCAAAATTGACAGGTTTTTAATTATAGTGTGCTCTTTCTGTTACATGTCCTAAAGACGGCACTATTTATACTTTGGTCATTTTATTACAGGTCACCGTCATCAGATCTTTGTAGTAAAAATTATATGGATGCATTACATATGAAGCCATGGGGCAACCTTCCTAAATGACATGGAGAGAAGTGATACTGATCTAATGGACCGGAAAATTAATAATTAACTAATAGTTACTGAAAAACTAAACAAAAATAACAAACCAAAAAGTCCAATCAATATCAGTAGAAGAATTAAATAAATATTTTAAAAAATTAAATAAAAAACAAACAAAAACCACTGTTACGTGTCGTTATTGTTCAATTATTCCGGAGATATTCTCCGTAGCCAAGGTAGACTCTAGGGGCAAGTCACACAATACGAAATCAGCATAACTATACTGAGCGGACCAACACCTCCTTCACAATTTTACAAACATGCAGTTTATTAGGTTTGACAAACAGCTCCATGGTAAGAGATATATAGCCCCAAAGACAAATGCAGTAGTACGTATGTCCAGTCCGTTCCCTATCAAATGCTGGTCATTGGCAATCTTTCAAACTTTATTTAATATCGTCCTTTGGACATTTTTATAAATAGGCACACATTTCCTTACTAGAATAAGCCAGGGACACCTCACCCAAGTATATTGATGTCTTGGTGATGGAATAATTAAGGAAAAACACAGAATACTGCAGGAGCTCAAAACACATACGTCCGTTCACTTCCTAACACAAGCCGCATCTCTCTTGCAGACGCTCAACTCACTTCTGCTTCAAATTTGTTCACGTCTGCCAGTCAATCACATCGGCATGACGTCACTTCCTTTATTAATAAGTGACTCCGTATAAAATAAACAAAGAAGGAGCACTGTTGAGCTGCCTATTATACCGACATAATCGTTGTGAATTTTTATCATAACATCACTCTCCCCCCCCCCCCACAAAAATAACGGAAACAAAGTTTTCATTATTCCCGTGGTGTGAGTATAACATCACCAGGATGAAATATGGTAACATCAAATTTCACTGTAAGTAAGAACTAGCATAGCACCCAGGTTTCTGCCATAGGTAGGCAATTTAACACTAAAAGTGTGCTCCATGGTATTAAGACCATAGCCAATGTCTACTACGGACAAATTCCTTTTTAACAGCAATGTGAGGTCACCATAACTAATAGTACCCAACATATTTTAAAAAAGATAGTAGCAATACATGCACTCACATACCTCACATCGTCCAATAACACCTATCAGTCAAGTCCAGTATCAGTTGTCAATTAATTAACTTATTGATGAACAGCAATAATGCAAAGCATTATAAAATATACAAATATGTAACAGCGTAAATAGATGAAATTAGGCAGACAATCATATTAGTAAAGGAATGAATGCAACATCATATGCTAAAAGATTAAAGTCATGTGTACATCTAAAGTACTTGTCATAAAAAGTATATTGTGGTGTCAATTAAAAAAAATGTTATTTTGAACATGACGAAGTTGTGTGTCCAATCAGGTAAGAATACGCTGATGCATGGTACAAATTACCAATAGTTGTGAGAACTATTAAAATGTTCAATCATATAATTAGTGTGAGTGTATTAATGCCCTGTGTCAAAGACAGAATCTCATCCCGCGAATTAAAATTAATCAACAGCTAATTAAAGCACTGTATTTAAAGTCACAATAATATATTGTTATCTGTACTAGTGGACTAATAACCAACTAAAGTACAGAGAAAATATTTATAATCGAGCACAAAGTTCCTGTCCACGATTCTCTGCTATATTATCGTATTCATTCATAACCCTCCACTCCCAAAGCAGCATAGGCCTATTATCGTATACGATCCTTTATAAGTTCACGTTAAGTAACAATGTTCAATGTCCAACCAGATAGAGAACAATAATGGCACGATATGATTTTTCTAGTTATGTCCCTTTGTCCACGGGAAGCACCCTTGAGTTAAGTCCCTTAATCTTTAGACGCCGTTCCAATAATACAATAAATCAAGTTTTTGCATTCAAAATATCCAAATGTCACATTATTCTTAGACCATCAATGAATGTGTGTGGTTTTGCATATAAACCGAGTATGTAAACTGTTAATACGGTCCAAGACATCCATGTAATGCGCTGAGTAAAACGAGGTACAACTTGAAATTGGCGATATCAGCATCCATCATCATCAGGTGCTGAGTGAACCTGTTCAATACATGTAAGCACTGTTAAAAGAGTCATTGAGCAATTTCCTTCACTTTTTTTGATGAAAAAATTACGATAGTCATCAGCCTTGTTATTCATCACAGGATATAGTCATATATCCCCTTTACATAGTAGTAAAAAATAAGGAAACTCCTGTCAGCATAAGCATTGTCAGCAAAATATGTTCATATATCGTACACTGTTCATTGGTCAACATGTGGAGAAGTCAGTTAATAGGTTTGATGTAACTTCACAAGATACTTGCATTTGCAGTGCCGCCAGATGGCAGTGAGTCTTTCACGCAACGTGATAACACATCCGCGACCACGTTTTGACTGCCTTTGATAGCACGAATGTCATATTCGTAGGGCTGGAGTGCAAGTGATACTCTGGCAGCATTCTCATTACGACATTTTACAGTCTTAAGATAGGACAAGGCCCTCTGATCCGTTTCCAATGCGAATGTCGCACCAAAAAGGTAGCATTGCAGTTTTGTAAAATAATATACCACCGCGAGCAACTCCCGCTCGACAATGGGGTATTTTTTCTCTGTGGGTGTCAATTTACGACATACAGAATTGGATGTAGACAATCATTGAATTCCTGCATAAGTGTACCGCCGATTCCCGAACCAGAGGCGTCGACTCTAAGGATAAAATGAAACGGAGTATCAGGCAATCTTAAAATTGGTGATTTTGAAAAATAATACTTAAGCAAATTTAATGACTCATTACATGAATGTGTCCAAACAATCTTATTTGGAGAGTTCTTTCTTAATAACGAAGACTGAACTGAAGTAATTTCTGAAACATTAGGCATGAATTTTCTATAGAATCCTACAAGACCTAAAAGACTGCGAACCTGTTCTTATTTTGTGTCTTAGGAATCTCTAGATTCAAGATCCAAGAGATAGTGGAATCCTCAGGCTTAAGAAAGCCGCCTCCTTGTTACGGTGTTATTTTAAATGACGGCGTCTGCTGGGGTTTAGCCATGCGCAACGTTAGGGGTCATTAACATTTATAGAATATGTCGATATTTTGCGGTATACTGAACGCGAAATATATGCGGAGATTATGACGCATTCGCGTTGGGAAGGTCACGCTGGGTGACTTGGTTACATGGCCCTTGTTACGCTATCCGTCAAGCAAGAAGGTCGTGTCTTGTATTTCTTCCAAGGAAAAAAGGCTGAGTATATAGCCTATATTATATAGATGAATCGATGTAGAACTCAGGGTCAGTTCGGTTATTAATATAAGTATGAGATTAATTAAATTAACTAAATGATGGAAGGAGAATCGCATTATGATTCAAATTGTAGCTGTCAAGAACTCATGTGCTCATTTCTGGCTGTTGACTACAACAGCGCACGTATATAGCCACGATGTTCTTCTGACATATTGTTTTGACACGGACGGACATGAATACTATGCATGTAATTTCTAATGACTATATATGAATCTATACCTACGTGAATGTCTTGTGTGTGAACTGTAAATAAATTCATGGACTCTGAATTGAGGACTTTATCACATCGATACGTTACAGCTATTTGCTGCATTTGCCAATGTTGTTGATTATGCAAATGAAGAACTCTTCTGATAAGAAAAATATGTATATATATTGATGAGCTCCGAAGGGAACGAGTGTATTCTTGGACATTCAACAAATGATGAATCAATATAACGTTGACCCTTGTTCCAAGATAATAATCGAACGAAACGATACGAACAAAAGTCGCAAGAGCGTTAACGAGACCAAAAGACATAAAATTAAATTGGAACAACCCCAAAGGTGTAGCGAAAGCAGTATAAGGTTTTGCTGTGTCCGACAAGGGGACTTGCCAATAACCTTTAGATAAATCAAATTTACTGAAAAAAGTATGATCGGAGATTGTCAAAGCATTCAAACGCCTGAAATCAATGCAAATCCGAATGGATTTGTCTTTCTTTCTAATCAAGACCATAGGAAAACTATATGGAGATTGAGAAGGAGAAATTATATTTAATTTTATCATATCCTCTATTTCTTTTTGTACTTGTGATTGAAATGTACAGGGATAGGATAAAGTTTAAGTTTGATTGGTCTGAAATCAGTAAGGATATAATCATGTTCAATGATATTTGTACGCCAAGAATATCCGTGCGCACTTTAGGAAAAGATTGTAGTAATAAAGAAATCTGATCTTGCTCATATGGAGCAAGAGTTGGCGAAATAGAAATATCCCTCCAATTCTCAATAGAAGAAAGTAGTAAAGTAGGTAGAGAAAAAAGAGGCTCAGAAATATTAGATAATTCAGACAACTCTTCCTGTATGACAGCTAAGGAAGAGCGACAATCAATAGGCTCGTCGACAGCCTCAAAGACTGGTTTAAGATGTGGAGGACGAGAGTGAAATCATTGAAGCATGTTGATGTGAAAGGTTTTTTTCCTTTCCTTTAATAGATATAATGTAGTCAACATCTGACAATCTTTCCAGTACAGTATATGGTCCTCTCCAAGATACAAGTAATTTATTGTCCTTATTGGGTAACAATACATATGCCTCATCACCCGGCCATAATTGGCGCAGTTTTCTGTTTTGATTAACAAACAATCTTGCCTTAAGTTTAGCTTTTTCTGATGATTCTACAGCTATCTGGCATGCGTCGATAATTTTCTTTCTCAAGTTAACCACGTATTGGTAGGAGGTTTGAACATCCTCAGGCATGTCAACTCCAACCAATAACTGTTTCAATAAGGACATAGGTCCATCAGAGGTTGAACGGGATATTTCTCATCATCGAATGAAAAAAAAAAATTCTACGCTTCACTAATGAGATGCATCATCTGCGCAATGTATTTCTTCTTCTTCTTCGTTCGTCCTGAAAAGGACGTTGGTTGCGTTGTGTCCGTTTACAGCGAAGCTGCGATATTTGCACCTTTCGGCCGACACATCCGACTTCAGCACGGCATTTTTGGGACCGGGTTAGCCTTCCGTCTTCGATCCCTACTCACTCAGCCAGACTGCAGTGATGCAGCCTGTTTCCAGGACCACCACTTGGAGTGGAGTAGGGTCTTGGTCAGCTCTGGTTCGCTGACCCTGACGCAAGCAGTCTAGCTATGGGTCGCTAACTGCATTTCTCACTGTTAACGCGTCTTAGGTCCCGCAATGTATTTGAATCTATTGGCCTGTTTTAAAACTGTTTCATTTACATTTATTGTGCGTACCGAAGAATATTAGCAAGAAAAGAGCGCAATTTCAGGGGTCTTGCAATTTAGTACAATGGTCATAAGCGCACCAGTTTTACGTAATTTTAACACTGCAAATTTGTTGGGAAAAAGTTAATGCTGGCTTTTTTCAGGGACGTAATTTATTTGTCTATCAAAGGGAAACAATTAAGCGACAAATTAGAACTAATAAGAATGAAATATATTGTAGATTTTGGATGTGTTTTGTTATGTGTTTTCTATTTATTGTATACAATAAAACTGCAACTTTGGTGGGAAAAAAGATGCGTGCTATATTAAGCGTCGTGCAGTTTGTGCAAATGCTAAAAGCGCATGACTTTTATATAATTTCCAGAGTGCCATAAAAAATATTGTGGGACAGGACAGGACAGAGATAGGACAAAACAGAACAGGACATGACATTCTTAGAGAATTCTATAATGTAATAATAATAATGCCATCAACAGAAAATAGGCTGACTAAAAACAGGATATGGAGACGTTAAATAATTACATATTTAGACATGGAATCATGTCAACATTAATAAAGACATTGTTAGGGTCACTTATAGAGGCCTTGTGAACCTCTGGGGTCGGTTAAACATCAGCTAAGGCATGATTCACACAAACATGAACGGTGCTGAACCACCATGAAGATAGACAGACTGTTTAAGATTGCACCAAAAAGGTTTTTTTTTAATGGGCTGGAGAGAGACCGTCAAGAACAAAGTAATAGAGAGCAACTTCTTACAAGTAAGACAAACGACTGGAAATGTTAAGGAAGAAGTGATAATATATAAGCAGTCAGTGTTATTATCCCTGCGTTTATCTTTTTTCTTTTCATTGATTTTGTTGTCTTCGACCTCTCTTTTCTGCGTATCTAGTAATATGTGAGTGCTCGAACATTCCTTAAGCAAATCTTCTAGACATGCTATATTGTCCGGACTTCATGATGACTGGGTGATCAAAGCTGCAGGGACTTCTGCTGGGAATAAAATGCACCAGTTTATGCAGCAGTCAGGAGTCAGATGTAGAAATTCAGAACCGCGAGTAATTTCGGTTTGCAGATTTACTAAAGAACAAATACATTATACTTACATCTGTAAAACAGACTTTGAATCATCTCTCTCTCTCTCTCTCTCTCTCTCTCTCTCTCTCTCTCTCTCTCTCTCTCTCTCTCTCTCTCTCTGTCTATCTCTCTCTCTCTCTCACTCACAGATATACGCACATATACATACAATTACAGAAAGACAGATTCTTTTTCTTTGCCTTTCTGCAACTTCTTCTGTAGCATGATCTTCTCTCTAGATAATGCCGTCACGTTCTTCAAGTTCTTACTACGTTTTATTTAACTTTATTATGTCTCCATTTTTATCTGCGGAGAGGAGTTTATTCCCGTTATGTATTCCACCCTGGACGTTCCAGAACAAGGATAATCTTAGGATGCTAACTTTGTGACTTCTTCACTGCATATTCTACATACAATCTACGTCTTTTTCTCACCTTTGTTTCTGTGACGTTATTCGTCGCTCCCTTTTCGTATTTTCTCTCTCTCTCTCTCTTCCATTATCTACTTATTTCTCATTTTCGGAGCACAGAAATACGTTCTCAATCACTTGTTTACACTTCTTCCTGTAATAATTCGTCATGTCTGTTTGCCTGATCATCCCTGCTGAGAGAGTAGACAGGTGATGTAATATTGACCGACAGTCATGTTGGTAAAATTCTCGTGTACCAGACATTGACGCGTGTAGCAAAGTTTGATTTGCTGGGGAGGTTATGATGGTATCCTAAAAGAATGAAATCCGTGTATGTATTAACCGTGTGAGGTCAAGCACATGTAGGCCCCTGACTCTATGAATGATGATGATGAATTATGTGCAGGGGACCTAACGCTACCTCCCTAGATCTCACATGGTCACTATTTTGGCTCTAGTGTCTGGTGTATGATGTACCTAGTGTCTAGGGGAGAAATGAAATGATGGTACACAACACAAAAACACTTTAATTTTCTATGAGGAAGTGAATAAAACCAGTGGTTAAGTTTTTCTTTAAAATGAATGTTTTTTCTGTACAATTTAATCTGCCTGTCCAGCCATATCTTTTGGACAGGTCTTTGAAAATGAGGACAAGATAGTTTACAGAAAAGATCAACTAAGATATCTGGACTCTTTGTCCACTAACTATAAAGTCAATATATATCTTTCCTGTGGGAATGTTCACAGCTTACACTTTATTCATCTAAGAGGGAGAGTCACTGTGTATGAGGGGCTGTAGTTTCATCACACCCCATAAACTTCCTGAGTATGATTTGAAATACCAGTGTTTATTAAACGAAAGTGTCAGATATACCCAGATGCTTAACACATCACCTGGGATTCCTTGTAAAATGATACTACAGTATGAAGTTGCAGAAAATCTCGATCTCTCAAAATGCCGAAGCTCCTCCCGTTATCTTTTGACAGCATAAACGAATGGTCGGAGACTTGATGACTTTATTCTCTCTCAGCAGGTTTCCTGTTACCGGCTGGCAACAGGAAATAAAACCTCTGCAACAAAAGAACACCCTGGCCTTTTATATCTGATCAATTATTATATTTATTAGTTTTCTACGGTGATATGGGGTCAGCTTCGCGTGCATTACAGGTGCACTCGCCCCTAATTTTAAATGACTCACACCTTGCTGTGACCACACCTCAGGTCCCTATGGCAGATACGCCACTGTACGTTTACATAGTTTTCCTCAATAAAATAATGTGGAGTAACCACATTTCCTTTGGTATGATTTTCTCTTCTTTTCTTTTTTAAAATAAATACTTCAGGCATGTTAAACAGTGTTCATGGAACACAGAGGCTTACTAACATATTCTAATGCAATAATTATTAAAACACAATCATGACAACATACATCAGTTAGATACAGTTCAATGTGAGGACTCAACCATGTCTGCTCCCGGCACGTCCTTCACTTTTCCCAATAGCAGTATCTAACTTTGGCAGTGGGATTAAACATATTAATTCATAAAGCATTCTTACAACAAATTTCAAGAAATATAAACAAATGACGCTGACTTGCAAAGAAATGGCCTCAGTTTCTTCTGCACTGTCCAGACTGTGAATACTTCTTTATTTAATTTTAAAATTAACACAGCTGATCTCAGCGTATTTCAATGAAAAGTTTTGTTCAACCGGCAATGAATAGTGAAAGCCTTTTGCTAATATTTATTAGCACTGGCCAATCGAAAGCTTGCGACCACCAGAATTCAAATGCAGTTTTTGAAAAACAAAAATAATTCCAAACAAAACTCTGCGTCTGGTAGTCGATTGGCCAGTCTGCTTTAGTTATGCCAATACAAAAAGATGTTTAGTTTTGGGTAACAATTTTCCTACCGCTCCCCTCTCCTCCTATACTCTTGTTACCCAAGCGAATTTGAATTTACCTCAATGCCTCTTTTCTAAGCTGCCGTCCCCACTAACGTTATAAAAAAACAAGCAGGAACAACAGTCTGTCTGGTCGCGCGTCCGTAGACATTTAGTATTTTATCAATAACTTGGCTAATACTTGGACTACCATATTATTTAAAACACATTCTTGCTCAGTGGACTCTAAGCTATACTATCATATAATTGTTTTGGTCAGTTTCATTATGGTTTAGATTTTCAATTTTGTCACCGGCAATCGTCAAATAAAAATTCTACACAAGACGGCCATCTTTCTCCCCTTTTTCATCTCTCGCTAGCATGTATTTTCAAATAACTACTTGTTTTAGTGACGTCAGAAATACTACCGCCAGGAGGAAATAAAATTGTCTGCGTGTTTGCCTCTGTTGGCTTTGCCACAGCGTGTATATATGTATGGCGCAACGTGTCAAGCGAAGCGGGGTTTTGCGCGGCGGGTATTTGAATAGGCGTTAAATATTTGTATTGTTTCGTGTTACACTACCAAAAAATGTAAGGATTACTACTTATTACCAGCGTTAAAGTCAAAATATTACGTTAATTCAGACAGTAGTTTGGCGGCACACTTCCGCAAGATCGTTAATTGTAAGTCTTGCCGCAGTCTCTATCAGATCGGGCAAAATGTTAAAAATGTACGTCACAAGGAAAGCGAGTAGGTTTAAACGGTGAGGTCGGTTCTAAGCCTGTCCACGGCACAAAATTCAGCACTATGCTGGCGTGTGAGAAGATCACAGTCAGACACAATCGGGCGGGTTTATTTATTATCATTTTATGACTAAAATCTTACTGAAATGAGCGATTATTCTCGCAGATTTTACTACAACGCGCCGGATTAACACGAAGATCGTCCCGCGAGCATGGTTATCGCTGATATGGCTATTGTAACTTCCTAATTTCTCACAACCCAGATGGTCACATGATGAATGTTTGTTTCCACAGGTACAGGGCAGTAAATAATCCAGGTGGTGACCTATTACAGACACGCACCTGAAAGACGAAATGTTGTAATAAGTTTCCGGGAAGACATTATTTGTGATAATGCAGGAAGTCGTGAGTGTAAACAGGACCGATAATCGACGGAAATAACGATTCCTTATTTGGAAAGTGACGTTTAAAATAATCACGGAGAATTTTCCTATGAGGAAATTGTTGGGATAAACCCCATCATAACACGCACGATTGAATACAATTGGCTGGGCAATTCTGGATGTTATAAACAACACTTTTGATTGGAGCCTGGTCAGATAGTAACAACAACAAGCGTGGGACGAAAGTTGCAATATAATCTGACGCTTTCGCTGGTTTAGAGCACTGTGAAATTTACCTCGTCAAGAAGACAGCCAGCTAGCCAGAGTAAGGCATAGAATCAGAATTCCATTTATCGGACCGGACCATGTTTGAGCATCTTGTGGACTTGTAATCCAGGAAAACTCTACCTACATTAACAATCCTAGGAATCTGAATGAAAAGTCAAAGTGGGAGCTTGGTGTAAAGTAATACCCCTGACCGCATGTAAGAGGCGTCTTAAACAAGTTGCCTTAACCATTTCTCTGAACCAGAAGTTAGTATTCCCAAAGATATTTTGGAGTGAGTTGTACATTTTTAAATTCTACATTTTGCATTTATTAACACATGAAAATTGCTAGAGGATGTCCAAGTCATAAGAGGCTGGAAACCTCAGCATATAGAATGATGGTTTCATGAACCACCACTGCACGAACTGATGACTGCTTAATGCGGGTTTCTCATAGAGAACCGAAAGCAGAGGTAGTCCCAAGATCCATATAGGGCAGGGCGTGGATGATGATAGAACTGATGTATATTCTTATTATATTATTCACCTTTTCAACCAGTGCAAATGTAAAGATATTCAATATAAATGTAATGAATGTTTTCCGCTCACTGGGATTAATATTAATGCTTCGAGGGGGTAAAGTTCTGAGGTAGATGGGATGGTGGGATAAAAAGGGGGAGGGGCACATGGTTGTGTGTCAGGAAACCCAATACTCAGCAGAGTATTTATTTCTCTTCCTTCACGATACTAGTCGGTGGTACCAGTTGAGGGTGCTATCTCTGGAACAAAGTATGTGATATAAGTGGCCTGCTGTCAACGCTAGACACCATCATCAGACGGGTCTTGAAGACGTTGGAAAAGCATCCTGATTACTCCATGACATTTCTTGGAACGTGTCAAAGCCTCCAGACTTGACTCAGTCCATAACCTGCAAAGAACCAAACATCGGCTGGAGCAGAAACCAACAAACGTACTGGCAACTACGTATAAACTTAAAAGCTGCCAAGTGAACTTTCAGACAATTCCCTCAATATCCATAACATCACCATGTGATGACTGCCTTTTTTAAAAAGAATTATTCATTTTACACTGTTAAATAGAATTTATTATTAAATTTGTTATTTGTATATATACAAATTTATAGTTCATTTACTCCTTTTGAGTGTACTGCAGTCGTATGTCTCAGTCACCTTAAATACACTTAAAACAGAGCTACTAAATAAAAATTTCAATGAATTAAATCAGTTGGGGGCTTGAACGAGCTAAAACATACAATATATCTCTTCACAAAAGTTGTCAGGCAGATAAAAAGTTAACTGTGCTAAGGCACATTCAGCATTGTTCTTAATTTCTGTATATCTTGTGAATACTGCCTCAAGGCAGAAGCATCATCATCCTTCTATCTGCATCTCTGCCAAGAGCAATTTTGTGCGAAAGTAGATACCTTTGAAGACCCACATTAGTGTCGTAGATTAGTGATAGGGGAATTAAGACTTGGGTTGGTCCCTTCTGAATAGAATAGAACAGGTGATAGCTCAGTGAGAGGTAACGTAAAGAAAATAGATTTTCCACGAGTGATATGGTGGAAACTAGTAGAATCTGTCCCTGAAATCGAGAAGCCTCTCTCTTTCAGCATATCTCTACAACAGAACTTAGCTTGTCAGACAGTCTAATAGAATATATATATATTAATATATATATATAGCACCACTCACATACGCACACACATAAGTGACGACAGTTAGACACACAGACGTGAAAACTATGACAATGGAATATAGATATTTTGGGACGAGCTGACCGACGCACTTGCATAAGTTTATGTAAATTTTTATTTATCATAAGAAATCTCCACAAGCATGAATCTAGAACATCAATCACATATAAATATACATACACATAAGTTAATGAATTACTAAAAGAATAGACCCATAGGTGTAATCCTTTCCCCCTCTGTTGAGCCCACGATCCCGTTAGCAGAAAAGTTATAGCCCCAAAGAGTCACAGATTTATACGCTATGTTCTAGGATTTTCCTCTACAGTTAAGAACAGAGTTGATATATTAATCTATTCTAAGAGGAAAACATCATTAGCAGCAAACTTGCATAAAGAAATTACAAAGTGGGTGCATAAATTATACCATAAGGGAATCACTCAGTCCTGCTTTCTCTCTGTTCATTCACCAGTGGCCACTGACATGCTTTCTTACCTACAACCTTGATGTATTGCACCTTCAGGCGAAAACTTTAGGACACACACACACCTTGAATCCGTGTTCTTTTTGATAAAGAGAACCCCAGCTCTGCAGATACAGGTTTCATCCAATGTTCCGGGGAGCGTTCACTTCACAACTATATTTTAGGATTTCGGTTTATGTCTCTTGACTCAGTCAGGTAAGAAATTTTAAATGGGCTCACAATGTCAGAATCTCGAGGTTTCCAGTACTTAGGAAATGACAGGTTGGTAACTTCTCTCAATATAAAATTATTGGTCACACCACAATTGGTCAAACGTCGGAAATGTTAATGTTTGTAAATCGCCACATAGGCTGAATGTAAATGAGATTTAGGAAAGAAATATAATCTGGCTCGATAGGCCCAATTACAGCATTTAGTATTAATGTCTTTTAGGTCGGTACTCTGTCTCCTTCTGGTTGCACACACAATGCCAGACAGGTTTACCTTGAAAACCCAACGATTAAATACAAATGTTCTTTACTATGGTTATTCTCATACGCTCATGAAAAAACCGCTGGTAGGGTTAGGGTTTGACCAAAATACTGTATAAAAAGAAGAGAAACATACAAAATACTTAACCATAACAGTATACACACCCTACGCGTAAATGATATATTATATTCACTTCGGTTATATAACTTAAATCAGAAACTATAAGCTTAGCGCTTGTCTCATCGTTTAAAACTTCCGTGAAATAAATTCTAGTCATTAAAAGAAATCACTCATCATGAATTAGAAATAAATACATATTTCGTCAACACTCATGATGTATCAGTGCATTTACCAGTTAGTTAAATATATTCTCTGACTGGTTACTAGCAATTTAATTAAATTTTATTTATAGCTGGATGCGTTTTAGCTAGAAATTTTAACCATTCTGCTATCCACTGTTACACAGTAAACTAGAGAATTAGAATGACTGGCCTAACTGACAAAACACTCTGCACAAAATCTAGTGAAGATATAATTCGAACTAACAATTAATCACTCGACAATACTAGTCATATATATATATTTTATCTTCACACAAACTTCTAAGATATTCTTCAACGATAAACTACAAAACTTCACTTAATACAAAGGATGTCTAGAAATCGCCGCTAGACGTCTCTCTAAAGCTGTGGCAATACTGAATGAATGAAGTTTAGATTACTGTGGTATATATCTCTCTGATATCAAAGGAAAATATTACGTCTAAAACCCGAAAACAGACTCATTTGCCATATTTTAGCACCTTTGGGAAAATCTGCATATTCCCTATCTTAGTTCTGCGAATCAAATGCATTTCTCACACTGAGACCGAGGCACAGACTCTCTCTGTTGCGTACGGACTCATTTGAGATCGGACGTAACGTAATTGACCAGACCCCGTGCGAGATTTCCTCTACTTACAGGATCACACGAATTCTGCCTGCAGACTATGGTCCTAAACGCAATATAAGCGGCTCGTCTTTCATCTCAAATCTTTCACCGTGAATAATTAACTCACAGGCGAACAGATTTCCAAGGGGAAGTAATAAAATTTTCTCACCTCTGGTTCTCTGGTTCTAATCTCTTACCACGATTACTCGATCTCTGGCATTCAAAATTAAATGAAACCGACTCACATATGCTAATCAGGTCTGCTGGCAAACTGACATCAAAGAAAGATAGCGAACCGCAATTAAATGCGTTGCTAACTTAGAAAAATGAGAAGGGTAGAATATGGGAGGAAAAAGTACCAATCGAATGTATGCGAAAAAAAAGGTAATACCAATCGAGCGTATGCGAAAAAAGGTAAAAGAGCGAAAGAAGGGTAAAAGACAAGTGTAGAATAAAGAAGAGATATAGAAATTTATTAATCATAAATCTTTGCCACAATTAGGTACTCTAGGTTTTGGCCATTGTTGGACGATCACTGCACAGCAAAGGGGAGGCAACCCGTGACATATTCCATCGGCATTTATCGGGTCCTGTCCATCAATTCAACATTATATGATTCTGTTATATTACGTTTTAATCTTTCCATTGTTCGCGAGCACCTATTTACGAATTTCTTTCATTTCTTGGTTATTGTTTTTGTTGTTCTCCCTGTTTCAGAGCCATCCAGTTATATGTTATTGGACGTATGAGCTGAAATTTCTTATGTTTGTATTCCATTTGAACTACTTACTATGTTCACATAGTCAAATAACGAAAACAATTTGACATATAAAGTTGAGAAATCAATCTTTCGTGCGCTGTGTGTGTTACTCAAAACTCACTTTCAAATGTCAAAACACATTATGCACGCCTCCTTTTCCAAGAAGAGATTGCATAATCCGACTCTAATAAGCAAGCGTCCGCTTAGAGAACTGCATACGGAATGTTGAGAAATGGAAGTAGATAGTAAAATAATAGTACCCATAAATGGAGAAGAGAACTAGTAAACTAGCGGTAGGGATGGCACAAGACAAGTCAGGTAGATAACTACACAGCACTAGACGGTAGCTGTAGAAGAAAGCAGTGAAGTAAGTCACCTTCTCGCTAGACCTATCTATCTAATGCTCCAAGGGTGTTTCTATAATATACTACTCGTCAAAAGTCAAGGGCCACCCTATTATTTTCAATACACTTTTATATAAGCGCATAGAATGATTAAATGAAGGAAGTTTTTAGTAAAAATGGGTTCAATATCTTCCTCTGACAGTCCTCTATGCACGTTAAGCATAAAAACAACTCACCGACAACCATGGTAATTACGTGCAATTTGGTTTGCTGACCATAAATTCACATTTTTAATCTGTTTTTTCAAACTTCCATACAACCAAACAGGTGAAGTAATCGTGCTGATTGACATTCCACGTGCAATGGCGACTTTTCGTGAACAGAGTTCACTCTTAATTTGTTTTACAATCAGCAGACTTAGGGTAGTTTCATCACTTGCAAAAACCATGTCACCGAGAAGAAGTCTTGACACCTTACAAAGAATGAGGGCTATAGCGTGGGTTGAAAGTGGTTTATCTGTCCGTGAGGTTGCTAGACGGCTTACAGTGTCACACTCTACTATCCAAAGAATTTTGGAGAGATTTCAGGCCACAGGAAGTGTGGAGAATCGCCACCGGCTAGGTCGCCCTAGATGCACCAATAGACATGATGACCGGTACCTCTTGTTGTCAGCCCTGCGCAATCAAACAGTGACTTGTTCCACTCTAAGATGCCAGCTGAGACAAACTGTAAACGTTAATGTCAGTCAAAGCACCATTCGCAGACGTTTACATGAATTTGGACTGGCTGCTCGACGTCCTGCAGTCAGAATCCCTCTTACTCCTTCTCATTGCAGAGCCCGTGTTGCTTGGTGTCGCGAGCACATCCGATGGACAAGGCAACAATGGAGTCAAGTTCTCTTCACTGATGAATCTCGCTTCACTGTGTCATTCAATGATGGCAGGATTCGAGTTTGGAGACGACCAGGAGAGCGATTTACTGATGACACAATTCGAGAGGTGGATCGTTGTGGTAGAGGTTCTGTCATGATCTGGGGAGGCTTCTACAGACACGGCAGGACCCCACTCTACATCATCCAAGGCAACTTGACCGGCCCAAGATACCAGAACGAAATCTTGAGACCAATTGTTCAGCCTGCTCTGGAGGCCATAGGTGGTAATGCCATCCTCCAAGATGATAAGGCGCGACCCCATCGAGCTCGTGTGGTGAATGAGTTTGTTCAGCAACATGGGATCATCAGGATGGCGTGGCCAGCTCATTCACCTGACCTTTCTCCGATTGAGCACCTCTGGGATGTCCTTGGTCGAAGATTGTCAACAAATCACCCTCTGCCAATGGATGTTGCACAGCTGACTGCATTTCTGCTTCAGAAATGGCAAGCTGTTCCTCAGGATACTCTTCGGACCCTTGTGGACTCGATGCGTCTACGCTGTCTTGAATGCCTTGCTGCAAACGGTGGTCATACCCGATTTTGAAATGTCTATTTGTCCAATATCTATTGTGTGACTTTTGAAACGGTGGGTGACACACTTCACAGCTTCATTGCGTTTGAATGTGTGTTTCCATTTCTTTACGTGACATGTCAATTTGGTATTCAATAAATGCCGTTTTGACTTATACCAATTACGTTTATATCAGATTTGTTTTATGGTTTCAACCAAGGTTTTTCAAAGTGGCCCTTGACTTTTGACGAGTAGTATAGTTGGTGTGAAATGAAGCTCGTTAATTATCCCTACCGAAATTTTCTGTGAATTTCACATACGAACAAAAAATTAAAACTGTAACTGGAATTTAAACAAAATAAATCAACTGCAGTTCATAAAATACATCAGTACACTCTTACTTACTTAGTCGTTCCCCTTCTACCGTGAGGTGTAGAGGTTTGGAAGAGAGAGCGCCAGACTATCCTATCGGCTGTCTTCCTCCTGGCCTGGTTCCATTCTAGTCCTCGGTCCTTCAAAGATTGTCTAATGTTGTCCTCCCAGTGGACTCTGGGTCGTCCTGGGGATCTGGATCCCTGGCTCTTTGTTTCCCATGCTTGTCGTGGTAGCCGATCTTCTCCCATTCTGCATACATGGCCAAACCATCTTAGTTGGGACTGTTCTACTTGGGTCTGCAGGGGGTGGGATTTTAGGCCTTGACGTATCGTCTGGTTGCGGACCATGTCTCTTCTTGTTACTTCAACCACCTTCCTCAGATACCTCATTTCTGAGGTTTGGATCTGGCTTTTGTGGGCTGTAGTCATTGCCCCCATGACTCGCATCCATATGTCAAGACTGGGACATAGGAGTGATATACAGCCATCTTCGTTTTCTTACCAACCTCTCTCTTGCTGAGGAATCCTCGATTTATGGCCTGAAAACGTCTCCCAGCTGCTGCTTTTCGAGTGGCCAACTCTTCTTTGATGCCTCTCTTTCGGTCTATAATAGCTCCGAGGTATTTAAAGTGGTCGACCTGCTCCAGGACCTGTTCTCCCAGCTTAATCTGATGTCTTCTTTCTTCTCGTGATATCACCATGGATTTTGTTTTAGAGCTGCTTATGACCATCCCTCTCTTCTCCAGCTCTTCCTTCCAGACTTGCAGGTTGGATTGGAGATGTGCCTCTGATTTAGCAATCAGGGCAACATCATCAGCAAATGCCAGCTCTGAAATACATACCTGTCTCATCTTCCAGTACCCCACTGAATACTTTCTTGTTCTCTCCTTACATGCCTTGATAACATCGTCCATGAGGAGTATGAAAAGATAAGGTGACAGGATATCAACTTGTCTTACACCAGTGGTGGTCCTGAACTCTTTTGACTTATGGTTTGCTGTCCTCACATAATTTCTGCAAGACTTGTAGAAGCTCTGTATAGCATGAATCAGAGGTGCTGGAATGTTCTTCCTTGCCAAACAGTCCCAAAGTTTGCTCAAGGGGACCCTGTCAAACGCCTTTTCCAGATCTATGAAACAAAGATGGATCTCACTCTTATACTCGAGCTTTTTCACTCAGCTGTCTGTCAGTACACTCTAATAATTAAAACAGAAATCTAGTAAAAGTTGCAGGGAAGTATTTACAAAAAATCACAAGCTGGAAATTAATAAATTGTCAATGTCTTGTAACATCATATCGGCCATTTGGTGACTTTTGGATTTATTTCTTCAATGAAATACTACTTATCTCCTTCAGTTATTGTCTTTATAGACACTTCTAAGAAAGAAAGAAAGAAGGCTCAATACCTTCCATTTGCGGTGTCTACGCCGCATCCTCGGCATCTCGTGGAAAGATAAAGTGACAAATGTCGAGGTGTTGTCATGTGCTGGCCTTCAAAGTATGTATACGCTTCTTAGACAGCGCAGACTTCGCTGGCTTGGCCATGTTCGCCGCATGGAAGATGGTCGCATCCCAAAAGATATCTTCTACGGACAATTAGCAGATGGCAAGAGAACAGTTGGGCGACCACAGCTGAGGTTCAAAGATGTGTGCAAGAGAGATATGAGGGCACTGGACATGGATCCAGCAACATGGGAGGATGAAGCTGCCGATCGCACTAAGTGGCGATGCTATTTACGGCGCCACCTCAGATTGGGCGAAGAGAGGCACACACAAGAAGCAGAGGTGAGGAGAAAACGTCGAAAGGAGCACCAGGAAAATAAGCAGCTGAGGGCTGTCACCTCAGGGGCGCATTCCCATAGTCAGTTATGATTGAAGGGGCTATTATTATTATTATTATTAGACACTTCTATCAATGATCAGGTATAGACTTTCCAAGAGAGTTATTTCACCTGGAAAATGTCAATGCAGAAAGAGGACGGGAAGAAAGAAGACAAAAGAAGAACTCTTTTCACCCAGCATTTAAAAGCTAAGCCCTGAAAAGGACTGTAAGCTCTTATAGCTAGTATTCAGTAATCACGACAAGGACTCTAGCTGCGTCAGTGCTGTTTAGGATTGTTTCAGGTTATATTCAGTCGGAGACTAACTTTCAGTTGCCAGCGTAGTTTTAGGAGTACCAAGATAAGGCACACGCATGTAAATTAAAGTCAATCATAACATCAATGTTAAACATTATATCAATTTACATAACACCAAGATAATTTGTAACCTAACGATCAAGACAAGTTTAACATATCCTTCAGACACAATATTACGGATCTAACCTATCACACTGCAAATCGGCTCACAAAGCAGGTCAGCCTGTCTGTTCTCAGCTATAGGCTGTGGCTATGTGGCTTCTATATGTGTTAGTCAGTCCGCTTAGTCAAATGTAGCTCAAAATATCCCGGCGAGCCCGTCATTTGTCGTGGTTGAGTGACGTCTTCTCAACTATGAGATCTTGTAGTGAAATTTTGAGAGTCTAGAATTGAGTCTAAGTGGGCTTAAAGTACAGTTTCCCAGCCCGTATGATATTGGGTCAGCTTGTGTTTGATTGTATCTCCATCGCATCAAACTGATTGGTTTAATCTGTCTCTAGTTGAATTTCCGATGAATTTTTCCCTCTCGCTACCTCGGTGTTTGATTGGCTCCTTTTTTAGCACTTCTGACTGGTTGCTTTATTTTTCGTCCTCCAATAATTAGGTGAACCGTCTGTCTACTGATTGTGTCCCTCAAACCGAATGACACAGGGCGGTTTCTGGATGTAATAATGATGTTTAGTCTGTATGTCCAGGAGATCATGCAGTTATTCATGAAACAATCAAATAACTGAGAGGCTGAGTCCCGAGAAATACTGCAATGAAATATCAGTTCTGAACATCAGAATTGCCGCAACAACGTGGACAAGTAAGTATCAACTAAATATATCGTACTGACTCAGTATCATAGACAGAGTAACATAAAGTAACATTCCATGACTTAATTAACCATCATCGTTTGTCACCCAGCTAAGTTTCTGAATTTCCGAGGCTGTAACATAATTCAGCAAACTAATTCTTATAATACTCGCAGTAATCATTGCTTTATACTTTGCTGTCTGTTCAGAACAAAAAACACATTTGGCTCTCTCAAAGCCAAAATCGCAAAAGACAATTCACATCTATTCTCACGCAAAATCTCATTCACTCTCACTGGATATTCAGTGACAACAGGTATACCCAAGAGCATAGCTCACAATCTATATAATTAACTTTACTCGCGCTTGCCAATCCTGAAAGCTAACCATCAAACTTACCATAAAAACACTAATACAAGGTATATAGCAGATACTACCGTCCGGGAATGAAAGAGTGAAGTGTTAGAGACGTCACTATACTAGGTCCAGCTTTATGAGGTGGGTGCGACCAGTTATCTTCCTCGCTGCTGCCGCCTTCCCCAACTCAAGAACAGAGTCAGGTACCCATTACCAGCTGGGTAAGCTGGAGCATGACGCTACAAGGTTCCGATCCCGAAACCCAGAAACTTTGCAGCATGGGAGGTACGTGCTCTAATCGCTTAGCCAATTGGATCATAAAAGCACAGGAAGTAAATAATATACTGAAGCACATTAAAAACGCACCACCTGTATAATCCAGGAACAGAGTGTGAAATGTAAATATAAGTGTGTACAAGTTTACATATTTGGAATCTTTATTCATTTTCCTATGAATCCATGCTATCATTAATTTGTACATTTGATTGTTATGAAATTCATTGCATTCTGTGCAGGCAAGGGAGAAAACCAAAAATACAAAAAAATGCACGTGCGTTATCCTGCTGGAGAAGCTGCAAGTCTGGATAAATTGTGAACGCAGGAGCAACCAGTGCATCCAGAACCTCATCTCGATATGTCACAGCATTAACATTTCCACGGAAGACGTGAAGAGGCAAGCGATGGTGAAAACTGAATCCTCCCCAAATGTGAATACTGCCACCTCCAAATCGGTTGACACAGCAATCTGCAAAGCGCTCTTCACACCGTCGCTAAATCCGCATACGTCCATCTGCAAAGGATATGTTGAATCTGTTCTCGTCTGTGAATAGGACAGCATTCCACTGCAGTCTAGTCCATCTGATATGTTGCTCTGCCCATTGCAGGCGCTGCTAACGATGTCTGTGAGTCAAGTTTGGCCCAACATAAGGTCGTCTTGCAGTAAGGCCTGTATCTCTGAGTCGTCGTATGACTGTCATTCGAGAGACTTGCCCATGTCTACCCACTATTGCTCTTGCTGTTTGACTTGCCGGGAGAGTCAATTCCTTAGGTGACTCAGCACAATATGACGATCTTGCGCAGGGGTAGTAACTCGTGGTTGGCCACTCCGAAGTCTATCCCGGGCACTGCCAGTAGTTCCGTAACGTTCATTGAGACGTACAATAGTGCTATGGTGGCAATTCATCCTTCTGGCAATGGTCCGCGAGCTCATCCCGGTCTCCAACATACCAATGGCTCGTTGACGGTCGTTTTCAGATAGTCGTGGCATTTCAAGCACATGTACTGGGTGTTTTGTCTCAACGGCCTTTTTATACCGAGTATACTGCCACAACGCGTACACATTTTCAGGGTCATAGCTGTTGAGAATCGTGTTGCACGTGTAACTTTGATCGTTTTTATGTAGTCTGTACACACACCCATGGGTTGAATCTTGCACTTTCCATTCCAGCAGCCATTCGCTCTCTACCTCATGGCAAACACGGGGAAAATCCATTCCCACACTTTTTTTGCCAGCTTCTCGGCATCAGTATATATAATAGTGGTGCGTTTTTAATGTGCTTCAGTATATATTGTTTAAACAAGTGACTTCGTTTTCCTTCACCCGGAGCCAAACACATCATCATCATAATGTGACACCGAACAAAATATCATCATAATGTGACACCGAACAACATATCATCATAATGTGACACCGAACAACATATCTTAATACGATTCATAAGCAACATGCACGCTATTTTTACTTTTTTGATTATTTATTTTGTGAATAAAATTGTCAGGTTTTACAGAAAGTCCTAACGTTGCACAAACAAACTGTCAGGTATTTTGTAAACACGGTTTTCTGCCCTGTGGCAATTTAATGTCCTCCTCCATTGATAACAAAAATGTAATGTACTTCATCGTCGTGTGAACACACTATCAGCTTTAGGAGTCCTGCTGTAATGTAGATAAAGTTATTAGGCTTAGCTCTGGATTGTTTTTTTTTTAATTTTATTTATGGGGGAAAACACAAAGAAAAAAGGTGAACTGTTTCACGGAAGGTCATTTAAAAAATACTATATAAATAAATATATATATAAGGACATGTAGACTGAGCTGGTCCTAGGGATTTTTTTAATGTGATGCGAACTCTCGTGTTGTCGCGCCCCCCCCCCCAGTAATACAGAATATGTCCTCTTACAATAGTCAATTTCATGCTACTGGGTTGGATAAAAATGTAATTTCCGCAAGTTATGTTCACTAAGGCATTTTACAAAAACATAATACTGTACTCGTATGTTTTTACAATGTTATTATGTGTAATTGGTTTTTCTGTATTCATGCTGAATTACAGATAGGCGTTCAACGCGCTATGTTCTATTTTTAAAGGAATAATATAGACATACAGGAAAACGATCAGTTTCTTATCATCACCCAGCAAAATACTAGGCAGGATAATCATCCAGAGAATTTCAAAAGCAGTTGACCATAAACTGAGGAAAGAACAAGCGGGCTTCAGAAAGAACAGAAGATGTGCAGATCATATATTTGCCCTCAGGAACATTATAGAGCAGTGCTCAGAATGGCAGAGACAGCTGTACATTAACTTTGTTGATTTTGAAAAGGCTTTCGACAGCATACACAGGGACAGCCTATGGAAAATTCTGAGGGCTTATGGAATTCCCAGCCGCATTGTTTCCATTATAAAAAGCCTCTATTCTAACTTTACGTGCAGTGTTGGATCGAGTAATGTAACTTTCGAAGTGAAAACAGGAGTATGACAGAGTAGCCCCTTATCAACAACATTATTTTTGACAGTCATAGATTGGGTGATGCGCCAGACAACAGAGGGCAGTCCAAGAGGAATTAGATGGACAACGTTTTCTACACTAGAAGATTTGGAATATGCAGATAACATTGCACTACTCGCGCATTCACACCAACACATTCAAGACAAAACCGATAGACTGAATAAGTATGGCCAGCAGGTTGGCCTGAACATCAATTTGAAGAAGACAGAGGTCATGACACTAAATGTGGGCAATCCTGAGCCAATAACAGTAAGGAACCAGAAGTTAGAACAGACAGACACATTTACTTACCTAGGAAGCATAGTAACACCTGACGGAACAAGCAAGGACATTAACAACAGAATGAATAAAGCGAGAACAGCCTTTGCTGTTTTCAACAACATTTGGAAGTCTTCCAAGTACAGCACAAACACCAAATTAAGACTGTATGAGAGCTGTGTACTTTCTGTGCTTCTCTATGGTGCGGAATGTTGGAGAGTAACAGAGAAGGAAATGTCGAAACTGTCCTCCTTCCACACAATCTGCCTAAGGAAAATTCTCCGAATCTTTTGGCCAAACACCATCAGCAACCAAGAACTACTTATTCGGAGTAACCAGGAGGACATGCACAATATCATTGCTGGCAGACGCTGGAGTTGGGTTGGCCATGTCCTCAGAAGGGACTCTGATACCATCACAAGAACAGCTATGCTATGGACCCCCGAGGGAAAGCGAAAGAGAGGCCGACCAAAAACAACTTGGCGGAGAACTGTGGAAGCTGAAATGCAAAGAATGAACCACAGTTGGGGCACTGTACGAAGGATGGCCGCCGACCGAGCAAAGTGGAATCAATTTGTTGCTGCCCTACAAGACGCCACCAGGCGTGATGGCCGCTGACTGCTTTGACGGTTGGCGGTTATGGATCAAAGAAAAAGAAGAAGAAGACAGGAAAACGATCAGTTTCTTATCGTCACATGATACGTTAAGATTTTTTTTTTCAGTTTTCTTGTTCTTTAAGAAAACAAACTGTTTAAATTTATTTTATTTTTTTAAATAATGTTCCGCTCCACTCACAATATCACGCTTGCCTAGGGCCCCGGACAACTTAAACCTGCCATAAGCCTGCATCAAGCATTCACGTGCTCTTTCAGTGGTAGTTTCTGTAAGAATGTTTTTTTACATAATAAAGTTGCAAGTCTCATGCAGAGCCAGTAGTAGCCACCTTTCGTCAGAGACGCCAGGAAACCACACAGGGTTTTATCTATACAGGTTGAAGAAAATATATTTTTTTACCTTTACAACACCTTCGTCTTCTTCTTTGGTCCTTAGCCGCTGACTGTCAAAGCAGTCAGTGGCCATCATGCCTGGTGCCGTCTTGTAGGGCAGCAACAAACTGCTCCCACTTTGCTCGGTCGGCGGCCATCCTTCGTACAGTGCCACAGCTCTGGTTCATTCTTTGCATCTCGGCCTCCACAGTTCTCTACCAAGTTGTTTTTCGTCGGCTTCTCTTTCGCTTTCCTTCGGGGGTTCGTAGCATAGCTGTTCTTGTGATGGCTGTCGTAAATTTATTTTGAGAAGAGTCTTAGAGATAGTGGTCCCGTTCAGAGTGAAGAATGATGGTGAAAGCTCTGTGATAGTAAAGGTATTTAGAGTAAATAGTTGATTCACAGAGTGCTGGGGAGAGTAAGGACAGACTATTTTACGACAATCCTTTTTCTCAATTCTACTCCTTAAAAACTCTCCTGGACAAACGATTATTTGCCAGTTTCCAAACACACATGCGCTCACACTAATTTGGTGCTTCAAACACACGGACGTACGTGAATACGACTATGTTATACAGATGTGGGTAATTTGGGCTTGGTATTCCAACACAGTACTAAATAAGTTTATGATGTTTATTTATCATTAAAATCAGTCACAACAATTATCATTTGGTACAGTCAAAAATCATAGGTACAAAAAATACAAATAACAAGGTGGGGGGGGGGGGGGTTATGAAGAATGGTATCCAATATGCCCTTCAATCTTGAAATAGACACAGATAAACCCAGTCCAAAGATAGGTAGTTATCAGAAAAATAGGTAATGTAACTGTTACGGTATTTTATAGACGCCGTCTGCTAGAGCGTGCAGTTTTGGGGATTGCAGCATTTAATATAATGTAAAGTATTATTAGGCTATTGAACGCTATACACACGATCGAATTATGACGTGTGAGCGTTGGTAGGTCACGCACCGTGACCAAGAGACGGGACCCTTTCTTGTATGACCGTCGAACTGAAGAGACGTGTCCTTGTATTCTTATTGTGTCAGGCATGGAGTGCCAAACAGTTATATTGTATTTAAGTATGGACATGGGTCAGTCCACTGTTATTATGAAAAGAGATAAAATGTTTACAGGTTAGTAATGGACTAAACCTAAGTCAGGATGAATTAACAGTCCTTATTAATTATATTTTGCCAGACGCATAATCTCACTGTCGGTCGTTGGTTTTCACCAACCGCGCGTACATATAGTTATGACGTTCTGTCTACAGTAATTCATGCTCTTTGACAAGGACTGATTTGCAGATAAATTATATACGAAGTACGAACTGAACTTAATATGTATTTTCTTCATGATGACCATGTGTGAACTGTTTATGTATGGAATCGATGTATTAAATTGTGTGGACTCAAGGAACGACTTATCAAGTCTATGAACGTTGGGAATTGAAATATTATGATGTTGACAAATGTTCATCCTACCTTCGCGTAACTTACTACCAACAGCACGATACCATAATTGACTAAGAAAACAAGTGATAAATTGAAGCAATATAAAACATGGCCAGATCTTAGCAAGTGTTAACAGAAGAAGCCAGCCTGCAGCAATTGCTGCAACAACAACTCTTAGGCTCAACAACTGGTGGGCCATTGCTTGGGGATCGAAAGAAAAAAAAAATTTTTTCGCAAATTTTCAAGGACTGTTTACGATTGTAAGAAAATCACGTGATTTCATAAATATGACGTGACACGCGTAACTACGAAGGTTCAATCTGACGTCACAACATCGTGCGTACATGCTAACGCTCAAAGGACAAAGTCAGCGCATTCCAGCTTTGATGAAGAATACAAGATCTCAATAGACCAAAAGATGGAAAAGTCGTTATCTGCCAACGAGGAGCAAGCAGTTCTAGACCCTGGTCTAGTCCTTTGGTGAAGATCGCATCGGACGACGTGTTAAAAGATAAGTCTAGTTTGTGACTGTTGTCATTGAGATAACACAGTGCTGAGTCCATGTCGCTTCCGATTCATAGGCATGTCTAAATATTTTCATATATATATATATGTATTATTTATGTGCCACCGTATGTGTTGTTACTTATTCGTGGGTTGGTAGGGCGGCGGATTAAAACCAATTCTATGGCTCCCTGGATGCCCGAATTGATTTTAATTGTTTCTTAGGGCTGTTAATTAATTGCATTTAGCGAAGAACCCATCGATGGCTTTCCGATGATTTGTTCGTTCGTACCTGTCATTAATTGACCTTATCTGTTAGCTGTGCAGTGTTGTAAATTAATGGTGTATTGGATCATATTCAGTTTTATTTTATTCAGTTTTGTATCATGTTTGTAACCTATCTCGTCATTCCTGACCTGACTATCTTTTATTTATGAATATGTGTATTTTAAAGTTTGTCTATGAGTCCTGTGACGTCATTACTTTTTGCATTCATTTTTCTTTTTTTCATGTGTTCTGTCCTAGATTGAGTTCAATCTCGCCTTAGGTCAATCCTTGACCTTCCTTCCTTCGTATGGTACTTCCGCTTGTTCTGCTTAGTTTATAAATTCATTTTTATTCGTGAAAAAGTCACATTGGTATTGTCCTGCTGTGTTGTAATCCTTGGTTGATGAATTGTTTTGTTTGTCTTCATCTCATACATTATTCATATAATACTAATATTATCATTTGTTTAATAATAATCTTGTAATTGAATTTAATTAAATTTTAAGAAAATTTGGTGATGACTCGAGGACTTTGCATCAATTTGCAGTAGTGCTTAAAACACGCTAGCAATGCACTTTGGATATGATGACTAGGGCATAATAATATAATAGATATTGATAATTAATTATAAATTTATGGTCTGCCTTGAATATGACAGACATATATGTTCATTAGTACATTTTCCCAGTACTATATTCTGACTTAGCACATATCATTGATTGAATAACTTAATTATATTGGGACAATACCCATAATTACTAAATACTAATATTAAGTGCATGATATCATTTCAGCATCTTAAATAAATAAACATCATAACAATTTATGATATATATTAGTGGATACATATAATATTTTTATAAAATATTATAGTTATTGGTGGAACTTACAAATAAAAGTTCAATAATATTATAATTATTTAGAGTGACTATTCATACGTTGAATAAGTACAATAATTACTTAGATTCTATTGTTGACTATTATAGATCTGTAATTTCTTACAATATTAACGTCAAGATGCTTACGTTAGACCATTTTGTTAAAATTGGAAAAGATTATGGTTACAAAGCACAGGAACTTCGTCAGTTTGCAGAAGCGGAACTTGCTAAATATAAAGCAGAATTAGCGGAACAGGAGGAAAAAGAAGAGAGAAGGAAAGCTACATTAAAAAAAGAAGAAGCAGAACGGATAGCAATTTTAAAAAAAAGAAGAGGCAGACCGTGAAATGAAAGAAATAGAAAAAGAAAATAGACAAAGAGAAATTGCTAGACAGGAAAGGGAGGAACGTCGACAAGAAGAAGAAAATAAAATGAGACGAGAAGAAATTGCAAGGCAACAGGAATTGGAATTGGCACGTCTTCAGAATGAAACAGCTAGATTACAGGCACAAGGTGCTGCTACAAACCAGAATGATAATGCACAAAATGGATCGTCATCCAACCAAAACAAACATTTTTACAACTTTAAATTACCCCATTTTAAATTAAATTTTGACGATTTATCATCATTTTTATCAAGATTTGAACAGACATGCAAAACAAATCACTTGCCTAAGGATACATGGGTACTTAAGTTAAATGAATTTTTAGATGGGGAACCATTGACGGCATCTTTGAATGCTGACCCAACAATAGCTAATAATTATGATGCTATTAAAACCTTACTTTTACGGAGGTTTCATTTGGACGAAGAAAATTGTAGGTTAAAATTTAAAAATATCCTACCTGAATCTCCTAAAGACTTTGCGGGGTTTATTGCGAACATTCGCAATACATTTAATAGATGGCTTGAACTGGCAGATGTCAACAAATCATATGACAAATTAGTTGATTTGTTGCTACGGGATAAGGTATTATCCTCTGTCATCCCACCGTTCTTCGCATATTTGCAAGAACGAAAGCCAGCTACCATTGATGAGTTAGAAAAAATTTCATTGAACTATTGCAATGCGCATCCGAATGCGAACATTTCTAACTCTTTGATAAGGGAACCTCTACCTGTGGCTTCCAATATGGCATACTATAGCAATAACAAACCAAGAACTCACAGTGTAGACAGAAGTAGGTTCAAGGGAAATTACAATGTTAATTTTCACAAAGGACATCATAATAATAATTTCAACAATAAAAATGATTTGAACAGAGGTAGATCAAGGAATAGGAATTATTCACCTCATTCAAGCTACAACAACAGTTAACATAATACTAATTATAATAGATCAAATAACCACAATAATAACAGCAATTGGAATGGTAATAATCGTGGCTCGAGACATCGAGATAACAGTTACTACAGGGGACAACGAGATAATTCTAACGATTATTCTCGTAATCGATCTCATTCTCGTGGATCGTCACATTATAACCATAATACTGGGGCAGCAGTTACAAATGATACAACCCCTAGGGTTCAGGTCCCACCTAACGATAATGCAATACAGTCTTCTGCTGCATGATTTGCTATAAATTATAACGTGGCAAATAGTTGCCCAGAATGTAATCTTCTATTTCAGAAGGCAAAAGAGACGGTTCTGAACTGCGGACACATTCTCCCAGAAGTCGGTCTGGCAGTCAATGACGGAACAGGCTCACTGATTTTCAACAGGGGAATTGTTAACGGATCCATCGTCTCAGTGTTAAGAGATTCTGGATCTACAACGATCGGAGTCCGTCAGTCACTTGTTCATCCCAATTGTGCAACTGGAGAGCATGTCAGATGCATGACTTTCGGAGGGACAATAGAATTTTATCCAACTGCCCTTATACATGTTAATACACCTTTTTTCACAGGCAACGTTAAAGTTTGCATGTTAAGGAACCCAATTGCAGACCTTATGGTGGGACGCATACATGGCAGTAAGGATTGCACACCAGAAGAGATTATCGAATAGGAGAGAAATAATCTATGCATTGGAAATGCAATGACAACCAGAGCACAGACGAAACTATTAGAGACTATGGACACTGATAAAAAGGAAACAGACAAAAATGACAATATTGATGTTCAGTCTTCGATTGACCGAGCGTCCTTTGCTGCAAAAAAGAAGGAAGACAGTTCATTGAAAAATTTTTTTGCTCTGGTCAACAAAGTTGACAATCTTACTTTGAACAATAATAATAATCATTGGTTTATTATTAAGAATGATATATTATTAAGATGTTTTATGGATAAAACTCAAGTAAGACAACAGGTCATGGTACCTTTTGTTTTTTAGACGGTACATACTTCAACACGCACATGATTCTAAGTGCGCAGGTCATATGGGATATACTCGGACATGTTTTCGAGTATTATCTTCATTTTTTTGGCCGGGAGTGTCACGAGATATTTCACAGTACGTACGCTCCTGTACTATATGCCAGGAAGTGAAAGCACGGGGAGACTTTCACACGGCGCCTATTCACGCTTGTGACATATCTGTGAGACCCTTTGACAAGATGGCCATTGATATTATTGGTCCACTTTTACCATCAGCCAGAAGCCATTCCATTGAAGACCACCACTACCACAGATGTAGCTGATGCACTACACCTGATCTTTTCTAGAGTAGGTTTTCCTAGAAAGCTGTTATCAGATCATGGATCTCAATTTATATCTGAGACTATGGCAGAAGTAATGAAGACCTGGAATATAGATAGAAATCTCAGTAGCATTTATCACCCAATGAGTAATGGTGCAGTAGAAAGACTTAACCGCACACTCAAACAAATGTTACATAAAGTTACAGTTAACCATCCACAGGACTGGGACAGAGTACTCCCAGCCGTGTTGTTCGCCTATCGAGAGGTGCCACATGAACAAACCGGCTTCTCTCCATTTCAATTAGTCTTTGGCGCTCCACCAAGAGATCCTATGGGACTAATAAAAGACTTATTGATTGACTCGGAGATGACTCAGGATACCCAGTCATCCTATGAGTACGTAATTAATCTCCGGAATAACATTATTGATGCTTGCCAAACGGCAACAGCTTCATCTGAGGCTGCTAAAGCGAAAGCTAGAACTTTCCAAAACAATACTAGACGATTACGTCAATTATTTCCGGGAGATCAAGCTTATGTGTTATTGCCACATAATGATAATAAACTACTCATCTCATGGAATGGCCCATTCCAGGTAATTGATAAGATTTCTGATGTCGATTATGTCCTGGACATTAAGGGACATCACAAAATATTTCACATAAATATGCTCAAACAGTTTCATACTCGTCCTGAACATCTACAAGCTATTTTTCATGAACTAGATGACACTTTCGTACCTACATGTCACTATTCTAATCTGTCTGTTATCCAGGAAGAAGAATCTTCTTTTCCTGAGGTACAGTTGGCCTTACCTGTACCTGTAGTCCAACCTACTGAGTCTTGGCGGGACGTAACTATCTCTTCGTCGGTTACACCATAACAGCATCAACAGATTGCTGAACTTTCAGAATCTTATCCAGATGTGTTGACCGACGTTCCAGGTCGCACATCGGTCATTAGTCATGACATCACTCTTAACGATGATACTCCAATTCGGGTACATCCCTATTCTGTTCCTCTACACTTTCTTACTAAAACTACTAAGGAACTTTAACAGATGTTATCTTTAGGAATTATTGAGACTAGTAATTCTCCATTTTCTTCTCCATTAGTTATTGTCCGAAAGAATGACAATAACATTAGACTATGCGTCGACTATAGAAAATTAAATGCACAAACTGTAGTTGATAGCGAACCGCATCCACTTCTCGACGACTTACTGCCACGTCTATCTACCGCAACTATATTCACTAAGATAGACCTAACTAAAGGTTATTGGCAGATACCACTAACCGAAAAAGCTAAATACTACACAGCGTTTTCCACTCCGCAAGGTCTATACCAGTGGAATGTGATGCCTTTTGGGCTTGTTAACGCACCAGCTACCTTTATTCGCATGATGCGACAAATTTTGTCAGGTAGATCAGACATCATCGCATACATTGACGACATTTGCTTATTTAGTTCGTCATTTGAGGAACATTTTTCGGGACTTAAATATGTTTTGGACACATTAAGAAAGAATAATTTAACCGCTAAACCTACAAAATTACAAGTAGCGTTTCATGAAATAACTTTTTTGGGACATATCATTGGAGCGGGATATATCCAAACACTTCCTAGTACGGTTTCTAAAATTTTAAACGTCTCTGTTCCTCAAACGAAGAAACAAGTTAGAAGCTTGTTAGGACTAGTCCAATATTACAGCAGATTCGTACCTAACCTGTCATCTATCACGGCTGTTTTGTCATCACTGTTGAAAAAAGACATGCCAGTAAAGGTGACATGGACTGGTGAATGTGATAAAATATTCCGTAAAATAATCGATATCTTTTCACACCCACCTATTTTGAGACTACCTGATGCTTCCAAAAAGTTTATACTCCGTACAGATGCGAGTAATTACGGAATTGGCGCATGTTTGCTCCAATATCATGACGACGTCCTCCACCCCACACTCTACGTCTCACGGAAACTTAAGCCACCAGAAGTCAAGTACTCCACCGTCGACAGGGAGTTATTATCTGTCATCTGGGCGATCACAAAGCTCGAGAAATTTTTATTAGGAGCACCCTTTGTGGTCCAGACGGATCAGAAGGCCGTGGCATCACTACGTCGTGCTAATCACAAGAGCCCGAAGCTGACAAGATATGCCATTCTCCTTCAGCCTTTTGATTTCTCCATCGAATATATTACAGGATCAGAGAACATCTTGGCAGATACTCTCTCTAGAAACCCTTCTGATGTCAGTTCATAAAAAAATAATACTATTCACAGAAACTTACCTAAGAGACTTAGTACTATCGTTGCATTTTCGACATAGAAATGAACCATTGACTACAAACCAAGTATCTGCTTACTATATACATACGTTATGCAATATGAACTAAATCAAGAGACAATGTATTCGTATTTACGCCGGGACTTTGGTTAGTGTCGGTTCCGGATGAAACTAGTTGAGACAATGTCAGAAATAATACTTGATGACATTTCGAACTAATTGCAGTTTGTGATAGGAATTCTTGGACGTTAAGAATATCTATATTTATTCTGAATCAGAACAATTTTTCTAATGGGAATTCACAAGGATCAATACTACGGATGGATCGTCATGTCCAATGTTAATTAATTTTAACTTAGTAGTTAAAGTAATGGAAATTAAAATGAAATGTGAGAAAAAGATTAAAAAAATGAAATATGAAAAAAAAATGAAAGAAAGAAAAGAATCTCACACAATTCTAAGTAATGTTCTTAGATATAATATTCTTAGAATTACATAATCATATTGCATATTTAATAATTATGTTGACACATTAGATACTAGTCTATTATTTAGTTAGTTAAGTTAGATAGGTATTACCCACTTAACACAGATAATTAATATCAAACACACATAACTAAGTTAAATTTATACATTATTTTCTTTCTCTATTTTACTTCTCATTTGATTTTTTCTCTCTTGTCTTTTCTCATAACATCGTCTTTCATTTTCTTGCATTAGATTTTCAACAACTTGATTCTTAATACACACTTAGTATAATTAATTAGTTTAATTTTAATTAGTTAGATTAGTCTTGACGTGACATTTCATTTCGATAGACTTTAAATTAATTGAGTAATATATATATCAACATTACACATTTTCTTTTAGTTAATATAACATTTGTGTATAACAATTCTGTATAACATAATTGTTAGTATATTATATGACTGTTAGTTAGTCGACATGACCACGACACTGTTCTAGACAGAACATCGTAGGCCATAGGTCGCATTTTTGTAAAATTTTGGTGATTATTCATTCAGATAGGTTATTTAAAAAAAATCTATCGATTTTTTTCCCCCCGGCTTCTTCTGTTAACACTTGCTAAGATCTGGCCATGTTTTATATTGCTTCAATTTATCACTTGTTTTCTTAGTCAATTATGGTATCGTGCTGTTGGTAGTAAGTTACGCGAAGGTAGGATGAACATTTGTCAACATCATAATATTTCAATTCCCAACGTTCATAGACTTGATAAGTCGTTCCTTGAGTCCACACAATTTAATACATCGATTCCATACATAAACAGTTCACACATGGTCATCATGAAGAAAATACATATTAAGTTCAGTTCGTACTTCGTATATAATTTATCTGCAAATCAGTCCTTGTCAAAGAGCATGAATTACTGTAGACAGAACGTCATAACTATATGTACGCGCGGTTGGTGAAAACCAACGACCGACAGTGAGATTATGCGTCTGGCAAAATATAATTAATAAGGACTGTTAATTCATCCTGACTTAGGTTTAGTCCATTACTAACCTGTAAACATTTTATCTCTTTTCATAATAACAGTGGACTGACCCATGTCCATACTTAAATACAATATAACTGTTTGGCACTCCATGCCTGACACAATAAGAATACAAGGACACGTCTCTTCAGTTCGACGGTCATACAAGAAAGGGTCCCGTCTCTTGGTCACGGTGCGTGACCTACCAACGCTCACACGTCATAATTCGATCGTGTGTATAGCGTTCAATAGCCTAATAATACTTTACATTATATTAAATGCTGCAATCCCCAAAACTGCACGCTCTAGCAGACGGCGTCTATAAAATACCGTAACAGTAACCCAACAGTAAATTCAATTACTCTAAAGAAGAGGCGTTACAATACTAAGTATGGGTGGTAGAAGAAGTCCTGTTATTCTCAACTGTTTTCCCCTTTACTAAGAAAATGAAAGGGATGGGGAGGGGAGGGGGGGTAATAAACAGAGTTATAAAATCCCACTTACAGAAACAATACAGAGAATACGGTAAAGTATTTACCAGATAGGCAAATTAAACAAATGGTTGTAAAATAAATCTCATGTCATTCATGCACGCTCGTGATGGCCAACACTCATTTACTCACACACACTTACCGATCGTAGAATCTGGCACTCCATAGAATTATACACAAACATCAATGAAACACTTGACACAGGTAGTGTCTTTCTTCAGTGTCCAGTCCCAGATTATCAGGTTTATATGGTAGTAAAGTCCCGTAATCGCTGGACGGTGAACCTAAGTGTTCTTTGATTTTGTTATGCTAAAGGAAAGTTCTATTGGGATGGCACAGTTTCAGATCCCGGTGGTGAAAATGGGGTGTGGTCTCGTTGATTTCGCCTCTGATGGTAATCTTCTTAATGCATGAGGACAACAACTGACCGGTGATGTATGGTTTTACTTCGAGGGTTTAAAATCCAGTGAAGAAAAATATGCACAGTCAGTGTTCGGGAGATATCTATTTTCTTTCGCAGTAGAGCAGTAAAATAATACAAATAGCTCTGGCACTGTTCTTCTCCAGTTAAATTTAATTTAATTGATGATGTGGTTAATTAGTACTTGGGGTTGCTTTTTTTCTGGCAAAAATTTAGATAGCGGAATTCCAACAGAGAATCGCCACAAGACTAAAATTTAACTGTCTCATCAAATTCTGGAGGTTTTAAAATCCGAGTCGGTAGGACTCTATACAATGTTTTTGCTGGGATCAAAGGTTCTGATCACCTTATATAAAAGATAGAAAACATGTAATTCATACCGAAAATCAAATAACATTCTAAAGCGCGATAAATTTACCGTTAAGACTATTATATACACTCGCGTATTTAATTGTATATTTTAAGAAAACACTTCGCGAGTTTAATGATTAAAACACACATCTATATATAGAACTTAACTTAATTCACTAGTTATAAATTCTTTCGCGACTTTAAAAGTTAATTAAAGCATTTAAGCATCTATTTTCTTTGGAAATAATATAATAGATATATCATTAAATTTACAGCTGGAACTTTTGAGATAGGTTTAATTTAATAGATTTAAATCAACACAAAATCCAGTGAAATAAAAATTAATGAACTAGACCACTGATCACTTTAGAACAAATATATTATACCGTTTAGCACAGAATAGAATTCACTGCAAAATATAGCTCACAATCCAGGGGAAATCTAACAAGATTTTACTATAGGTAGTGCTTCTGTAGATGTCTGGCAAACGAGTGATAAAATGGCATTCTGCATGTTCTGTATATATATATATATATATATATATATATATATAAAATGGAATGTAGGATTGGTGGGACATGTTAGAATCTAACACCTTTCTTCAACTCAGGGTAAAATCGAGATTCCCGCCGCCCGTTCCTCGTCCGATTACTCAATTCTCTGGCCGCTTCGTCTCTCCCTGTCCGTCGCGTTCTGCGAGCGATTCTGTGGTTAACACAGAGATGTGAAATGCCGGCAAGAAACTTGCGTCGTTCGTTTTGGGACCACTACTGCCTTTGATAGCATGCCGCTTCGTCTTTCCTGAGATCCCTCAGTGCCTGTTTGATCGTGTGCCGCTTCTTTCGTTTGATTCTGGCAACGCCTTTAAGGCAGGCACGAAAGAAAGGTGAAGGCGGTAGTTGGTTCAGACCGTTCTGAGGTAAAGCAAAAGGCGTGGCTTAACCTCCCCTAAGACAAACCGAAACTCCTGGATGCACGCGTGATAAATGTCTACATATTAATGAGCGAACGTGGTGACTAGTCCACTCTGCTCAGACCCATATTAATGAGCCCAGGTGGAGTTCCACGTTTCTGTTGTGCATAGCTAATGGGTCCAGGTGGAAGCATTCCCGTTGACGATAAAATTACAACAATATTCGGGGGTACTGATGTTATCCGAAGTGTCTACCATATCATCTAAACAGTTCAGGGCCAGCTGAGTTTCATCGTTCGTCACAATGGCATCGGGGTCTCTTCTGAGGACGTGGCTAACCCAGCTCCAGCGTCTGCCAGCTATTATGGTCTGCATGTCCTCTTGGTTACTCCGAGTAAGTAGTTCTTAGTTAGTGATAGTATTCGGCCAAAAGATTCGGAGAATTTTACTTAGCCAGATTGTGTGGAAGGAGGAAGCTTCGACATTTCTTTCTCTGTTACTCTCCAGCATTCCGCACCATAGAGAAGATCAGAAAGTACACAGCTCTCATATAATCTTAATTTGGTTTTTGTGCTGTACTGAGAAGACTTCCAGATGTTGTTTAGACTAGCAACTTTGCTTGTTCCGCCGTCTGGTGTTACTATGCATCCTAGGCAGTGGCGGATCTACATTTTGGGGGCCCTGAAGCTTGAACTCTTGGAGGGGCCCCTTTTATTAAAAGAAAAAAAAAACCCAAAAATTGTGAGGATGGGAAAGAAATGTATTATAGAGATAAATGGACTTGGAGGACCTGAAGTTCAAGCTTTATAGTAGATCCACAACAACACACATATAAAAACTGAAGACAAATGAATGAATTTTCAAAAAAAGAAACAACTCTGCTGGGAGTTGAATGCAGAACATTTGCTTGGAAGGCTAATGTGCTGATTACTAAACCACTATCTACCATGGTATATGTGATTTATTAAATCTTAACTATTTTAATGATTGCCTCCATCATTCAGAAATAGTTCTTTGAAAACATACCAAGAAAATTATAAGATAAGAAAATTAGCAATGAGGAAAATATAAAATAGTTTAATACATTTGTTAAAATACAAGGCTGACAAGGTGTATCCATTAGAGATTTGTGCTCAGAAGGAAAAGTTAAACTGACCAGAACATACTTCATGAAGCACATTTTACAAAATACTCTTATTTCTGTTTTTTTTTTCCTAGCAACATATTCACGTACAGTTTTGTCATATGAGAGCTTCCTTGCAATGTCATTTTCTAGAGACAATATGCATAAAGAATTTAAGCGCTCTTCAGTCATGGTAGAAGGAAATTTGTTTTTTTATAAATGATAGCTTTGAAAAATTCCTTTCTGCTTCACAGCTCGTGATGGGCATTGTCAAGTGCAGCTTAAGCGCAGTAGTAATATTGGGGAGCACTTCAATTAGGTGTTGCTCACAAATAAGCTGAAGAACTTCTGCGCATTGCATTTTAGATGGCGTGTTTTCTTCTGTGTTCTGGGATTTCCTAAGGTGC
Organism: Oreohelix idahoensis; assembly: GCA_024509875.1. Lineage (NCBI taxonomy): Eukaryota > Metazoa > Mollusca > Gastropoda > Stylommatophora > Oreohelicidae > Oreohelix > Oreohelix idahoensis. The sequence goes on from JAMPIV010018993.1 coordinate 260,944, forward strand.
AAATATTCTTTGAACTGATAACACTCGTTTACTAATTTGTGGTCAATATCATCTTTGTAATACGATATAAGTTTAATACTGTCCTCATCAATTTCAGAATTGTTCACCAATTCTGAGAGGAACTTGGACCTATTCGCAATCTGCTCATATGGGCCAATCCTCTTGCGTAACTGGATTATCAAGCAGTCATAGAGTTGATATAGAACTTCTATCCTAAACTTGTCAGCTCCTCTAAAAGAAGCAATACCACTTGTTCCATCTGAAAATTTCCTTGTAACAATGCGTTTGGAAGCATCAGAATAACTTGAAGTGATATCTTCACACAAACCGTTTGCTTCTGATTCATAGTGTGCAATCCTATCGGCTGAATTTTCTCTGAGTTCTTTAACAAACGAAAGTAAAGATGAAAGCAGAAGATAACCTTCAAATACATCAAAACCAGGGGTTTGAAGTTTCTTTCTTGTTTTGTTGAAACCCTCCAGCACTTCTTCCCAAACGACTGTTAAAATAGCATATTCCAGCTATACCAACTTGTTGTATAAATTCTTTGCATCTCGTTTACATTCATGCTTCTTTTCTGAGTCTTCAAAAATATGTTTGAGAGTTTGTAAAATACCCATATATCAATTTTTAATTGCCCGGACTGCTTCATAGTGTGCAGACCATCAAGTTACACTTAAGCTCTTCAGAGAAAAATGTAGAGATCCAGAAAAGAAAACATACAGCTCCTGCAAAATGCCAAAATAGTCAACAACTTCAGTTACAGTAGACACTGCCTTTTCTCCAACAAGGTTAAGTGAATGGGCTGCACATGGTACATAGTCTGCGTACCTGTGATAAGGGTGGATTTGAGCTGAAATGATAACTTGCCACCCCTATCGACACCTGGTATTAAAGTGCAAGATGTAGGTGTCTTCTCTGATTTAGAATGTTGCTGTGTGTGTTGCAGTAGAACAGTTCACAGGGTACACCACAGGCAACATGACGTGTAGAGTCATAGAAATGGTAACTTCGCTTTAGTTTTATACCATTTATTGCACGCCACAAAACAGTCATGATATTTATGTCATCATCAGCACAGTATAACGAATGCAGCATTCAAAATCATCTTAACTGATAGTCATGTAGGATTCAATACTTCATAGTTGTATGGTAAACAGATATCATAAAGTTCTGGTTCGTGAAGCTTTATAAATAATATATATAACTTCTGCAACAGTGTCAGCTGCAGATCTTCAATGATCATAGACAATAATAATTATTCCCTTCCTGATGCTAGCAGATCAGATGTATACAATAAGTCCGTTTACTGTCTGCACGTGAATAGCATACATGGATTACAGGTCAGCTCGACCTTTATAACCTTCCTAAGTCTAACCATCTGACTTGGACGTGATCTCTGATATAACGAATCCTGGAACACAGACAATAGTCTTGTTGGTCTAGAGCGACCCATATATATATATAACTAGTTCAGGTATAAAGATACCGGTGACTTAATCCTAGTCAAAGTACCTCTCCATTTTGAATCACACAGGCGAGCAAAAAGGCGACAAAATGACGAACCTCTAGATGATAGCATAAAGTTCGATACAAGAGGAATTACCTTATTTCGGAAAATCAACCATGAACATATGCCTCCAGGCAGGCTTGAATAATACTGGGAAATAGTCTAGTTAGCTAACTAACTCACAAAGACAATGTATTTCCCTCAGAAAATCACAAGACGCAGGTCGCGTCTGCTCGCTACTTAGACCATTTCTTAACTGCCCCGAGCTGGGCGGAACAACAAACGAAAACCAAGTCGAGACATGCGCAGAGCGACAATCTCTGAGTCGCCGTTCACAATAAGACGATTCTAAGAACATTCGAGATAAAAGTCTTATACAGTCGCGCCTTTTATGGTCATGAACAGAAGCGTTAAGAAAGGTTTCAGGCATCTACAACAGTTGACTGATACTACCAAATAAGGAGATATGGTCACGCTTCGTTCAAGAAATTATAGACCGAACGTGTCTCTATACAAGAGAAGGCAAACTCCTAAAAAAATTGTAGTCTCGATAACTCGGGTTATGTCCCTTTGACTGTAAAAAACATAATACACATTTCAGTCAAAAAATGATCATACATTCGAAAAATGATCATACAAAGGCTTTGAAAAAAGTAATTATTTGTGCGTAACATTACCGCACCCTCCCGGGAAAAAAAAAATGAAACATTTTTTTTTTTTAAATCCTGGAGCCGGAAAAAAAATCTAGGCTCCTAACGCACGTATGATGCGCGGATATATACCTAACAAATTAGCTCAACGCATGGAGCGACACTGAGATCATATCTCAGATCCTTAGAGAAAAAATTTATCTAAGTATACGCTTATATATTCCAGGAAGGTGCCACCAACACACGCCACAATGATGGCAACATCATAATGAAAGTCAAATTATTCTCATACCAATATATGAAATTAAATATATTATTATGATATCATATAATGTGTTGTGCAAACAGCGGTGTAATATATTAATATACCGCACTATTTTATTACATTATATAAAGCAACAGTAATTAATAAGTAATACATGTGTTGATCTTCGTTGACATAAAACATTCAATAGAAGAAGATGTGGACATCATCCGCTCCCAATCTAGGACAGGACTTGATATACTCAAAGTTCCACAATGGACACAATCTCGCATCTTCAATGATGTGCTGCGAAAATATCAATAACACAAATCTTAAAGACAACTGGTAAATCTCTTAATACAATCCTGAAAATAATTTATTTAAATGTGGCCGAGTGATCTTTTGGCCCGTATATCACTAACTAAGCCTTCTTAGATAATTACATGGTACAATGTTATAAATTTCCCTCAAAAAAAAAAGTGAGAAAAAATCTACTAACAGGTCATTATAACATTGGACTGTATATCAGGAAATATATATATATGACAGAAGAATCATGTGGAATCGTGTGGGCATCTGGATAGAATGTCTGCCATCACATTATCCGAACCACGGATAGCTCGAACCGAGAAATGAAATGGTTGAAGAGCTATGGCATAACGAGTGGACCTCGAGCTCTTCAAGTTTTTGCTCTGAATAGCAGTAAGCGCTTTCTGGTCGGTTTCCACAATGAAATGTGCGCCTAGAAGAAATCTTTGTAACTTCAGAATAGACCATACCATAGCCAATAACTCACGGTCTAAAACCGAGTAATTCTTTTCTGCAGCATTTAATTTCCTAGAGATATACATCACCGGATGCAGAGTATCAGAATACTCCTGCATTAGTGCTGCCCCAATCTCAGTTGACGAGGCGTCACTTCGAAGAACAAAAGTCTTCTCAATAGTAGGTAACCTAAGAATAGGTGGAGATGAAAATAGGGCTTTAACCTGGTCCAATGAGGATTGACATTCTTTAGACCAGCGGATCAGATTAGGCGACCCTTTCTTCAATAAAGTAGAAAGCGGTGCCATAATGGAGGACAGATTCGGAATGAATCGTCCGTAGAATTGGATCAAACCTAATAGACTCCTTACTTGTTTCTTCGTCTTAGGGACCGAAATGTTAAGTATTTTTGAAACATTGTGGTCCTCTGTCTTTAAAAGACCACGACCAACACGATGACCTAGGAAAGAAATCTCACTAAATCCTATAAAGGCTTTAGAGGGTTTTGCAGTCAAGTTATACTCGCGAAGAGTGGACAGTAATTCGTATAAACCCAAATAGTGATCTTCCCAGGAATCACTGAATAGACAGATATCATCTAGGTATGCTATGACATTTGTACGATATGCGAGAATTCGCCGCATCATGCGTACGAATGTAGCAGGGGCGTTCATAAGACCAAAAGGCATGAAATTCCATTGGAATAAACCCCTGGGTGTAGAAAAAGCTGTAAAAGGTTTGGCACGTTCGGTTAGAGGAACTTGCCAATAACCTTTAGACAAATCTAGTTTGGTAAAGAATCTAGAATTAGAAAGTTTATTGAGTAGTTCTTCTAATGAAGGCATAGGTTCAGCGTCGAACTTCGTAACTTGGTTCAATTTGCGATAATCTACGCAAATGCGAATGTTATTATCCTTCTTTCGAACAATAACCATAGACGAAGAGTATGCTGAAGTGGATGGTTCAATGATTTCCAAACGTATCATTTCATCCAATTCTTTTTCGACTTGAGACTGGAAATGGATAGGTATTGGATAGGGTCTGCCTCTGATAGGATTATGATCAGTTAGCACAATGTCATGTTCAATGACATGTGTGTGTCCCGGGATGTCTGTAAGAACATCCTGAAATGTTTGCAACATCGAAGAAACTTGTCGATGTTCCTCAGCGGAAAGATTTGGAGAAACGGTCACGTTTTTCCAAGATTCCGTAGAATAAAGTGGGACCATAGAAAGAGGAAGATTGACATCAGAAAAAGTAGTTTCCTCATCCTGTATAACTGACAGAGATGAGTACTGACCATGAGGTACTTGAGAATTGTCCGTTGCCTGGAAACTAGGCTGCAAATAGTCAGGTCTTTCATAAAATTCCGTGAGCATATTTATGTGGAAAGTTTTATGCTTTCCATCAATATCGACAACATAGTCGACATCAGAAATTTTGGAGACTATTGCATATGGACCTTTCCATGCAATTAGAAGTCTGTTCTCCCTTGAAGGAAGTAGAACGAGAGCTTTGTCACCTGGACAAAGTTGTCGTAGACATCTATTCTTATTTGCAAACTGCCTTGCCTTTTCTTTAGCAAATTCGGAAGACGAAGTTGCTAGTTTGCATGCCTCGATGATCTTTTGCCTAAGAGCAATGACGTACTCATAAGAAGATTGAGTTTCATCGCTAATATTATCGGCAGTGATTAGATCGTGAAGTAAAGACATAGGGCCGCGCGGTTGCGCGCCAAAGACAAGTTCAAAAGGGGAAAACCCCGTATGTTCATTGGGGACCTCTCTATACGCAAAGAGAGCCGCGGGTAAGACCCTGTCCCAATCCTGAGGATGATCCTCAGTTATTTTACCAAGTAAAGTTTTCAGAGTCCTATTTAAACGTTCGACTAACCCATTAGACATTGGGTGATAGATACTGCTGAGAGACCTTTTAATGTGTAGCATAGACATTACCTGTGACATAGTGTCTGATATAAGTTGAGTGCCATGGTCTGACAATATTTCTCCGGGAAAACCCAAGCGAGAAAATATCAGCCAAAGAGCGTCTGCGATGTCAGCAGTTGAGATGCTCTTGAGAGGTATTGCCTCTGGCCAACGTGTGCACATATCGACACATGTAAGGATAAATTGATGTCCTCTAGCCGACTTAATTCTAAAAGGACCGATAATATCTATTGCCATTTTTTGAAAAGGGCGAATAGGAATGTCAGCAGCCTGGATAGGCGCAGCATGTCGTGGTCCTTTAGATTTGACCTCCTGACATACTTTGCAAGAGCGACAGTACATTCGTATGTCCTTGCTCACAAATGGCCAAAAGAAAGCCGCAAGAACTCTCGACTTTGTACGGGAAAAACCCATATGTCCAGCACATTGCGAGTCATGAGCATGTTGCAATATTTGCAATCTCATGCTCTTAGGCACAAGAATTTGTGAATGAGTGGACGTAGTCGAGTCTTGTACCATACGTACAAGTACGCCGTTCTTCATAGAAATCCAAGATTTTCTATTAGTATTTTGATTAGGATCACCTTTTTTTGCTAGAATGAAGAATTTTTGTAAAGAAGGATCTTCTTCTTGCAATTTGATAAATGAGTCACGTGTAATAGTCAAGTGACTATCTTGGTCATTTACTTCATCATTATTAGTTAATGAAGTTTGAGGTGGATCCAGAGCATGTGCTCTTGTGACCACCGCATTGGTAGCTTCAATGTTTTGCTCTTCCCAAACAGCAATCTGCTGTGGGGTACATTCCCTAACTCCGTGAATACGACCAATAATAAGGTCCGCAATAGGGTTTGGAAGTAGACACGCGTGGACCTCTCCCGTGAAGAAAGGAGTAGCAATATGTATTATGGCAGTAGGATACTTTTCCAACGTGCCACCAAATGTGACACATTTGATGACCTTTCCTGTAGCACAGGATGGATCTACAAGAGATTGCCTAACCCCGACAGTAGTACATCCAGAATCAAACAACACTGAGACTGGATTACTATTTACAAGCCCCTTATGTAATATAAGAGAACCTCTCCCATCATGAGCGACATTAGCAGGAAGAGCGGGCAAAGGATGACCACAGCTTAAAGTAGTAACGGTCTTCGGGTCAAATAAAGTACTGCATTGGATACATTTATTTGCTCTACCAAAATCAAAAGATGAGCATCCGATGGCATTATGGTCTTTATTATCATTAACCTGTTTATCTACTCCCTGAGATTCTTGTTGAACAGAGTTTGTCTGTTGATATTTTTTTCTCTTATGTTGCGATCTACCGCGACCATTATTGCCTCTGCAATTATCATTAAAGTCCCTACTGTAATTTTTATCCTGGTTTGAGTTCCAGTTTCCATAACTGTCATTACCATCTCTATACTGTTGAGAACCTCTATTATCCTGGTATTGAGGTCTCTGAGAAAAATATTTTCCTCTATACCGATTACCTTTGTGAAAATTTCTAAAGTTAACCGGAGTAGAATAACGTGTAGTATTAGGATGTCTCCAGTTCTGGGAAGAAGAATCACCCTGGAATTGATTACTATGATTCTGGGCATAATTACGGTTACTCTTTTTATTGAAATTTTGCTGGCTACCCTGAAATTTACGCATAAAATTTGGGCCATAAGGTGCTGCCGAAGCAACTGGCAGACCTTCTTTTACTTTAGAGTTGCTAATGGTTATGTGGGGATGCGCAGTGACATACTGGCTACAGTATTCTTCCATTTCTTTTATGTTTTTAGGCTTACGCTCATGAAGAAAAGAAAGAAAAGCTTCATTAACAGAAGACATAACCTTGTCTCTAAGTAGTAAGTCCATAAGAGCCTCAAATGTACTTTCTGTCTTAGATAGCTCAACCCATCGTAAAAAAGTAAGACGTATGCTTGAGATGAATTCAGAGAATTCAACTCCAGTTTCTGGTAACATGTTTTTAAATTTAAGACGATATCCGTCCTCGTTAAGTTGGTACTTCTTTAACAATGCCGCCCTGACAACCTCATAGTTGTTTTTGTCAGGCACATCTACCATACCCAATAAAGTCAAAGCATCACCTCTAAGTATCTTGGACAGATGATAAACATATAATGTTTTATCTATATTATGCACCTTACATGCACTTTCAAATCTATCTAGATAAAATGTTATATCATCAATTGAAGCATTGAATGCTGGTAAATTAAGCTTGAAATCAACAGCATTAGACTTATTAGCAGATGATATCTTATTAGCATCATTAGCATTACTAGATAACTTCAACTTTTCTAACTCCAAAGCTAAGAGTTTTTCTTCATGCTCCATTTTTGCTTTTCTCTCATCAGCTTCTCTTTGTAACCTTCTTTCTTCAGCCTCAGCCTGTAACTTTCTTTCTTCAGCCTCAGCCTGTAACTTTCTTTCTTCAGCTTGAGCTTGTAACTTTTTTTCTTCAACCTGAGCTTGTTTTTCTAATCTTTTATTTTCAGCCTCTATTTCAAGTCTCTTATTTTCAGCTTCTTTTTCAAGTCTCTTATTTTCAGCTTCTTTTTCAAGTCTCTTATTTTCAGCTTCTTTTTCAAGTCTCTTATTTTCAGCTTCTATTTCAAGTCTCTTATTTTCAACCTCAGCCTGAAGTCTCTTCTCCTGAGATTCTGCTTCTCTTTTTTGTTTTTCCATTTCCATTTGTAATCTCTTTTCATCTACCTGCATCTGCAGTTTTAAATTTTCAGCATCTATTCTCTTTTGTTCAGTTAGTTCTTTCATTTTCTTTTCCTCCGACTTCAATGCCTTGGCATATTGAACAGTCGCAAATTCTTCTAATTTATCACCTGTCTTCCCAAGGGCTTTACCCTGCTCAATAAAGTACTCAAATGTAGACATGATGTCTAAAATGTGAGTACAGAACCTGAAATAATTAATTATCTTATTTCAATCTTAATAGCAACAAGACTTAATAAAGTGCTTGTATAATCAATATGTTTACTCCAATCTCTGTGGGCAACAAGACTTGACACCAACTTGTATTATCAAATGCATAATAATATCACAAGTCACCTCTTAATTATAAGTGCACTACCCAAATCAGTGCATAACCATCAGTTATTTATCATAACTGCACTACAATAGTGCATAAGCAAAAAACCACCAGTTAGTTATGATAAGTGCACTATAGACCAATAGTGCATGAGCATATATGTAACAATAGTGAAAGCTAACTATGCAAGAACTATGCAAACAATAACAAGACAATGTAAACAATAACAAAGGTCACCAACAATGTAAACAATAACAAAGATCAAAGTCAAATGTAAACAACAACAAAGATCAAAGTCAATGTAAACAACAACAAAGATCAGAGTCAATGTAAACAATAACAAAGATCAAACAATATGAAAACATTCGCATAAGTCAAATAAATAAACAGCGAAACTAAAAAGAAATGTGATGACAAAATGCGAAGATATGACAAACAAATGACGCTACAGTGTATACACAAAAATATACGTAAAGAACTGAATAATAGAAAAGGGGAGACCTACAAATACAAACAATCGAAATCGAAACTAAAAAACAGAAAGAAAGAGAGAAAAGAAAAGGAAAAAAAAAATATACAAGAAACAAAAATAAAGCACAACTCGTCACAACTAAACAGATATAGCAACGATTGTCGCTAGCAAATTTCACAGTAGGAAATTCGCATAGTCCCTAACGAAAACGCTAACAGTAGAACCTCTGTGACGTGGTATCTTCATATAAATACAAATTACCAAAATATCAACAACTGTCAGTAATGCCGCGTCTTTCAAAAAAATTTCATCAAAGGTGATGAATAGAAACTGCAACGTTGTCTTGTAGTCTGCTGATGATGTCTGGGTTTGTTGACCCCCTTGATAGCTGGTATCAGAGTAAACCAACCTATGGCCACCAAAAATGATAATGGTGCGCCAAAATCCCAGGTACGTTAGCTCCGTTATAACATACTACAGTTCAAGGAATGTCTGCATTCAACAATATAATTAACTGATAGTCATGTAGGATTCAATACTTCATAGTTGTATGGTAAACAGATATCATAAAGTTCTGGTTCGTGAAGCTTTATAAATAATATATATAACTTCTGCAACAGTGTCAGCTGCAGATCTTCAATGATCATAGACAATAATAATTATTCCCTTCCTGATGCTAGCAGATCAGATGTATACAATAAGTCCGTTTACTGTCTGCACGTGAATAGCATACATGGATTACAGGTCAGCTCGACCTTTATAACCTTCCTAAGTCTAACCATCTGACTTGGACGTGATCTCTGATATAACGAATCCTGGAACACAGACAATAGTCTTGTTGGTCTAGAGCGACCCATATATATATAACTAGTTCAGGTATAAAGATACCGGTGACTTAATCCTAGTCAAAGTACCTCTCCATTTTGAATCACACAGGCGAGCAAAAAGGCGACAAAATGACGAACCTCTAGATGATAGCATAAAGTTCGATACAAGAGGAATTACCTTATTTCGGAAAATCAACCATGAACATATGCCTCCAGGCAGGCTTGAATAATACTGGGAAATAGTCTAGTTAGCTAACTAACTCACAAAGACAATGTATTTCCCTCAGAAAATCACAAGACGCAGGTCGCGTCTGCTCGCTACTTAGACCATTTCTTAACTGCCCCGAGCTGGGCGGAACAACAAACGAAAACCAAGTCGAGACATGCGCAGAGCGACAATCTCTGAGTCGCCGTTCACAATAAGACGATTCTAAGAACATTCGAGATAAAAGTCTTATACAGTCGCGCCTTTTATGGTCATGAACAGAAGCGTTAAGAAAGGTTTCAGGCATCTACAACAGTTGACTGATACTACCAAATAAGGAGATATGGTCACGCTTCGTTCAAGAAATTATAGACCGAACGTGTCTCTATACAAGAGAAGGCAAACTCCTAAAAAATTGTAGTCTCGATAACTCGGGTTATGTCCCTTTGACTGTAAAAAACATAATACACATTTCAGTCAAAAAATGATCATACATACGAAAAATGATCATACAAAGGCTTTGAAAAAAGTAATTATTTGTGCGTAACAACCTGTTAATGTTTTTAAAGAGTGCTTGCAGCCCTCTCTCCGAGCCCTACATGCTAGATGCATTATTGTAGGACTCAGCTCGGATATTTTTCAAGTGAAAGCTTATGTTCACCCAGGACTTGTATTTTGTTGAACAAGGTCGTGGATGAATGGTTTTCTATCGGTAAAAATGTTAAAAATCTCTCACAGGGTTTTCCATTATAGCAGTATCGAACCACAATTATCAGCTGGTCAACATGTGTCAGGTCAGGCGTAGAGTCAACAATAATAGAGTATGTTTTGGTGTCTAGGTTGTTGATTTGATTCACAATTTCATCTTGCACATGTTTTCCCATAATTTCTATCAATTCTTCATACACGGTTTTGGGTAGGTAAGTAGCATTTACTTTTTCATTTTTACATTTCTCGAGATGTTCATGTAAAAATGGGTCAAATTCTGCAATAAGTTCAATGGCCCCCATGAAGTTTCCATTATTTGGTGAGCCCCACTTCTCCTCATGACCTCTAAATGCCAAACCTCTTTCACTTACAAACTTTATAATAACTACAACTCTTTTCAGTACTTCAAAATAGTACTGTATGGTTTTTGTCATCTGTTCTTCAAGTTGCTGATCCACAGTTTTTTAATTTAACTTTCTTGTTATCCAACACAACATCGCCCTCTTATGTTCCATGCTGTCTTCGTGATTCTCCAGAGTTCTGAGTACATTCATCCAGTCAGAAAACCCACCTGTAGTAAGTGATGTTTGGCCTTTAGAAAAGAGTTTGCAAACAAAACAGTATATACAGCCTTTGCTCTTTGAGTAAACTAACCAGGATCTCATCGGAGTCTGGCCATTTTTCAATCTTTTTTCAAAATATTTGTTTGAGATACTTTTGTTTTGCTCCTTGTAAACCCTGCTTGATTCGGTATATACATCATCTGGTTTTCTATTTTGAAAAAAACCTATGTCTTGCATTAAACAATTCTGTATGAAATCATTATCAACTGTTATGGGCCAGTTTTCGAGATCACTGTATTCTTTGAAATCACTGAATTTGCTTCATGTTTCTGCTCAGTCTCTGCTTGTTCCGCGGTACTTTCATGTTGACCACTGTGATCGTCATCTGTATCAAAAGCGTCAACAGTGGGTTGAATATTGCTAGAAAGAGCTCCCACAGTTTGTGCACTATCAGTGGCTTCAATGGTGTTTGCTTGGTTTCTTTTAACTGTAGGTGTTGACAAACTTGACATTGCCAAATGTTTGTTAGTTTTTGACATTTAGAGATTTCGTCAGGTCGCTTTTCCTTGAGTTTGCGTTTTTGGTATCCACTTAAGTACTTTCGTGAACTGATTGTTATTCCTCTAGGGTCTGGACCTCTGTTAAAAAGGGAAAAAAAAAATTACATTAGCCACGGCAGAACAGCCAGCTTAGCGCGACACTCCACCTTTACAACATCTGTGCTACTGACTAGAAAACTTTGGGATTGTTGAAATATATACAACAAAAAATTAATAAATTTGAGTCGTGCGACTATTGTCGCATGCTTTGAAAGGAAAAAATTGTAGGTCTACTTTCTGAGAAAGCGTTTTTTCGTTTACGGCTAGACTACATGATACTTTAATAACCTTTTAATTTTTATTTTAACTATTATTTTGTTCTGAATTACACTATATTATTAATATTATTATTTAAAAAAAAAAACCCTTCTCATACAGTAGACCCACAATTTTTAAGCAATGTGAACTAAAGTCGCTTTTGGGGCCCCTCCGGAATTAGGGGCCCTGATGGGAACTGAGAGGAGAGTAGTTCCTCTCCAGTTGTTGCAGTCTGCAAGGTCACCCTTCTTGGGTAATGGTCCTTTACAACATGAATACATATTAAAGGTATCCTGGAATCCCCGGGGTAAGAGAGACAGAGGAACGCCAAGGAGAGGAGGACTGGATAACTCGCACCGCCAAATAGCCGGCCCTGCATGTAGATTATAGTCCACACAAAATACAAAGATAGAAAGAAAGAAAGAAAAAAGATACATTTTTATTTTTAGTTTTTAGTTTTAACGAGGACAAGAATGAATGGAAGTTTGTATCTGCTGATGGCGGGATGTGTGGAAGAGACAAAAACGTCCATTCATTTTTGTCCTGGGTAAAACTGTTTTTATTAACATACTTTGTCTTTTCTCTTTCTTTTTTCTTGTCTAAAGATAGTGTGAGGTTGATGATCTTCCGTACAGAAATTCTGAGACACCATTTACGGCGAGGAATATAACTAAATACGCGGGAAACTAAACGTGTTCTCTGCTTCCACATTTTATTGATTCGGTCTCTGGAACCACGCAGAAGAAATATCATTACTTTCAATTAGGAAATGACAAATATAAAGTCTCAGGTGTCTGCAAATTTTAATCATTACAGAGTGTCTCCGCGTGTCTTGGTCCTGTGGAAACATAAACAATAACATGGGATGATTGAAAAGTCACCTCCTGTTTTGTAATTGTTATTTCTTCACCACTGTCCAACTAATTTATGTGAACCAAACGTCCTAATAGAGATAATTAACTGTCATATTAATACATTAAATTATGTGCAAATTAACATTACAAATCAATGCGAGATCATATTTGTTTTACACAGGATTTCATAGTGGGCATCAATTTTAGCTATCTCTTATAATGTCTGCTTATTGGCCATTTCAGATTTCATTTTACTTTGTTTCGTTTCTGGGAATACAAAGGAAACACATAAAACTTATTTGTTGATTGGCAGTTATGTCTTACTGTTTTGACATTTGTTTAATGTATTCGATGGATATAGGTGAGGATATAAACATTTAGAAATAGGAAGGAGCTTTTCAATAACTCTGTACAGTATAATCATGAATATAATCACTGTACAGTATAATCATGAATATAATCACTGTACAGTATAATCATGAATATAATCACTGTACAGTATAATCATGAATATAATCACTGTACAGTATAATCATGAATATAATCACTGTACAGTATAATCATGAATATAATCACTGTACAGTATAATCATGAATATAATCACTGTACAGAATAATCATGAATATAATCACTGTACAGTATAATCATGAATATAATCACTGTACAGTATAATCATGAATATAATCACTGTACAGTATAATCATGAATATAATCACTGTACAGTATAATCATGAATATAATCACTGTGTACAGTATAATCATGAATATAATCACTGTGTACAGTATAATCATGAATATAATCACTGCCCGTTGCGCCAATCTGCACGAAAGACAAAATAAAATTAAAATAAAAGAATTCTTCTTCTTCGTTTGCTCTCACTTATCCACATTTATTTCTCTCATAAAGTTGATTGCTTGTCTCAGGCTTCTCTCATAAAGTTGATTGCTTGTCTCAGGCTTCTCTCATCGCCAGTATCTCAACAAATGGATTGGTCTAAAGGCCCTGCTATTAATCTTCCTCGATGTGCTGATTGAAGCATGCTTGGAGACACGATCTACTGATTGCTTGTTTTCCCAACATGTCTGTCTGTCCCGATTTGAAATTTGCTTAGCAAATGGCATTTAGGTCTGCTCTGATCTGTTGTCTGCCTGAAAAATATCATCTAATCAATTCTTAGTAATGTATAGTATGCTTAGTTATATATATATCTGTCTCCGGTAGTACTTGGTCTTTTTTCTTTGAATCTATTTTTATTTTTTATTATTGCGTATATCTTTTCATAAAGTTTATATTTTATTCTGTCCTCGGGTTAGAATTTTGCTTCCTCGTCCTTTGGCAAGTTTATCTGCCTTCTCATCTTCATATCTCTTGCAGTGGACGTTGATTTTATGGATGGTTTCCCTTAGTTCTTCGGTAAAACTACATAATCGGTTGTTTTGATGGTTCCTTATGGCATTTATAAAGACGACGTGCTGGAGTTAGATAGATACATAAATAAAAAATAAAAAATAATATGGTATGCAATCAGTTTTACAAGTAAACGGTACACATGAAACAAGGGACGTTTCGGGTTTTACCCTTCGTCAGCCACAGTTACGAACAGGTGACAAGGACAAGAACTACATATAGGTGCTACAAAAATCAACGATGATGAGGAAATCGCCAAATGAGCGATACAAGCAGATGAAATGACGGTGATGAGCGAAACGATAACAGTAATAACGCAAGAAAATCGTAAAACCAGAAAGACATGTCGAAACAGGAAAGTAAATAATCGACGAAGCGAAGACAGAAATGAACAACACTATTAAAACAAGTAAAAAATCACTTAGCTGGATCCCAGAAAGAAACATTCAAGATGGCTGAAAAAATGAGGCGTCATGCGGAAGTGACGTATGAGCTAGTGACGGCTGAGAAAAGATAATTGAGGAAACGAAACGAACCAAAGCAAAAACAAGGATAGAAAGGAAAATGACGACAGAAGAAATAAAGTATGAAACAGAGACAGAAACCACCAGAATTATGCAAAATGATGCTGAATATTCAAGCCAGTAGGAGATAAAACGCCCATTTGAAAAATGAGACGATTCTCCAACGAGAAGCGAGTTCGGTCGTCGCCGGCACATGACAGGAGGGCAGTGACAGACCACGTCCTCAGAAGAGATCCTGGCACCATCACAAGCACTGCAATGCTATGGACCCCACAAGGAAGGCGAAAGAAAGGCCGACTAAAAAAAAAATACGACTTGACGGAGAACAACTGAGGCCAAGATGCAAAGCGTGGACTAGAGTTCATGACCTCTTTGACAGTCAGCGGCATGATCTCTTTGACAGTCAGTGGCTAGGGATCTAAGAAGAAGATGGTGCTCTTATAACTCATTTAAAAACTGTGAGGACCACTATCTTGACTCTTGCACATTTACTTGTTTTTCACGATGGAATTGATGTATCATGCGGCTGTACATTTTATTATTTCTGCTCCATCTTTGCAGTTGCTTGAAGATTTTCCCACGGCCACTCAGATGTAGATATCCAGTCTATTATTTCGTTTGGTGTATATAACCTGCCTCTATGTTGCGTTTTATATTAGTAGCTCTTATTACAGAGCCATTTGTGTGAGTGTGTGCATGCATGTGTATGTGTGTAGCAAAATTGATACCACTACCTTTGGGATCGATACTAGCAGTGCAATTGTATTGACCACTGAAACGCCGCGAGCCCACAGCACAAGCCGAGACGAAATATGCCTAGGAAATTTGGACGCTTATTGAAACATTTTTGTGTGGAATTATATTGAACAGGGTGGATTAAATGTTATAATTCTATCACCTTTGATTCCAGGAGGAAAACATGTATGTTTAGGTATAGGTAACAGTACAAGGCACGCAGTATTTGCGGAGATAATTGAATTCAATTGTGTCAACACATGATTTGATAAGACTTTAGTCACATCTGCTCAGCCTAGCAAATCGTAGGATGTACGGAAGGTGGAAAGATATATATGGAAAGAAAGCTCCAAGTCGTCTGAATAATACGAGATATGGATGAAAACGACAGCATGTATATAAAACGAGAACGACGAAGGGGTGTATAGACCACTAACATAAATGTATCGGTCCTAGTCAAGAAATTGTTTCAACAAAAACCTAGTGACGCCATGCTCGGAAGGAGGTCCGCTATTGGACTATTTATAGGAGAGGATGGGAGCCGCGCTAGCGTAGTGGTTACAACACCGCTCTGGCGACCGGGTGATACAGGATCAAACCCGGGCGACGGCATTTGAGGATTTTTCGTCGACCGGGATTTGGACTGGATTAACTCGAGACCTGGCGAGGACATTTGAAGGAGTGTCGTCGACCAGGGACTGGCGGCTCCTGAGCCGACCCAGCTGCAATGGGTACCTCCGAAATCGGCGAGTATTTGCCTGAATGGCGAGGGACACCTGTCTCTGTACAAGAAATAAAGGGATACTCACGTAAAATCAATGTCAGGTTAGACATAAAAATAATAACCTGAGATTTCGCCTCGAGTATTAGCGGGCGAACGAAAAAAAAAAAAAAAAAAAAAAATAGGAGAGGCAAATTTGAAATTACACACACACCGCCAAAGTATTCTATGCACGAAGGACTGAGGGTAGAGCTCGACACGACTTAATTCTCATCTGTAACTGTGGGCAGCTTACCTCATGTCACGGATTGCCTTCCCTTAGCTTTGCACTAGTGGTCCACAAGTGGCCAAAACGCAAGAGTATCTAACATGGGTCGTCAAAGGTGTCTACCTTCGCACAAGATTACTCCTGGTAGAGTTGTAGATAGAAGGGTAAAGATGCTTCTATCTCAAGAAAGGTTTAATAAGATATATCCGAAGTCAAGAACAATGCGGCATTGGCTGAGCAATTGTTTACTTATTATCGGTCCGCCGCCTTTTATTAAGATTTAAGCAATGGTTATAGCCCGTACAAGCCCCCAGCTGGTGTAAATCCAGCGAAATTCCTTTTTACAAGAAGTAGCTCTAGAGAACTATATATATATATTAAATAGTCTTGCTCATACGTATGCTTTCACACTTATAATAACTGAATCAACTAAGATTGTTATGTTTTAAAATAACATGTAAAACATTTAATAATCAATTAGTTTTAATAGGTTAAAATAAATAGAATGATGGTGAATTTTGACGAAAATAAAATTTTTCGTTATCGAGATTTGGTTTGAGGATTTAAATTTAAAACTAATATTTAATTTTAAGGTCCGTTTGCTGGTGCCTGTTAGTTAGCACTTAGCTTGTATGAGCGAGTCCTGCAGCTTTGGTTTTCGTCAATCCTTTTGTGATGATGACACTTCACAGTTTGGTAGCTTCGTTCCTCAAAACGTGTCACAAAACGTCTGTAAGTGTTCTTTTGGTGGCTCTCTCGCACTTTTAGCCACTACGGCAGTATCATTTCTTCTTCCTTATTTTCTCTCCGATCGCTTTTATTTGGCATAATTTTTATGCCCTTTCATTCATTATGCCATTTCATTTCACTCTCTATGCTGAATCTAGTAAGGTGGTCTCTAACACTCCACTCCCCTACGGAAGTATCTGCTATGGGACTGTCTTTATCTTGTTTACCATCTCAGACTGGGTTTACGTTGCGCCATGTAATTATACCGGCCAGCCGATTATACGTTATCACATAAGCCGGCTGACCCCTTTGAACGTGACGGTCCAATATTTGGCCCCGGGTGGATAGCGACCATCCCTGTGTTTCCACAAGACGGGAGTGCACGACAGACTTAAAGAAAGCCACATTGTCTGTCGGCGACCTTGTCTGGTAGACAGACGAAAACCCAGGGGATAAATAAGTGCCTGTATCAAGATTACAGATAACCCGTCTGGGCAGAAGGTATTATCGAGGGATGAGTCACAGATATGTTTGTATGAAGATGCCATCGGAAGTATTACGACTTATTAGACAGAGGTCACGCGTGGAATATTAAGTTTTATATTTTAAACACGGGGCGGGGGGGGGGGGGCACATTTTTGAATTAAACACCCCGACCCCCATAGTCTAAAGAGATTCCATTGGTTTGAAGTGAGTGACCGAAGACGCACCAACAGTGATAATTGCAGTCAGCGACCCATAGATTGACTGCTTGCGTCAGGGTCAGCGAACCAGAGCTGACTAATACCCTACTCCACCTCCAAGTGGTGGTCCTGGAAACAGGCTGCATCACTGCAGTCTGAATGAGAGAGTAGGGATCGAAGTGGGAAGGCTAACCCTGTCCCAAAAAAT
Source organism: Oreohelix idahoensis (assembly GCA_024509875.1). Taxonomy (NCBI): domain Eukaryota; kingdom Metazoa; phylum Mollusca; class Gastropoda; order Stylommatophora; family Oreohelicidae; genus Oreohelix; species Oreohelix idahoensis. The sequence continues at coordinate 278,879 of JAMPIV010018993.1, forward strand.
GCCGTGCTGAAGTCGGATGTGTCGGCCGAAAGGCGCAAATATCACAGCTTTGCTGTAAACGGACACAACGCAACCAACGTCCTTTTTAGGACGAACGAGGAAGAAGAAGTGAGCGCCGGGATATACACTGAATTTCATTGGAAAACTCGGGGGAAAGACCATCTGTGATCTGAACTGGAAACTGGAAATATAATCTAGCGAAATCAGAGAAACAGAACAGACAGCTTCGCACCTTCAAAAGAGCACTCCCAAAAAGCCAGAAAGAGAAGGATCGGACCTAGAATTCCATACTTATAAGTGACAGATCGAAGTATTTGGGAAACTTAAAACCTTAAAATGTAAGCCCGCCTTTATACATACAGAGACTGTAAACTTAAGGGACCAGGACGTTAAATACAGAGTCTGGACACCAAAAAGAATTGGATCTCACGTCAAAGAGGAATTATTACAGTTTCCCAGACCAAGTGTATCGCAGAAAACCCGTCGAAGAGGAATTACTAGTTTCCCAGACCAAGTGATTCATAGAACACCGTCATAAGAGGAATTTCTCAGACGAAATTGATTCCAGAGTATATGCACCAAATTTGCTTGTGTTCATCCGAAACCTGTGCGAGGAGATTGTGTATAACCCAAAAATTTGGGGTAAGTTGTGAACATTGCTTTTACAAATGTGAATTAACATGTTTTCTTGCTTAGTGGTTATATATGAGGCTGGCAACCTCAACATATGAAAATAGTGTATTCATGAACCATTACAGCAAGCGCTGGTGATTGTTTCTGGCTAATCGTGCGGAAACCCGACAGCAGAGGTGACCCCATGGGGTTGACTGGAGCAGTGATGAGTGATGATTGCATCACATGTGCCTCAAGTGCAGCATATCATTTTGTGAGATATATGTAACTTGTTAACGTTAATTCAGGCACAAATCATTATTCGCGCTGTCCAGACACATTTTGCCATTTAATACCCAGAGGAATGTTGGTTAATTTTAATCATCTTTCTTGAGCTACGTTGTGTATTCAAGAATTTAATTCTTCTGAGAGATTAACATTGGTGAGTGGACAGCGACAGGATGCGCCTGTTAAGCTTCCAACTCAGTGTACTTAGCAGAGGCATTTGTTTGTCTATTTTTCCAAACGTTCGTGGTTCAAGTTTACTTGTGGTTACAAGCTACCAGACGGTTCGAAATACTGAAGTTACTACGCCACTCGTGTGAGAGAAGTACACTCATCACCAAGAAGTGACGACAACCACGGCGACAGGACTCACCTAGAGTTAAGTTTCTTGTAAAATAGGCGAAAGCAACGGACTCTTTGATAAATCCTCACCTACGTCTTAGTGACGAAAACTTGTATTTAGAGCACAATTTCACCAATCTTTCCATATTTATTTTAACTGTTAAAGACTAATTTATTATTAAAATTGTTACATGTTGATTTAAAACTTAAAAATCATAGTCGCTCCAGTTTTTGTATATGTATGAAAGCAAACGTATGAGCCAGAATATTATATATATATATATATATATTAGAGCACAATTTCACCAATCTTTCCATATTTATTTTAACTGTTAAAGACTAATTTATTATTAAAATTGTTACATGTTGATTTAAAACTTAAAAATCATAGTCGCTCCAGTTTTTGTATATGTATGAAAGCAAACGTATGAGCCAGAATATTATATATATGTATATATATATATATATATATATATATATATATATATATATATATATATATATATATATATATATATATATATATATATATATATATATATATATACCTAGACATATATTTACCTCTAAATAGAGCTATACCATTATAAGAGGAATTTGCTGAATTAACTCAGCTGGGGGCTTGAACGGGCTAAAAACCATTGCTTAAATCCTTCACAAAAGGCGACGGACAGATATAAGTTAACCATTGCTCAGCGCTATGCCGCATGGTTCTTGACTTCTGAATTATCTTGTGAAGGCTCCTTTCGGATAGAAGCGCCATTACACTTCTATCTACATCTCTCGAGTGTCGCTGCCATACTGAGCAGACGTGTGTGGGACGTGTCTCACATTTATAATTTTTGACACAGGCATGTCAAATTATATTTCAAGGATTTTTATATCGGTGTATTTCTTTTTGGATTGTGAATTTTGTGAACATGACATTGTGTTGATTTAACAGATGGTATTTGAAAAATACCAGAAATTTTTTAACTATTCATTTCCCTTTGGTAACTGCAAATGCCTTCTACAATGCTTTTAACAATGATCACGTGACTCGTTACTGACCACTGTAAAAGAAGGGAAAGTCAGCCAGTGTATTTTCTTGGCTACCAACCCCTCGTAAACAGGTAATAAAAGCCGCTGGGGACTGTAGATTGCGCGCGACCACGATCAAAATTTACTCCCTAGACAAAAACAGAGCTCTTCGCGTTAAACTGAAGGGGTGTAACAAAGAGTCGGATTTAACCTTCAAAATAGCAAATGACGGTAAATGTGATTCTGTACTCCTCCACAATACATATCATTACGAAGCATTTCGAAAACGTGTACCAAACACTACCAGACTGACCATGTCGAGACAAGAGCAGATAAACAAGGTGCCTTTGTAGAAGATTTAATCACAAAACCACTACTATCTGTGCACCTTTACCATACCAAAACAAAGTGATGGCTCAAGGAACAGCCACTGTTATTGAGTCATGGCTGGAAACAGACTTTGTCAGTTTAAATGAGTCTGCACAAAACATAATTTGTATCACAAAATTGGACTCGACAATATGTTTACCCCAGCTCGCAATAGACATCACATCATCAGCTGCAAACGTCTCATCTGCTGATAGCGAAATCCTCAACATTCTCTAGCATACACTCTCCCACAAATACATCCACTTTGCCTCCCGCAGCACGCGACTTTCCAATGAGCGACAAAGTAGCTAATACTCCATTTTCTCAACCTATGCTGGCCATGGAATATCCAATGGGCCCTAAAGACACTAGCAAACAGATGAAACATTATCACGGGAAAATCACCCAGAAGTCACTCACATGATAAATGCGCAGTGCTGCCCGGAGCTGATGCTCACAATGGAGGACACCCTTCGAACACTAACTGCCGATCTGACGACTAATGTCTATAAATCGATCAGCGCAGAAGACGAACTGCTCAAAAAGGAAATACTGCATCTGAGAGAAGATAATTCTAATATGAAACACATCGTTGAGCAACTACGAAGCGATTTTTCTATTGATAAAACAAAGCACTCGGAACATCCTCTTATAGTACCTGAAGCTTTTAGAGATCCCTCCAAAGAACATACATCAAACGAACGCCGCATGCAGCACCAATGTAACATCAAAAAAGTTGAGGATACACGTGCGCACAAAGCTTACTGTTGCGTCCTTTTTGGGTCCTTAACAGTATTAAAGTAGACACGGGACCTACTTCTGTTAAGAGGGTACGCATCAACAAATGTGGTAAGAATATATTTATTATTAAATTCATCGCGCACGGAAGCGCACATATTTGTGCGTAGGTATATTTGCGTTTTGTTGCTAAACACTAGATGACGTAGTGACCTGAGGGAGAGATGTCATGGCTTTACTGAAAGTCAGACTTTGGTCTGTTTTGTTCGAGCCCCATATAGTGGAAAAACTACTGTTGTGTCTTGATTATACGGCCTTCCATGTGGAAGCCATCGCCGTATGGAGTGCACAGTACGTTGTTTCATTGAAGCTTATAAAAATATATGAATATTATGAAATCTAGTCAGCGCATTCAAGGGGGAATTCTTGACCCTCCATTAGGATGTACTGAAATAGATTGGAGATAAAATAAAGTTTGTGGATCCAGCATATTATTGTTAAGTACGTGCCGTTTGAGAAGAAGTATCTCACAAAAATGTGAATACAATGATAAAGTAAACTTACGCCGTCCCATAGATTACGGCAGATGATGAGACGTCAGTCAAGTTCAGGACATTAGGATTCTATATATGAATTATTTACTTGGATGCCTCGGATAGGATATTCGGATATGCCAGTTGTATTGGTTACGAGGCCAGTTAAAGATGAAATAGTCGTTGATGTATCTTATACCCTTGAGAGGTAGACCGTTATAATAAGAGATGTCCATCAAGCTTATGATCTAATTGCTTGATCTTATATGAACATTGATACGTTAACTATGATGTCCTGAGATTATAATATGAACTGTTGTTATGATGCCTATGATTACGTCCGTGAACGTCTGTTTGATGTCCAGTATTAAACGTGATGTCTTATGTGAAGACCGGACTTACAACTGAATTATTTAACAGTTCAAAGTTCTTTGATGTTAACTTTGGCCCACCTATTCGGCCCACGAGATTGTCATTCGCGTTGTTAAAGTAATCGGCCATCTGTAAGCCCGACCAGAGCTGATCCTAACTTAAATCAGCCATACGAGAACATTGGTTTATTTCAAAATCATAAAGGATCCTTACATCTTCAAAAGTAAAGAAATAACACCCCTTTACAGTTTGGTGGCGCAGTTTCAAGGGAACGAATTATACTTCAAGAGAAATATCGGTTGAAATGTTGTGATCTTTCAAGGCGACAACATCGTTGACCTGGGATCCAAGATAACGGTTGTTCAAGGGCGAATTCAACGTTGGATCTTGTCAGTTATTCATGTCAACCTATGTATTATGGCTCCTACATGCAGCGCCCGGATGCCGAAATCGCAAATTTTGTGAGGACCGGGAAATTTTTTTCTTCTCAAAGATAAGTAAAAAAAACTGACTGTGTTCTTTTCACCATGGCATGTGTAGTTGAGCCCTTGCTTTAATATGTCCATTTGTGTATTTTATGTTTTATATTCCATGTTTTATGTGGGCGGTTGGGTTTGGCGGCTTGCGAAGGAAATATCCCAGATTCACCCCCCGGGTCTTCGTGAGTGTTCTATAGGGACACATTTTACAGACTTCCCGCAGTGGAATGTTCCAACACATGAGTGTTGAAGGATTTTTGAGTCCACTGTGTTTGGTTGTCAGTGACAACTAATTGTTTAGCTGTATCGTCGAGTTTTTATTATTGTTTTCGTAGTAATGTCTTATATGTACCTTATTTGCATGATGTATTTTGTGTGTAAACGTCACCCTCAACCTCACTATCGTTTATTTTTATACACCATTTGTGTTTGTACCTTGTGTTGTCAATTGTCTTGTCATTAATTTCGCAGTTGTCATTGCATTCTTTGCAAAATTCTCTTTTTAGTTCTACTTTGTGGATTGTTTGATTCCTGCGAACGTTTTCATTTGTCCTTTTTATCTTGTCTTTGTCGCTATTGTTACATTGTCTACTTCTGTGTACTCTGATTATATTGTAATGCATAATTTGATTCTTTGATTAATAACACTATTAATAATTAGCAAGTATTTGGTGCAGTTCTATAGACAGGAACTTAGTGCACTTATAAGAGAGTAATAAATTATAAATCATTTGAGATAATCTTTCTGAGGAAGTAAGATTACAAATACATATTTGTCATAATGGCAACTTCGGATTATTTTATTAAGCAAACTAAAGCCCTTAGTATAACTCCTGAAGAAGTCAAACAATTCGCACTTGTCGAATATGACAAGGCTCAGAAGCTGGAAGAAAAAAAAATTAGAAATGGAACTTGAGAGTAGGAAATTAGCTGCTCATGAAAATGAAAGAAAACTTCAAATGGAAATGGAAAATAGAAAATTAGCCGCGGCAGAAAATGACAAAAGATTTCAGTTTGAGGTCGCTGAAAATGAAAGAAGATTTCAGTTTAAGTCTGCTGAAATTGAAAATAGAAGACAACATGAACAAAAACTGATGGCACTAGAACGTGAAAAAAATTAGATTAACTAATGAAGGTAATGCTCACAACGCTCAGTTTGTTCACAACTCTTCTAACAAAGAAAATATTAGGCATGTAAACTTAAAATTGCCAGTATTCAAACAAAATTCAGACGACATACTATTTTACCTGGATAGATTTCAAACAATATGCGAAGCAAATAAGATTGACAAATCACAGTATTGCGCACATTTGTTGCCATTACTTGCAGGCGAAGCATTGACAGTATTTAATCTGTTGAAAGACACTGACAAAATTGATTACAATATTGTTAGAGCTGCTTTGCTTAAAAAATTTCAACTGGATGAGAATGGTTATAGGCACAAATTTAAATCACTAAAGCCTGAAAGTGGAAAGGATTTTGGTGACTTTATCTCACTGATTCGTCTTACATTCGACAGATGGGTTGAACTATCCAAAATAGAACGTTCCTATGAGGCTCTCGTAGACTTATTCCTGCGTGATAAGGTTTTGTCTTCGGTTAACCCGTTATTTCTTTCGTTCTTACATGAACGTAAACCAGCAAATATGAACGAAATGGAGCAAAGTTGTAGAAATTATTGTACTGCACATCCAAACATGGTAGTTAGCAATTCTCTGGTCAAAGAGGAATTGCCTGTTGCATTTGCCATGCAACAAGGAAATCATTTCCGTCATCGCTCTCTCAGTAATGATAGGAACTTTAAAAAGGGAGATAACAAGAATTACAATTCTTTTAAAGGGAAATCATTTCGACATGGATCTCCATATAATCAAAATTGGGGTCAATCTCACAGATCACGGGATTTTAATAGGAATGATCCTGGAAATTATCAAAGTAATAATTGCAACCATAATTGGCAAACCAGATCAAATTTTGCTAATAACCGACATTTTTCTCCAAACAAACAATATGGTCAAAGGGACAATAGTCATAACAATAATTTGCGAGCTAACCAAAATTGTAATCCCAATACAAATGGTAATTATAGCAGTTTTAGAGACAATAGTCAAAATCGATTTTGAGGGAGAGATAGATCTTCTAACGGTAGATCGCATCATCAGACAAATTGTGCTCTGCATGATACTCAGGTTAATTTAGATCAGGATACAAATGTTAATCTTCATAATGCATCGTCTTGTTCTATTGATTTTGAACAGGCTAAACGTTGCCATTAATGCACAACTTTATTCCAGCCCAAGGCGATCACTACGCTGAGTTGCGGACATGTGTTACCAAGCCTTCCTGCTATGTCTACGGCCATGTCAGCTTCGACACATGATGGAACAGAATCTCTTAATTTATATAATGGTTTTGTTAACGGAATTGCTGTCTCTGTTCTTTTCGATACAGGTTGTAGCACCATCGGCGTCAGACATTCGTTAGTCCACCCGTCCTGCGCAACTGGGAGAACTGTGAAGTGTGGAGGCACAGTCGAGACTTTTCCTACAGCAATCATTAATATAAATACTCCATTCTTTGCAGGGAAAATACATGCATATTTCCTTCCTTCCCCAATTAGTGACTTGATAATTGGTCGCATACATGGGATTAAAGAGTGTACCCCACAGCAAATTACTGCTTGGGAAAAGCAACATATGCATTCTGCCAATGCAGTTGTCACTAGAGCGCAAGCTAAGGATATGTTGCAAAGTACACCAACTATATCTGCTGTTAATAATAATGATGATGTTGACTCTCCTATATCACGTGAGTCATTTATAGCATTACAACAAAATGATGATTCATTAAAGAATTTTTTTCAATTATCTAAGAATACTACAAACACCGAAACAAACTCTAGACATAGTTTTGTACTGAAGAATGGTGTGTTAGTGAGAGTGGTACATGATACTACGTCATCCGTACAATCTCAAATTTTGGTACCTTCTACAATGAGAGCTCGTATATTGCGTCATGCTCACGACTCTCAATGCGCAGGCCACATGGGTTTTTCACGCACCAAATCCAGAGTGCTATCTGCATTCTATTGGCCAGGCGTCCATAGAGATGTTAATATCTACTGTCGTTCCTGTATTACATGTCAAGAGGTTAAGTTTCGTGGTCCATATCACGCAGCTCCTATTCAAGCTGCTGACATTCCAATTCGACCATTTGAGAAAATGGCAATTGACATTATTGGTCCTATCGAACCTTCTGCTAGAGGACATACACATATTCTCCCTTGCATTGGTATGTGTACTCGTTGGCCTGAGGCTATACCTCTAAAGAGTAATTCATCTAATAGTGTCGCAGATGCACTATGGTTAATTTTTTCGCGTTTGGGTTTTCCACGTAAAATCTTATCAGATCATGGTGTGCAATTCGTTTCTGAAGCTATGTCTCAAGTCATGGCTATGCTGCACGTTGACAGATCTCTTAGTTCTATCTATCACGCAATGTCGAACGGTTTAATTGAGCGTCAAAATAGGACACTCAAACAGTTATTGGGTAAAATTACTGAGGATCATCCTCAAGATTGGGATAGAGTCCTACCCGCTGCTCTCTTCGCTTATCGAGAGGTGCAAAATGAAGCTACAGGTTTTTCCCCGTTTCAACGTGTCTTCGGTATTCAACCGCGTGGTCCTATGTCGTTACTTCTCGACCTACTTACGGAGGATATTTCAAATGACACTCAATCCTCTTATGAGTATGTATTTTCTTTGAGAAAAAAAATTATAGATGCATGTAGGTTGTCACAAAATTAACCGTGATACAACGTTAAAATATCTCCAATGATACAACGTAGGGATAAAAACTAATGCGTAAGCTGTTAGAATACATGATCGCCCACGCCGCGGGTCATCAACCGCCATTAAAATTAAATTGTTAGACTTGAAGGCAAAACGGAACGGGATGAGAACGGAGATCAAAAGGAAAAATCTGACTGAACGCGTGTTTGAAACTAGCGAGGCAAAAAGGACGCAAATTGGTGGGGAAAGGAGGAAAACGTCACGTTCCCCAAGTTGACATAAAGTAAAGAAATCGACAAAAGGGACCTTGGATATTATACGCCACAGTCATTTCTTTGACGCTTTTGCGATAACTTAGCCCGTTTATTTGAATGCAGTGATGAGAAGATTCTAGAAAATATTTGAAAAGTAACTTTTCTTAATAATAATGTTAGGAATATAAAACCTAGCTGGCCGGATGGCCCATCTTGAGCAGTGAAATAATATGCTTTCATTTATACAGACGGACAGATAATAAGAAAGATATTGACAAAAGACTGTGTTGTTCATATCAGCGAACGTCTGCATTGAAATAAAACATGTCACTAATTTTCAAAAAATTGTGGCCTTGAAGACGCAAGTGCTAAAATCTAGTTGGAATGAAGAGACGGGGTGGGATGGTGAATTGTGGCTAAAAATAACTTTAAAGGCGAAATTGTGTAGGGGAAGGCAGGGTTGGTTCAAAAAACAAGTGTGTTTTTTTTGTGTGAAACGCAAGTAGAGACGGACGGACCAACAGACAATAAGGCATACTTGACTGAGGTATGACTGAAATGACTTATTGGTAGGATATTTGAATTTGAAAAAAGAAAAGGCAGTGATTGGCCATAGATGAATATATTATCGGCGCTCAGACGCGCATTTTGTGCCATTCATTATAAGTTGTCCTAGTAGACACAGTGAATTATTAAGTGGTGTAATTCCCAGAAGCTATTGAAATATTTAGAGGGACGCCATCATAAGGCCAGCAGCTCAGCTGAGTTTTGCTAGCATTTAACTGTGTTCTATATTCATAATTCTGGTAAGACTGAAATTATTTCTTTGTACATTTTAATATTTGTTTAAGGTTTCGAGTGATTTGATACTGCAATAGCATAATCTGTCCCTTACAACAAGTAAGGATTCGCTCTAGACCCCCCGCCCCAGTTCAGGGTCTAGAGACAAATAAAATACATAAACTCCAGTAAGGATTAGGAAGGACAGATCAAGTGTTGAGATCAGTGGAACATATCACCTATCCTATTCTATGGCAGGAAGCTAATGAACATATTTCAGAATCTGTAGTCTGGGAGAACTTATCCTATGTGAAACCAACTTAGTAAGATGTGTTGTTTGGTCAGAAAGATCTGACCCGTCTATGTGGTGTTGTTGTTGTGTAGTGTTGTGTACAGAAATGGTTAGAGGATGGAATTCTGACACATGACTAATACTTTGATTGCAGAGCTGTGAGTTTCAGTTGGCACCACTGTGGTGTCAAATGAGTTGTTGAATATTACCAGAGTGGACCCGTGCAGTAACATTTTGTCAGAGCAGCCTATTATAGCCCCCAAGCACGGAGAGATGGGGCCACCAGACTTCTGATATTGCCCCCAAGCACGGAGAGGTGGGGCCACCAGACTTCTGATATTGCCCCAAGCACGGAGAGGTGGGGCCACCAGATCTCAGCACCAGAGCTACACCTTCAAGCTACGTGAGCGTCTGGTCTGCTGAGAATTCACCAACTCAACTTATTTGCCAACACACCCATAAATTTCCATCAAATAACTGGACAATGTGTAGTCACCATAGACAGGGAGTGATGAGGCCACCCCAACAGCACATCCATTAAATGTTCTCCCAAATAGATTACAACTATAAACAGTAATAATATTAACTAGTCTAGTAATATATATATGTACACACCTTGCATTTATTATGTAATATTCATGCATTTCTTTCATAATTGCTAAACCTTTCATATGTTCTGGCCAAAATAAAACCTTGGTTCAGAACAAATAAATGTAAGAAAATTACTATCCAATTTTTACACACTTGAGTTAGTTCAGTGTATTATAACATTTATTAATATTATTAGACTTAGTAAATATCTGTGTGTGTGTATGTAAACTACCACAACACATTACATATCATTACCCTAGACATTTAACGTAGCCACATTCATTAGAAAAAAAAAGATAGGTGTGAGGTCGTAGTGGTAGCAAGAAGGGCCTTCTGACAATTCACAGCTACATTTTATCTCAGGAGCCTTCACAGCTGACCTCATGCATCACACTTAGTAATATCACCATTATACAATACCATCAAACCCACTACATATATTGGGGTCTCTTTGTCCCGGGATAATTAGCCCATCAAGTATATTAGGATCTCCTGGGGGGGGGGGAGAATTAGATTAGGGGAACACATTATAAAAGTTAAAAGTGTCCCTTAAAATTAAAAGTGTCCCTGAAAATAAAAGTTGGTGAATCTTCACAGCCAGTGGTAGTTAATTAATTAATTAGAATTATTTTAGACTAGAGTAATTAGAAGTACTTTAGTGGTTGGAAATTTTATCTTGCACATTGCTAGATTTGTTTAAAAAGTATGGCGGAGCTGGCCAAATTCAGATCAGCTGCTGTGCTGACGGCAAAGGAGATGGGAATGGATGGTCAGATTTTAATTCAATATGTAACGGCTGAATGTGATAAGTATATTGAACGGGAAGAAAGAAGATTAGAAAAAGAGGCTGAAAGAAAATTAGAGTCTGAAAGGTTAGCTGAAGAGAAGAGGTTACAAATTGAGGCTGATAGAGAAATTAAGAGGCTGCAGATTGAGGCAGAAGAAAAACGACAGCAAAGGGAGGCAGAAGATAAAAGGTTGACTGCCGAAAGGGAGGCAGAAGATAAAAAGGCCGAAATGGAGGCAGAAGATAAAAGGTTGACTGCCGAAAGGGAGGCAGAAGATAGAAGGTTGCAAAGGGAGCACGAATTACGACTCAGGGAGCTGGAGCTACAAGGCCAGGCTCCTAAAAATGGTGCCAGCCCTTTTGCCTCAGATGCTACGCCCAGTCTGGGAGCCTCAACATCAGCTATGGGGTTTCATTTAGACCATTTTGTTGAAAAAGACGATGACATAGAGGGGTACCTAGGACGTTTTGAGTTATTAGCTACTACATATGGGTTAGAGAGAGAGAGAGGTGGAGTTTAAAGCTATCACAGGGACTGAGAGGTACTTCTTACGAAGTCTTCGCAAAAATGCACAGAGAAGACCAGGAGAATTATGACATGTTAAAGCAGGCTTTGTTATTGAGGTACGAAAAAAATGGGGAATTTTATCGTAAGAAATTTAGAAATGCCAAACTGTTGTCTGGGGAGACATACCACCAATTCTCTGCCAGACTGGAAACCTATTTGGAGAAATGGACTGCTCTGGGGAAGACCCAAGATCTTAAAGAAATGATCATGATTGAGCAATTGAGAGAGTCCATGGCTCCAGACATGAGAAAATGTCTCATGGAACAAGGTGCAGAGAAGTTGGGGGAGGTTTTAAATGTCGCTGAAAGGTATCAGGCAGCCCAGGCAGAGGTAAGTGGTGCTAAAAAGAAGCACATAGACAATTTTAAAGCTCCACAGCAATTTAATAAATTTGATAATAGAGAGCAGGGAAATAAAGGTAGGACAAACTTTGAACGGCCAAGAAATGACTACCGAGACAGAAACTCACAGTTCAATGACCAAAAATCCAATGAAAGAAAACCGTTTAACCAAGGAAAAAGATGGTGTAAATGGTGCAAGAAAGATAACCATAACACCGAATTTTGTAGAAGGAAACCTTCAAACATTGCTGCAATGAAGTCGGGGACTCAAAGATTAAAGGTTAATCCTAAGGGACAGCAGGAACCTTATCACCCCCCAGTTTGTGAGGATGTTATTTGTAATGGGGTCACCATAAGGTGCCTTTATGATACAGGTTTGGATTATGATTCAGTTGTGAAGTCTAGCCTAGTGGACCCAAGTCAGTATACCACAGAAACAGTGGAAATACAAGGGGCAACTAAGGACATACCACTCATGACACTTCCCATCGCAAGGATAACGGTGAAAACTCGCTATGTGGAAGGAGAAATCAGAGCAGCAGTGATAGATGAACCAATCTACCCTCTGATATTGGGGTGTAGATACGTCTTCTTGGGGAATCCCGAGAGACCTGTGATCATGGCGACAGTGCAGACCAGGTCACAGAAGAAGGAGGAAGAAGGTGAACCTATAAATGCTCATCCAGAGGAGATGAGGAAGGCGCAGGCTAAGGATAGGACACTCAAGCCATGTTTTAAAAAATTGCCCAAATGCCACACACCTCCAAGTAAGGGGGAATATTTTATGAAGAACAGATTGCTATATAGGAAGACAGGAACTAGATCCACTGGTCACGGACAGTTGATTCTTCCCAAGATATATAGGGCAAATTTAATAAGGAGCTTACATGTTGGAAAAGATGGGGACCATGAAAAAGTCGGTACCATCTGCCAAAAGGTTGCTCGCAAATACTATTGGCCCGACGTAAATGTCGATATTGAAAACTTTGTAGAAGCATGTGGCATATTTCATGAGGGAACACCCACCAAAGGAAAATATGTGCAGGACCTAGAAACGCCACGGGGCAAAATTAGGCCTGGAAGGAAAACTAATGATACTCAAGGAGACAAAGTGCAATGGGAGCCCCCTTTTCACACCCAGTCTTCACTTGAATGGATTAACATGGCCACTATGCGAAGAGTACAAAGAAGAAATTTTACCCAGGATAAGATGACAATCCCTCGGTCAGACTTATATAAACTGGAAGAACAGAAAAGAGAGCGAAGATCTCTCATAAGCAATCTAAAGTGGGGAGATAAACCCAAGAAAAAAATTGGTAGTGGTCGATTTGTGAGTGATGATTCTAGGAAGAAAAGTCCTCACTATAGTGCTTCTAATGGACGGGACCAGACGGGTTCCATGAAAAATACGTATGATAAATTAAAGGTCCAGATGTAGCACTATTAAGGACCTGGACAGATGAGAAGGCGGAAGAGACTGTTACCTCATCTTATCAATACGTGAACGAACTGACCACTCGTTTGAAAGCTGGATGGAAACTGGCAAATGATAATTTGAAACAAGCCAGGAAGAAACATGCAGCATATTTTAATAGGAAGGCAAAGGACAGAGAACTGGCAGTGGGAGAGAAGGTGCTGCTTCTACTACCCGGTAGCCAGAATAAATTACAAATTGGATGGCAAGGTCCATATACGGTTCTAGAGAAGGTGTCTAGAACAAACTATAAAATTGACAAAAAAGGGAAGGAGAAAGTTTAAAATGTAAACCTGTTAAAGAAGTATCTGGACAGACCACTCCAGGGAAGCACCCCCTTACTGACTTTAGCTATCGCAACTCAAATGCAAAAGGAACCACTCACCTCACATGAATACCCATTACATCCCTGTGAAACAGCAGCACAGGTAAAAGTCAGTAAGCACCTGACTAAAAACCAGAGGGAGAGAGTTCAACAGGTTCTGGAGGAACATACAGATGTATTAACAGATAAACCAGGCCATACAAATTTGCTACAGTATGACATGAAACTGGTAGACTCAAACCCAATCTGTATGAGAGCCTATTCTATTCCGTTCGCGAAGGAGAAGGCATTGAAGGAAGAAATAGATTATTTGTTGAAGGAGGGGATTATTTCACACAGTGAATCATCTTTTAGTTCTAGTGTCGTATTGTTGAGAAAACCGTCTGGGGAACACAGACTGTGCATAGATTACAGGAAACTGAATGCTGTCACAGAAGGACAAGTGGATCCATTACCAGACACAAAACAGTTATTTGCCAGACTGAACAAGGCAAAATACTTTTCAAAGGTGGATCTTAGTAAAGGCTATTACCAGATCCCAGTGAAGCCTGAAGTGAGACCTTATTTGGCTTTTAGCACTTCAGATGGACATTATGAATTCAACATGCTACCATTCGGACTGAAAAATGCTCCGAGTGTATTTTCAAGGATGATGCGCAAATTGTTGGATCCCCTGAAAAACCCATGTATCACGAATTTCATGGATGATATTCTCGTCGCCACAGAGACATTTGAAGAACACATTGAAGCTCTAGAAATGTTATTTAATAGGCTTAGGGAGGCGAACTTAACTGCTAGGCCAACAAAATGTTGCATTGGATGCAAAGAGTTGGAATTCTTGGGACACACTGTATATCAGGGTAGCATGACCCCTGATCCCAAGAACTTGGAAAAACTGCAGAGAGCACCTAGACCACAAACAAAAAAGGATGTGCGATCATTCGTGTCGTTATGCGGATTTTATCAAAAATATATCAAAGATTTTAACTCTATTTGTGCTCCTCTGACTGATCTGACTCGCAAGGGACTTCCAGATAAAATTAATTGGACTGCGCAAAGTGAATTAGCGTTCCAAGACTTAAAGGAAAAACTCACTAGCAAGCCTATTCTCAAACTACCTGATTTGACACAGGACTTTGTCTTAAGAACCGATGCAAGTAATGTAGGACTCGGAGCGGCTTTGTTGCAAAGATCATCTTCACCTGATGGGGAACTGAAACCAGTCGCTTATGCAAGCCGCAAATTGAATAAGGCGGAACAAGGATACTCCACAAGCGAAAAAGAATGTTTAGCGTTAATCTGGGCCATAAAGAAGTTTCAAATCTATCTGTATGGTAGGACTTTTGTGGTCGAGACGGACCATCAGCCTCTCGTATTCTTATCTCAGGCTAAGCATGAAAACGCAAGATTGCTGAGGTGGTCTTTATTGCTTCAACCTTATCAGTTTAGTATCCAATATATCCCAGGCAAATTGAATGTCGGTGCAGATTTCCTCAGTCGGCACCCCTGTGATCAACATTAGAGTAATGGCAGGCGTAAGGAGAGATTTTATCTATGTGTATCACTGGTTTTAGAACTTGCCATAGGCATGTTTTCAAGTGGGGAGATGTGTCACAAAATTAACCGTGATACAACGTTAAAATATCTCCAATGATACAACGTAGGGATAAAAACTAATGCGTAAGCTGCTAGAATACATGATCGCCCACGCCGCGGGTCATCACCCGCCATGGAAATTAAATTGTTAGACTTGAAGGCAAAACGGAACGGGATGAGAACGGAGATCAAAAGGAAAAATCTGACTGAACGCGTGTTTGAAACTAGCGAGGCAAAAAGGACGCAAATTGGTGGGGAAAGGAGGAAAAAGTCACGTTCCCCAAGTTGACATAAAGTAAAGAAATCGACAAAAGGGACCTTGGATATTATACGCCACAGTCATTTCTTGGACGCTTTTGCGATAACTTAGCCCGTTTATTTGAATGCAGTGATGAGAAGATTCTAGAAAATATTTGAAAAGTAACTTTTCTTAATAATAATGTTAGGAATATAAAACCTAGCTGGCCGGATGGCCCATCTTGAGCAGTGAAATAATATGCTTTCATTTATACAGACGGACAGATAATAAGAAAGATATTGACAAAAGACTGTGTTGTTCATATCAGCGAACGTCTGCATTGAAATAAAACATGTCACTAATTTTCAAAAAATTGTGGCCTTGAAGACGCAAGTGCTAAAATCTAGTTGGAATGAAGAGACGGGGTGGGATGGTGAATTGTGGCTAAAAATAACTTTAAAGGCGAAATTGTGTAGGGGAAGGCAGGGTTGGTTCAAAAAACAAGTGTGTTTTTTTTTTGTGAAACGCAAGTAGAGACGGACGGACCAACAGACAATAAGGCATACTTGACTGAGGTATGACTGAAATGACTTATTGGTAGGATATTTGAATTTGAAAAAAGAAAAGGCAGTGATTGGCCATAGATGAATATATTATCGGCGCTCAGACGCGCATTTTTGTGCCATTCATTATAAGTTGTCCTAGTAGACACAGTGAATTATTAAGTGGTGTAATTCCCAGAAGCTATTGAAATATTTAGAGGGACGCCATCATAAGGCCAGCAGCTCAGCTGAGTTTTGCTAGCATTTAACTGTGTTCTATATTCATAATTCTGGTAAGACTGAAATTATTTCTTTGTACATTTTAATATTTGTTTAAGGTTTCGAGTGATTTGATACTGCAATAGCATAATCTGTCCCTTACAACAAGTAAGGATTCGCTCTAGACCCCCCGCCCCAGTTCAGGGTCTAGAGACAAATAAAATACATAAACTCCAGTAAGGATTAGGAAGGACAGATCAAGTGTTGAGATCAGTGGAACATATCACCTATCCTATTCTATGGCAGGAAGCTAATGAACATATTTCAGAATCTGTAGTCTGGGAGAACTTATCCTATGTGAAACCAACTTGGTAAGATGTGTTGTTTGGTCAGAAAGATCTGACCCGTCTATGTGGTGTTGTTGTTGTGTAGTGTTGTGTCCAGAAATGGTTAGAGGATGGAATTCTGACACATGACTAATACTTTGATTGCAGAGCTGTGAGTTTCAGTTGGCACCACTGTGGTGTCAAATGAGTTGTTGAATATTACCAGAGTGGACCCGTGCAGTAACATTTTGTCAGAGCAGCCTATTATAGCCCCCAAGCACGGAGAGGTGGGGCCACCAGACTTCTGATATTGCCCCCAAGCACGGAGAGGTGGGGCCACCAGACTTCTGATATTGCCCCAAGCACGGAGAGGTGGGGCCACCAGATCTCAGCACCAGAGCTACACCTTCAAGCTACGTGAGCGTCTGGTCTGCTGAGAATTCACCAACTCAACTTATTTGCTAACACACCCATAAATTTCCATCAAATAACTGGACAATGTGTAGTCACCATAGACAGGGAGTGATGAGGCCACCCCAACAGCACATCCATTAAATGTTCTCCCAAATAGATTACAACTATAAACAGTAATAATATTAACTAGTCTAGTAATATATATACCAACGGGCTGATCACCCGTTTGCCAGTCACTTCGATTACGGAAACAACAGCAAATGGATTGATTTGCCGTTGCCCTAAAGACGCCAATAGGCGTGATGGGAAACAATGGCAAAGAAAACCTATCTGCTGTTGCCCTAAGACGCCTCTAGGCGTAATGGCCACTGACTGCTTTGACGGTCGGTGGCTAAGGACGGAAGAAGAAGAAGTAATATATATATATGTACACACCTTGCATTTATTATGTAATATTCATGCATTTCTTTCATAATTGCTAAACCTTTCATATGTTCTGGCCAAAATAAAACCTTGGTTCAGAACAAATAAATGTAAGAAAATTACTATCCAATTTTTACACACTTGAGTTAGTTCAGTGTATTATAACATTTATTAATATTATTAGACTTAGTAAATATCTGTGTGTGTGTATGTAAACTACCACAACACATTACATATCATTACCCTAGACATTTAACGTAGCCACATTCATTAGAAAAAAAAAGATAGGTGTGAGGTCGTAGTGGTAGCAAGAAGGGCCTTCTGACAATTCACAGCTACATTTTATCTCAGGAGCCTTCACAGCTGACCTCATGCATCACACTTAGTAATATCACCATCATACAATACCATCAAACCCACTACATAGGTTAGCTACCACATCATCTGAATTAGCAAATGAAAAAGCTCGACTTTTTGCTAATAAATATCGACGTCTTCGCCAGCTTTTACCTGGTGACGAGGCCTATGTATTGCTCCCTCGTAAAGAAAATCGTTTACTCATTGCCTGGAAAGGCCCTTTTAAAATAATTTCTAGAATTTCTAATGTCGATTACATTGTCGATATCATGGGCAAACATAAAACCTTTCACATAAATATGTTAAAGGAATTTCACTCTCGTCCTGACTATCTTCAGTCAGTGTTCCAAGCAACTGACGACCCTACACATTGTCTTCATCATTATACCGCTTTATCGGTAATTCAGGAAGAAGAGTCTTCTTTTCAGGATGTACCTTTACCTATACCGGTAGTACCACTTCATTCAACAGAAAATTGGAATGATGTGTCAATTTCTCCTGACCTTTCTGCTGATCAGCGTCAACAAGTATCGTCTCTTCTTCAATCCTATCAGGATGTTCTCACTGACATCCGCGGTCGTACGTCTGTCATTCAACATGACATTTTACTGACCGACGACACACCTATTCGGGTCCGTCCATATCCCATTCCTCTTCACTTTCGTTCTCAGGTTGATAAGGAATTAGATGAGATGCTTCAATTAAAAATAATTGAACCATCCACTTCACCATATTCTTCTTCGATGGTTATTATTCGTAAGAAAGATAATAATATTCGTCTGTGTGTTGACTATCGTAAGTTAAATAAAGTTACACAATTTGACGCAGAACCATTACCACTTTTGGAAGATTTACTGGTTAAACTTTCTAAATCTATTTTCTTTACTAAGTTAGATTTGTCAAAGGGCTATTGGCAAGTCCCATTGACAGATAGTGCAAAGCCACTCACTGCTTTTTTTACTCCGCGTGGTCTTTTTCAATGGAATGTTATGCCATTTGGACTAGTAAACGCTCCTGCCACCTTTGTGCGCATGATGCTTCGTATTTTATCACATCGTTCTGATGTCATTGCCTATATTGATGACATTTGCCTTTTTAGTGACTCATGGGATGAACATTTTCGTGGATTGAACACATTATTGTCCACTTTACGTTCGTATAACCTAACGGCTAAACCATCTAAAGCATATGTTGGTTTTCATGACATATCATTTTTAGGTCACCGTGTTGGTCACAGTCTTTTACATACTGAGGACAGTAATGTTTCTAAAATCCTGAATATCACAATACCTAAGACTAAGAAACAAGTAAGGAGTCTGTTAGGTCTAATACAATTCTATGGGAGATTCATTCCTCATTTGTCTACCATCACTGCACCTTTCTCTACTTTGTTAAAGAAGGGCGCAGCTAACATGATTCGGTGGTCGCAAGAACATCAAGTCACGTTGGATATCATTAAATCATACTTTTCTAATGCACCTGTCTTACGGTTACCTAATGCGGACCTACTTTTCATTCTCCACGGCGATGCGTCACATTTCGGCATAGGCGGTGCATTACTTCAAGAATACTCTGGTACATTGCATCCTGTCATGTACGTGTCCAGGAAACTAACGCATACAGAACAGAATTATTCTGTCCTCGATAAGGAGCTTCTTGCTCTGGTCTGGTCTATTACCAAGCTTCAACGTTTTTTGTTGGGTGCACACTTTGTTGTAGAGACCGACCAGCGCGCTCTTACTGCTCTCAACAATAGAGACGTGAAATCATCAAGATCAACCAGATACGCAATCGCTATGCAGCCTTACAGTTTTACAATCCGAGCAATACCGGGATCTACAAATGTTCTGGCAGACATCCTTTCGCGGTGTCCTTCTGAATCAAGCGAGATTCTACGCCCTACGAAGAGTGACGCCTCTGCACGAACATTTCCTTAATTATGACTTACTACTACAGTAACATTACGTCGTTCAGCGACACTATTACGATGAACTTTTTTTCGTGTATCTACATTTACATTTCCTTATATTAGCATATACAGTTTGACGTTGAAATAACATGAACTTAAATAAATTGGACTAGTGTGTGCATATAACATTTAAAAGTGATAAAATTTTGAGTCAAGCGGAACTGTGTGAAGTATTGACTGTTTTATAATATAACATTGCAACTTCGTCACTTTAATTAATAGTGAACTCAGTGTGAATTAATAACATTTTAAGGCCATGAACGCTATGCTTCAACTATTACTTAATCACATTTACTTAGGTCTAATATTTAATATGCTTATAGCAAATAGATTATTTGAAGTTCATAGCGCTAGTGATTTTCACTCATAACATCGGTAGTATATCACCACTTATACTTATTTAGTATTGCTAAGTGTGTTGATTACTTCGCGTGGTTTATTTCTATTCTTTTTCATTTATAACTCATCGTTTTGATGCATTCATATTCCATTTATTTCAATTCATTTATTGACATTTTTTCTTTCTGTTAACATTTTATTGGTGTTTCATCGTCCTTATTAATTTGTATTTTCTAATGTTGCCACATTTGCCTCATGTTGGTTAATTAGTTGTTGTACATTTACTTACATTGCATTTTGTTTATTTGAGTTGAGTTCACTTTCATATTTATTCTGCCACTAGTAATACTTTCTTTAATATATTTAGATTGATATTATGTGTAGTTGATAATTTGATTTACCTCTCCACGGTTATTCAAGAGAAAAAAAAATGAATTTATTTTTTTTCGCGGGGGGATAAGATAAACTGTTGCGTCCTTTTTGGGTCTTTAACAGTATTAAAGTAGACACGGGACCTACTTCTGTTAAGAGGGTACGCATCAACAAATGTGGTAAGAATATATTTATTATTAAATTCATCGCGCACGGAAGCGCACATATTTGTGCGTAGGTATATTTGCGTTTTGTTGCTAAACACTAGATGACGTAGTGACCTGAGGGAGAGATGTCATGGCTGTACTGTAAGTCAGACTTTGGTCTGTTTTGTTCGAGCCCCATAAAGTGGGAAAACTACTGTTGTGTCTTGATTATACGTCCTTCCATATGGAAGCCATCGCCGTATGGAGTGCACAGTAAGTTGTTTCATTGACGCTTATAAAAATATATGAATATTATGAAATCTAGTCAGCGCGTTCATGGGGGAATTCTTGACCCTCCATTAGGATGTACTGAAATGGATTGGAGATAAAGTAAAGTTTGTGGATTCAGCATATTATTGTTAAGTACGTGCCGTTTGAGAAGAAGTATCTTACAAAAATGTGAATACAATGATAAAGTAAACTTACGCCGTCCCATAGATTACGGCAGATGATGAGAGGTCAGTCAAGTTCAGGACATTAGGATTCTATATATGTATTATTTACTTGGATGCCTCAAATAGGATATTCAGATATGCAAGTTGTATTGTTTACGAGGCCAGTTAAAGATGAGACAGTCGTTGATGTATCTTATACCCTTGAGAGGTAGACCGTTATAATAAGAGATGTCCATCAAGCTTATGATCTAATTGCTTGATCTTGTATGAACATTGATACGTTAACTATGATGTCCTGAGATTATCATATGAACTGTTGTTATGATGCCTATGATTACGTCCGTGAACGTCTGTTTGATGTCCAGTATTAAACGTGATGTCTTATGTGAAGACCGGACTTACAACTGAATTATTTAACAGTTCAAAGTTCTTTGATGTTAACTTTGGCCCACCTATTCGGCCCACGAGATTGTCATTCGCGTTGTTAAAGTAATCGGCCATCTGTAAGCCCGACCAGAGCTGATCCTAACTTAAATCAGCCATACGAGAACATTGGTTTATTTCAAAATCATAAAGGATCCTTACATCTTCAAAAGTAAAGAAATAACACCTCTTTACACTTACCCTATTAGTGTAAAAGTAAGCAACAGGTTTACCACCCTTAACCAGAGTTAATGAGCAGGCATTACCGCCGCTACCAAATCAGATACTGACACCACAACCACCCGATGAAAACACCCAGACTATTCAGGACGATTCACACCAGGAAAATCAATGGCGGCAGCAAGAATCAAAACGAAAGCCGAGTTAACAACCATGTAGTAAAGCAACACATATTATAATTGGCGACTCATTCCTAAAAGGCATATACAATGATCGGATGTCTACTACTTAAGAGGAAACTGTCTCAGTTTTAGCGATACCTGGAGCTGGAACTGAAAGATTAATTGAATTAATTAATAGATTCGACATACTTCATAACATTACAAGAACAACAGTACATGTAGGGATCAACGACATAATGAATGGACACAGCCCTTCGGCGATTTCCAAACTGACCACTACAATAAAACAAAAATTTCCTAACACCTCCATTTTTATGTCATCCATTATTCCGCCTTGCTATGGCTTCCAACGTCGCGTAGACGACACCAACAACAAGACACTCCAGAGCTATTGTGAACACAACAACATTGGCTTTATCAACAACACTCCATTCTTCACAAGCAACTCTGGAGCACCAAAGAAACGCCTTTACATAGATCAAATACATACATCAAAACTAGATAGCAGCATCCTAGCAAAAAACATTAAGTACCCGCAGCGAACGCAACACGCTAACCCACCAGACACAAAGAACACAAACCGATCTACCATGAGATCAGCCCTTCATGAAAATGCACAACACACCTTACCCGCCCCTCAAAGAAGCGCTCCTATAACCAACAAATTACCTAACAACAAACAGAACGCCACCTACAGCCAGGAAGCCGAACGGTACGATGTTATGTTTCCTCCACTACTTGTAAGACAGACCCTCACAAACACATTATATGACAGTTCAACAAGCAGTGCCACAATGTTCCAGACCCAAAAATCTCCTACAAGTGTTGGAACCACTACAGACGAAATCTACAGTCGTCATGCTTCCTCTCGTAGCCTTCCTGGCCGTGGTCAGTGGAACCCAGAACTTGGATACCTGATGCAATTCAGGCCTGCGTCACTCAGCCAAGCACTAATGATGTCTGTGCAACGCGGGCCCTACTATAAACCTGACAGAGACATCCATTATCGATGATGAATACAATCTTTTTTTTTTTTCATTGACAATCCCTGCGACCAAAGCCGTCTCTCCCCTGGAAAATTAGTTGATTACTGTAACGCATAAAGTAATAAGTACTTTGTTACTTTCTCAAAACACTCTAATTTCATTGGCTACAGGCCTTCGACAGTTTTTTTTCCTTACTTGCAAGATTTTATATATTTTAAAAAAAAATTAATTTACTAATTTATTTTGTTAATTCGTATTCTCTCAGTGTTGCTTAAATTACTTTGTTAGAATTTTAGCGTTGTGGTGTGAAAATGTGCGTGCCTACTTTTGTGTGACTATTTTAATATACTACTGACAATTTCAGTTTATTGTAATTTTTAGCAATACTCGTACCAAGTGTTCGTACGTTAAGTACTAACATTTGTATTTTCACTTACTTGGTGACGTTAATTAGTTTAAATTTTCATGGGTTTCGTATTTATAACTGCTTTTGTTATTTACGTTGTTAAATGACTCGCCAAAATAAAATGCACACCTATAAAAATAAAATGCGAACGCGCACGCACATACATATCAGAATCTTTATTCTCCAGAAAATACATTGATATGTACTGACATGATATAATAAAATACAACATGGCATATAGGAGAATCATTAGAATTTACAAAAAGTAAATTTACATACATACAAACGTACATACATACATACAAACGTACTAGTAACAGTTTGTTCCTGCGTCTAATTTTATCACCTTTTTCATTTTTCCCCGGAATCTTTTTCTGATCGATCCAGGGGAGTGCCCAGGGAAAGAATGGCGGACGATTATGCGTTCGTATTCTCACTATGCCCCAAAAATATAGACCCATTTCGGGTCAATCAGCGGTAGCTATTCGATATTCTCATTTGATTACAAACATTTTGGTCCCCATATATTATACGTGGTGTATACCTGTCTCTATTCGTTTGACGCCACTAAAACACACGGTTAACGCGAGGAAGGGGCGACAAAATAAAATGTAAAGTAAGTCTTACTAAGCCAAACAAGTTGCCATAGTCTTCGTTTGGTCCAAGCTAATTTTATTGTTATTGTATTGTTAAGATAAACAAGAAAAGGAACTAAGGACAGTAGACGAGGGCAGTAGACAAAGCAGTAGACCATGTCACCCTAGGTTGCCAGACTGGCTATACATAATTACGTTACAGCTAGCCTTAGCCTAACAATAACCCTGTTTCGAACTTTTTCAAAACTATTAAAGAGCTACACACACTGATTCCGTTAAAAAAAAAAAATTATTTAAAGTGAAACGCCGCTTTTCTGGCCAATGTGGTGGCCTCCACTCTATTTTCTCCTAAGAGGGCGGGAAGAGAGAGAGCTAAGCTAAATACATTTAAAAAATTAAAGAAATGACATAAGCTGTAAATAAGAAACGTAGTAGATCACAGAATGGCCGCTGTTGTCACCAAGCAGTCAGAGGCCATCACGCCTTGTGGCGTCTTAAGGGCAACAGCAGATTGATTTTCTCTGTTGTAGTTTCCCATCACGCCTAGCGGCGTCTTTAGGGCAACAACAAATAGATCCATCTGCCGTTGTTTCCGTAATCGGTGTGACAAGCCAACGGGTGATCAGCCCATTGGGCACGGTAGAGAGTCCCAGTGAGAATTACCGCTACAACACAGTAAAAAATCTTGGACCGAGACGATATAAAACAGGAACGTGCTGGCAGTGGGTAAACGACGGGTGCATGTATATATATATATATATATATATATATATATATATATATATATATATATATATATATATATATATATATATATATATATATATATATATATATATATATATATATATATATATATATATATATATATATATATATATATATATATATATATATATGTTCTTCGTCCATCACGGGTGATGAAGACCACTCTGTTCATCCAATTATTTAGGAATATGTTAGGTTAGTCTATGGGTACGAAGGTGACTGATGAGCCCGATGCGGGCCTGGAAAGATCTCGGACAGTGTGGGCAGGGAATGTTTGCTTCATGTGAAGGTTTTATTGCACGGTCCTTTCTAGCTTGTCTCCGCTGTTCCGCTGCTGCTCTTCTGAATGATTCGCATGCCGCTGCACCTTTACGAAGAGATGTGCGCCAAGCAGTTCGGTCTTGCGCAGCAGCTTCCCATGTGTCAGGGTTTATGTCAAAGGTTTTCAATGACGTCTTTAACGTGTCTTTGAAGCGCTTCTTTTGGCCACCATGGGAGCGTTTACCCTTCTGTATCTCACCATAAAAGAGTATCTTTGGCAGTCGATGGTCTGGCATGCGGCCTACATGACCTGCCCAGCGAATCTGTGACTGCATCAGAATAGTATCAATACTAGGGATACCAGCTCTGTCAAGAACGGCGGTATCCGGGATCTTGTCTTGCCATTTGATGTTCATTATCTTCCTGAGACACACTGTATGGAAGTGGTTTAGCTTCTTTACGTGGCGCCTGTATACAGTCCATGTTTCACTTGCATATAGCAGCACTGGAAGCACCGCAGCTCTGTACACCTTCAGCTTTGTCTGTAGACTAATGCCACTTCGATGCCAAACGTTGGTGTATAATCTGCCAAATGTGCTGCTGGCTTTGGAGATCCTGGTGTTCACCTCATCATCAATGACAATGTTCTGGGATAGTGTGCTACCAAGGTATGTGAATCTGTTCACAACATTCAGTTTCTCACCATTAACCTTGATGATTGGCTCAGTATAAACTGTGCCAGGAGCTGGTTGGTACATGATTTCTGTTTTCTTCGTGTTGATGGTAAGCCCAAAGTTGGCGCAGGCTTCGGAGAATCTATCCACACTATGCTGCAGATCAGCCTCTGAGCCAGCATTGAGGGCACAATCATCAGCAAACAGAAGATCTCTGATGGTGTGTGATTTGACCTTGGTTTTTGCTTGAAGCCTCCTAAGGTTAAACAATTTTCCATCAATACGATAACTAATGTGGATTCCTGTGTCCCCGTCTCTAAAAGCATCAGTCAGCATAGCAGAAAACATGATAGTGAACAGAGTCGGTGCAAGTACGCACCCTTGTTTAACTCCATTTGAGACGGGGAAAGGCTCTGATAACTCACCGTTTTCCTGAACTCTAGCCTGCATTCCATCATGCAGTTGTTGCACTATTGTGATAAATTTCTTTGGGCAGCCATATTTTGCCATGATCTTCCATAGACCCTCTCTACTGACCGTGTCAAACGCCTTTGTCAAGTCGATGAACGCTGTGTACAGGTCACAGTGCTGTTCTTGGCATTTTTCTTGTAGCTGTCTTGCAGCGAACTCCATATCTGTGGTTCCACGTCCTTTCCGGAATCCACACTGACTTTCAGGTAAAAGACCTTTGTCAAGATGAGCCGTAAGGCGATTCAAAAGGATTCTGGCGAATATCTTCCCAGCGATTGATAAAAGAGAGATGCCTCGATGATTGTTACAGTCTTGGCGATTACCTTTACGTTTATATAGATGTATAATTGACGCATCTTTGAGATCGTGTGGGATGGTTTCACTCTGCCACATTTGCTGGAAGATCATATGAAGTTTCTCTATCAGAACTGCACCGCCATCTTTATAAACCTCAACAGGAATTGAATCGGAGCCGGGGGCCTTTCCATTAGACAGTTGACGAATCGCTTTCTTAGTTTCCTCCAGAGTTGGTACATCATCTAATGCTTCATTTATAGGAATTTGGGGCAGGCGGATGATGGCTTCGTCGTTAATAGATGATGGCTGGTTCAGAATATTATTAAAATGTTCAGCCCAGCGTTGGAGCATTTTTTCCTTGTCTGTAATTAGTGTTTTTCCATCTGCATTAAGGAGGGGAAATGATCCTGATGATGTTGGACCATAGACCGCTTTGAGTGCAAGGTAAAAAATTTTCAAGTCATAGCTGTCAGCAAAGCCTTGGAGCTCATCTGCTTTATTACTCAGCCATGAATCCCGCATCTGGCGTAGTTTATGTTGGACGATTCTACGCATGTTGTTGAAAGCGTCTTTCTTGGATGTAGATTTTGGATCATTTAAATATGCTTTATGGAGATGGTGTTTCTCAGCCAACATCTGCTTTATATCATCTGAGTTCTCATCAAACCAGTCATTTTGTTTCTTGATGGAAGGACCCAGAACCTCTGTAGCAGTGTTGTAGATCTGCTCACTTAGGGCTGCCCAATTTGTTTCCACACTTTGGCCGTCTAGCGAGATAGATTTGAGACGGTCTTCTAAGGTGTCAGTAAATAACTGTTTGATTTTTGTCTTCTTTAGTTTGGTGACATCCAGCCTCTTTTGAGTTTTCTTCCCCTGAGGGCGCCTGGCTGGTTGGATACGAATTTTAAGTTTGGATACAATGAGGCGATGATCAGTCCAACATTCGGCACCACACATGGACTTGGTCACCCGGACATCTTGCCTGTCCTTCTTCCTAACAATTACATAGTCAATTAAGTGCCAATGCTTTGAGCGAGGGTGCATCCAGGAGGTCCTGTTGCGGGTAGGAAGTCGAAAAATGGTGTTGGTGACAAGGAGGTCATGTTCTGCGCAAGTCTGGAGGAGAAGAAGTCCATTGCTGTTACAGCGACCCACGCCGTACCTTCCAATAGTGCCATTCCAGGAGATGTTGTCTGAGCCTACTCTTGCATTAAAGTCACCAAGAATGATGAGCTTATCTGCTTTAGGAACTGATGCAATGACTGCATGTAGTTCTTCGTAAAACTTATCTTTGACATCATCCTGGTTTGTCATAGTTGGTGCATACGCGCTAATGATGGTGGCATGTTTTCTTCCATAGAACAGGGGGATCTTGACCGTCATCATTCGGTCATTTATTCCCTTTGGGGGCCCCGCTAACTTGCTGACAATTGCTGTTTTGATTGCAAATCCAACCCCTGCTTCTCGTCTTTCTTCAGTTCCTCTTCCGCTCCAAAAGAATGTATAACCTGCACCCTTTTCGCAAAGTTGGCCCTCACCTGCAAGTCGAGTTTCACTCAGTGCAGCTATGTCAATGTTGTACCTGGCCAGTTCTCTCCCAATCAGGGCAGTTCGTCTCTCAGGTCTGTTTGCTTTAAAGTCTTTGTCAAGGAGAGTGCGCACATTCCATGCGCCTAGAATGAGGGGGAAAAATCTGTCCTTTCTTTTTCTTATATGTCGCCCGCCGAAGTAGGGTACCCACCAACCGCGGTAAGCTGGTTAGGTAATGGTGGAGCAGGCAATGTTTAGGGCACCTTTTCTAGCCCCTTCCTCATGCCATGGAGGTGAGCAGTGCTTTCCTAAAGAGGGCTGCTCAGTCACTCAGGGGGATGCCGAAACCCACTGCTGCTCCGATCAGTGGAAGACGACCATATGGCCTGAGCCGCCTGTGTGTAGGTCTGCGACTACGACTGCCAGCGTACCCACGCCTGCCGCTTCGCCACTCGCCCATCGCCACAGGACTTGTTGTGAGTGGATGGATGAATGGATGAATGGATGAAAGAGTGACTTGCGCGATGATTTGGATTAAAGTGAGGAAGAGTTGCGCAATTCGTCGACCTCACTCTCTCGCCTGGGTCCATCTCAATCCAGTGGCAAGACAAGTCAAGACGACTGGAGATGAAGTCAGGTGCAGTGGATGACCAGGGCTTTCTACGTGCCTCGCCGTGCTCCTTACGCTCCACAGCGCGTTGCTGGTAATCGCCGTCATGCCCGTTGAACCAACAGGTGGTTTCTTCCGCGCAGTCTATCGAATCCAGTCTTCGCATGCATGGGTAGGCAGACCCTAACTCACCGAAGGTTTATAACCATTCGGCTACCCTCACCTAGTTTAGCCGGCCTGTCAAAGCCGTTGCCCGGGGGGTGGCCGCTGTCGCATGCTGACAGCTACGAGGAGCCACAGGTGAGAGCTGGATGCCAGGTTTGGACCAAAGGTGGCCGAGCTGCCCTGAAAAGGGCATGACAGCTCCTTTACCAGAGGTACTACCAATACCTGACTTCCCAACACCCCCTATATATATATATATATATATATATATATATATATATATATATATATATATATATATATATATATATATATATATATATATATATATATATATATATATATATATATATATATATATATATATATATCACATAAGGGAGTTTTTAGAGTCTAAGCCTTCAGGTTTAAGACATCTCACGAGTTTGATTGTGACAAACCGGGGCGGCCCCTATCGATCTTTGTTTCTCTCCGGCAGTATCGGTACATTTGTGGTACTGATTTTTATTATGTGCTGTCAATGATCGCACTTTTCTTTCTTTCTTTCTTTTTCTGCTTGTATGGCAAATATTTTGTAGGTGTAAACATTTCTTGACACTCCTCTCCGTGATGTCACCTGTTTGTTACTCGGTCATCCTAGCTTGCGGTGAGCAACTGATATAAGATAGTCGCCGGCGTGTTTAGATTGAACCGCTGATAAGACGACTCGCTTGGTAACCCAGATGGGCAGACACGGAGTTTTTGCGTACTCATACGACAGATAACGAGATTACTGTCTGGGTGACACATGTGGGCAGAGAAGTGTGACATAATCGCTTCCTGGCCGACTTGTTATGACAACTTTCTAATAAAGTAATAAGTATTACAGCTTACACATGTTGTCATGTGAGTTCCCCGATCTGTCAGTTAGTTTGTACACAAGGGCAGCGGACATCATATTACCATATATGGGAGAGTTGACCTCTGCCTTACGTTCAAAATTATCCGATGTTGGAATATTTTTGAAATCATGATACCCTATCCGCATGATTTTAAGTGATTGGATCTTTCTGATTAGATTCATAACAACAATGAGTGGGAAGATATGAATATAGTCTGACCATTTCGCAATTTTATTTCAGTGTGAATTTCACGCTCGCCAAGACAACATCAGACCTCGCCAGAGTGAAGACTAGATTCATAATTCCTTTTTTTAACCGGACCTTTTATTGGAGAACCAAATAAGACTTACAAAGCACAGGAAATCTCTACATTTTAATAAGGAACACCGGGACTAGGAAACTGAAGAAACACACGGAGTCAGAGAGGGAACCTATTGTCAAATTAAAGACACCCCAGACGCGTGTAAGAGACCGACTCATCTCTCTTATTCATCTGAGCAAGAAGTATGTAGCCAAGATTGGCGTAAGTAGTGCATTTTTCATTCTATGTTTCATTACTAACATGTGAACTAACATATATTTATATATTACCATGTGAATTTTAATGTGTGAAAATTGCTACAGAACACCCAAGTCATTTTAGGGTGGCAACCTCAGTATCTAAAATGAAGATTCATGAACCATTCACTGCACGGGCTGGTAACTGCTTTATTGATAGTTTCGTAAAGAGAACTAAAAGCATAAAGTAGTTCCAGGTTCCCTGTGGAGCAGGGAGGGAAAGATGAAAGAAATGATGTTCATTCTAAGTATAATACTTACATTTTCAAAGCAGTGTAAATGTCCCTATAAACATATTCACGTTAAAATAAATGCACGTTTTCAAGCTTAAACCAGTGTAAATGTCTATGTGAAAATATTCATTTTAAAGTAATGGAAGTTTCAAACTTTTTAATCAGTGTAAACATAAATGAAAACATATTCAAATTATATTATGAACACTTTTCAATCAGTGGAGATGTATATGTAAACAGACTCTATCTGTATTATTAACCTTTTCATTTAAATATAAAGTAACTATGAAAGCT
This sequence comes from Oreohelix idahoensis, assembly GCA_024509875.1. NCBI lineage: Eukaryota > Metazoa > Mollusca > Gastropoda > Stylommatophora > Oreohelicidae > Oreohelix > Oreohelix idahoensis. The sequence continues at coordinate 309,744 of JAMPIV010018993.1, forward strand.
ATTCTATTTAAATGTAAAGAAAGTTTTATCCCGAGGGATTAAATTTAATTCTCATCAAGGGGTAAAGTCTGAGTAATTGGGATGGTGGTATGGGAAGATAGAAACCCATAACTATGGACTGGAAAACGCCATACTCGGAAGAGCGTTTCGTTCTATTCTTTTACCATAGTTATTGGTGGTACCAGCAGAAAGTACTATCTCTGGAACAAGAAGGGAACCGTGGCCTAAGCTTTAAGACGAAGGACGCACGTGGTAGACTCTCTTTGACGTTTCTGGGAAACGAGCTACCCCCGACAACCTTGTTCAGAGACGAGCGCGAGCAGTGTGAAAAGAACCAACCCATAAGAAGGAGCAGAATCGTCTTTGGTAGCTAAGTTCAAATCTATGCTGCCACTTGAACTTCTTGTAATATCTCACATTCCCTAAAGACTGTGATGATAACTTTTCTTGATCCATAACTATTCAAATTATTTCCAACTGTTAAAACCTAAAGTGATTATTAAATTTTTTTGTTTGAATGTTAGAAATTTAACTTCGATTTAATCATTTTAAAGTTACTGCATATTTGTCTCAGTCAAATTACTACACACACTCTAAACAGAGCATTACTAGAATAATAGAATTCCACTGAGTAAATCAGGGGTGGGGGCTTAAACGAGCTGAAAGTAATAACTGCTTAAATCCTTCACAAAAGCGTCGGCAGAATTCCAGAGTTAACATACTCAGCCAAAGCAGTAGTGTTCTCCTTTATTCTGAATATCTTGTGAAGACTCCCTTTGTAATAGAAGTGTCATTACCCTTCTATCTACATCTCTGCCAAGAGTAATCTTGTGCGAAGGTAGATACCTTTGAAGCCCATATTAGATACTCTTGAGTTTTGGCCACTGTTGGACCAGTACTGCAAAGCAGGGGAGGCAATACTGTCACATTGATTAACCTGGTTTTCAGGACCCGATCGACTTCTGTCATCCTAGGAAAAGGATATGTCGCTGTGACCTGTCAAGGGCACCCTGGTGGTCCTGGCTATTGAAATATGCGCCGTGCACGTGTAGGGGTCATCCGTGAGATGTCATAAAAATGTTGGAAAAATCGGTCACCCAGACATTTACCAGTTTCGCTAATGTAAGTTATGCTGCAACGTTCGCATATAATGGTTACGGTGATTTATGCTTGTCACAACCTGTCTGACTCGTCTAGAACATGTTGCAGCGATTTATATTTGTCACAACTTCTTTGACTCCTGTAAAACATATGTTTGCAGTTATTTACACTTGTCAAAACTTGTTTGACGCCTGTAAAACATATGTTTCTGATTATTTATACTTGTTAACACTTGTTTGACGCCGGTAAAACATATGTTTCTAGTTATTTATACGTGTCAAAACTTGTTTGACGCTCATAAAACATATGTTTGTGATGATTTATACAGGTCTCAACGTGTTTGACGCTCCTAAAATATATGTTTGAAGTGATTTTTACTTTCACAACTTGTTTGACGCTCCTAAAATATATGTTTGTTGTCATTTTTACTTGTCACAATTTGTTTGAAGCTCCTAAAACATATGTTTGTGGTGATTTATGCACGTCAAAACTTGTTTGACGCTTCTTAAATATACGTTTGTATTGATTTCTACTTGTCACAACTTGTTTGACGCTCCGAAAACATATGTTTGTAGTGATTTATTCATGTCACAACTTGTTTAACGCTCTGGAACATTTATTTGCAGTGATTTATACTTGACGTCCCTAAGACAAATGTTTGCTGTTATTTATAATTGACACAACTTGTTGGACGCCACTAAAACATACGTTTGCAGTGATATCTCGCACATATCAAAACGTGTTTGACGCCCTCAGAACATGTTTGAAGTATTTTATACTTGTGACGTCTCGTTCCATTAAGTCTTGCCTTCCCTCTATTTCCTCTTACATACGCCATGTTCACCAGACACCAGATATGACCTTGAGTTTCTAATGTTATCTGTAGTTTCCTTTTTTATGGGCCTTTTCTTTTCAAACATTCACCAATGCATTTCAAGTTCTAATCTACACGATGGCCCAAAATGCATCACCCAATTACATTCACGTCTTAGTTTTCTTTCACCGCATTGTTCAACTATTGTATCAACACCATTTACGTTTTTGTGTTTCCAGTTTTTGGGCTCATTATTTTTTGCTGGCTTTTGAATTCAAATGTATTTTAAAACTCTATTCACTCAAGCGATGTTATCATGTTTCTTTCGTGTTTACGACTCCTGTAGATGTCGTTATTTTATTTCTTAACTTGTTTTTCAGGTTTGTGAATTTAGTTTTGTTTCTTTTTCGTTTTCATTGTGTTCATATTGTATCTGTTGTATTGTGAATGTTTACTAATGTTTGGCTGCAGTAACTTCAGGCAGAACTACGAAAATTTCAACACACTGGATAAGGAACAGTGACTTAAAAGGCGGATTTAAAACAGTTTTTAAAAAACAAACCCCGGCACGTGTGAAACTGAATTTAGAATTTGATGTACGTGTTCAAGTCTTTTTTAAAATACTCTGTTAATTTCACATTTCATGCCGCAAAGCCGTGACTCCAATAGCCAGATATGAATAGTGAAGCCCTAGGGGTAAGAGTGGCTAAGAGGTAAGGCGTCCGCCTCGAGTTCTAGAGGTACCAAGTTCGATTCCCAGTTGAGAGAATATAATTTATGGAAATTTTTTTTCAGAACCAGTGGTCTTAATGATTTCAAACTCACCCTCTGGTCTCCTGGGTAGTGAGATCGGATGTCTAGCCTTCTCGAATAAGGGCGAAAAAAATAGGAGGTCCCGTGTACACGTTGCGCACGTTAAAAATCCCACGGCAATTGGACATCGTAAAGAGTAGGCCTATCAGGCAACTGCCCTGGCAAAATTTTAAAAAATTAGACACCTACCCACCACAAAAATATTTATAGAATGTGTGAATGCTATATACACACATTGAGATTCTCGCCGGTGCTACGGAGTTCATGCACTGTCCGAGATCCTCCTTGTGTGATCTAAGGGAGGAGATCGGAGCACTGATGGAGTAGTCCGTGTGCAATGAAGATAGTCCTTAAAACCAAACCTAACCAAACAAAAAAATTCTGGTTTCGTAGTGTTTTTGCGGTCTGGGCAACCGAGCCCTAGAATGCGATGCCAGCTTCCTTTCCTTTAGATGCCAGGCCTACAGGAGTGTAACAGTTTGTGTTGTTTCGATCCAGAACATAAAACATATTATTAATCTTACTTACTTACTTAGTCGTTCCCTTTCTACCGTGAGGTGTAGAGTAGGGTTCCCATAATGTTTTGTTTAAAAACCGGGACATTTCCAAATTTTTACCTAAAAAACCCGGGACATTTTGTAAAAAAACGGGACATGTTAAAAATTAAGGTAAAGCACAAATAAATCTATTATATATTATATGTTGCATTTAAAATAAGATACTGGTATAAAAATACACACATTAACTAACACAACTTCCCCTTTATCATTGAAAAGTTTTTTCATGATGGCTGTTGTGCAGTCCATGGACTTAAAGCTGTGGTTATGCACCGCCGTGTGATAAGCGAAGGATGCTTCCTGTGCTGCCAATGATAACTGTTTTTCCATTTCCTTTTCACTCTGGGTTCTCGCATTTAAGAAATGACTTATACTGCTGTTGGAAACCTTACTTTCAACAGCACCTTTATGTTTTTTCGTTTTCACGTGGTTGACTACGTCTGACCGACCACCATGTGAAATGCAAAATTTAGAGCTGCATAAAGTAAATTCCACATTTTCATCTACACCTTTAATGAAGGGAAATTCTCTTGTAATGTTATCATTTATACTGCACTTACGTTTCGGCATTATGCGGATGAAAACGATAAAAATACTGTATAATAATACTAATACGCATTAAATCATTTGGTAGATGCTCACTGAACACTGTTTTGGTCGACTTTCGAATTTTAGTTCGAGATTCAAACCGAGGGTCCACTGTAACCAGAAATTGATAAAGTAACACTACTAAAACACGGAATAAAATCCGTTACCCAAAGATTTTTTTTTTTCAGGAAGGACCCTTAAAAAGCGGGACATTTGGAATAAATTCGGGACACCGGGACATTTTATCAAAAAACGGGACTGTCCCGGGAAAAACGGGACGAATGGGAACCCTAGTGTAGAGGTTTGGAAGAGAGGGCACTCCTCCGAATTCCGGTCCCAAATTACTCAATAAGGTTTGTGTTAGAAAATATCCCTTACAGGGCCTCATTTTGACTTATAATTAAAAAAAATATATATACGAGTAGAAATGAATGGGAAACTACTCTTGAAACACAGAAATTGCCAAAAGGGAACTTTTGGCGCCCGGTGAAGTGAAGCGAAGTCAATACGTATTAATAATCTTAGAAGGTTATATGTTGAAATTTTCGCACAAAAGTTGTAAATACTGTCCGAAAACATGTTTGTGACTGTAGCGCCACTCTGCTAAATAAGAATGAAACTTTCCACGACTAGTGCCGCCTTCGTAACGTGGTTTTCTCTTCGCTTGCATCCATACACCTTCAATAGTTTGGGTGTGAATTTCACTGTGTACAGGGTCAACGAAATTATTAGCATGAACAACAAGGCTGCTACTCAAGTTCTAGAGATAAACACAGATTTTCTTCTTAAAAAAAAACCCAGAAATACCCAGATTATTTTGGGCCTCAAATACACTGGATAGACGATGCTTACACAATCTTTTAGTGCATTTTTAGCACAAATAAGCTGTGCGATTCCAATTTTTATTTATTTCTTCATTTTTATTTTTTATTACCAAAAATTCACAATTATATTAAAATGATTTAATTAACACCTCAAATCAAATATAAAATGTTAGTTGTAACTTGTTACAGTTGAAAATTGTCACTTGTCAGCGACTCGGCATCCATGTCGACAACTTCTCCTTCGTCAAGATCATATGCATGAATTGACAACGTGAAATCTTGATTGTGGTTCCAAAATCTTTGCATATCTCTGCCGATAACGTCCTTCACGCACATCTTCAACCACGCTTTTACTAGGATTAAACTTATGACTTCTTCTTCTTCGTTCACCCTCAGATGTCAACTTGAATAAGTTCAAAGACCCTCAGATGTCAACTTGAATAAGTTCAAAGAAAGCAGTGGTCAGCCTGAGGCTGTTGATATCTCCGTAGATTTTCTCCAGGAATGGTACTGATGATGGCCATATGCATTTTCTCTGTTCCTCATATGTTGGGCACCTTTGAAGCAGATGTTCGGCAGTCATTTTATCGGTGCCACAGTCACACTCATCAGTAGTTCCTATCTTTAATTTGTTGAATAGATGGTATCTCAATCTGTTATGACCTGTGCGAAGTCTGAAGATTACCACTTGTTCACTTCTGCTGAGCTGGTAATACGGATCATTTTTTTGTGTGGCCTGGATGGTCTTCTTCCCACTTGTGCCTGTACCTGCGCTTGATAAAACTCTTGGACTCCTCATAGGTTATATTTCTGTCAAGTTGAAGTTTTCCCCCTTCCTTTGCCAATCTGTCAGCCTCTTCATTTCCAGGGATGTTGCAGTGAGAGAGGATCCACTGTATCACGACTCTTTCTTTTGTATTGATGACATAGTCTGTGAAGTGTTACTCTTAGGTCATCCAGTTCAGCATTACTTTGACTTTTCAGCGTTGTAATCACTGAGAAGATAGCTACTGGTCTCTCTGAGCTTTCTTCTGTCATTAGAATTTCTGATGCAGTTTTTAAGGCCTCTGCCTCTGCTGTGAAGTTACTTGAAAATTTCCCTGTTGCGAGTGCTATCTTTTTTTGTGTGCCATTGCTTAAGCTCATTAAGACTCCTCCAGATGGGGGATCTTCTGTTGCATTAGTTGCTGATCCATCTGTGTATGCATGAAACTTATGACAAACTCCAACTTTGGCAACTGCTTGCTTGGCTAGTATTCGATTGGAAACTGTTTCACACAAAAGCTTGTTGGTTTGTTTAGTTTTAACTAAGTTAACCTTCGAAAACACACTTTCGACGTATGCTGAGGAGTGAGATAGTGCCATAAGCGTGCACATGAGGTCAGCCAAAACATACAATTTCTTCTGTTTATTAGCATCTGTTACTTGTTGCAGTCAATCCAGAATGCGGACGGATCCTCATCCACCAGATGTCCAAGATCTTTTCGGTACGATGCCAGTTCTCGCCCTTGATCAGACAAACGATCAATGCTCTCTTCTTCTTCTTCATCCTGAAAAGGACACTGTTTGGGTTGTGTCCGTTTACAGCAAAGCTGCGATATTTGCGCCTTTCGGCCGACACATCCGATTTCAGCACGGCATTTTTGGGATCGAATTAGCCTTCCCTTTTCGATCCCTACTCACTCAGCCAGACTGCAGTGATGCAGCCTGTTCCCAGGACCACCACTTGGAGGTGGAGTAGGGTCTTGGTCAGCTCTGGTTCGCTGACCCTGACGCAAGCAGTCTATCTATCAGGCTCTCTTCTGAAACAACTGTTGGGACCTGCGCTGCTAATGGAATGACAGAAGGTTTGTTGATCTCGAGAGCACGCTTTGGATCCAACAGCTGATGTAAACGTGTCAAAAAACAACGTCATTGATGTGGTTAAAAACAAGAATTAAATTTAAGTGGAATAAAAAATATATAGCACATAATTGTTTACATTTAATTATAATATAAATATAATGTATAATGCTCAGTGCCCAGAATATACTTACATTGTAAATGTCAATTGTCAAATATACCCAGATTAATGCAGATTTGGAAAACAAATACCCAGATACCCAGACGGAAGCCAAAAAAACCCAGATCTAGTAAAAAAAAATACCCAGCTGTGGCAACACTGATGAACAACAACCGTATGATCATAGATGCCATGGTTTAGTCGACCAACGTTGTTGTAGCCTCGCCAAGCATCGGTGACAATTGTGGTTCCTGGTAAGCCATGATTACATATAATGCGTTCCAGTGTTGCCGCATCTCGCCTTGCCACAACCTCCAACCAGCAACGACCACTACCGCATTCAACCAGTCCAACTACCCATTGACCACGGCGAAATCGACCACGATGGTACTTGCGGTGGAAAAAGTAGCTCTCGTCAACTTCAACGAACACTGACTGTCCATTAGCATCAAATCCTCCCAGCTGAGGGTTGTTGAGCAGCAGCCAGTTGTAACATTCTAAACGAAAATAGTTATTGTAATTAACAATAGTGTCATAACTTGTCATCCGCAAGAAGAACAGTTTACGGCGTTTCTTATTAATCGGTGTGTAGCAAGCCACTGTAACCATTGGAGTTTGTTGTTCATTAATGTATACAAGTCACTAGGTCTGACATCTACAGCTGTTGTTGAACTGGTAGAACATTGTTGCTGATCTGTGTCGGAGCTGATGGTCTACTTGGCATTATTAATATTTTTATCTCAAATGCACACATTCGCAAGGAAAAATTATCAATTTATTCACAACTTTGGAAGAAAAGAAATGGTCGACTTCACTCATTGTATCGGAATATCGAAATGATAATGTTACAGCGGGAAAAAACTTGTAATTTTATTTTATTTTATTTTTTTTTAATGTAAAACTTTTGCCTCGTTTTGGCGAGGCGCGTCCCGTTCAACCTAGTCGGTTATATTAGGGCGCATGTCCAAATATAAAAGACCCTTAAGTCTGAGATTAAACAGTAAATTTTTTTCCCCATTTTATGTCGCCTCTGAACCGGCATTACCAAATGAGGCCCTGTAAGGGATATTTTGTAACACAAAAATATTGAGTCATTTGGGACCGGTATTCGGAGGATTGCCAGATTGTCTAATGTTGTCCTCCCAGCGGACCCCGGGTCGTCCTGGGGGTCTGGACCCCTGGCCCTTCGTTTCCCATGCTTGTCGTAGTAGCCGATCCTCTCCCACTCTGCAGACATGGCCAAACCATCCCAATTGGGACTGTTCCACCTGCGTCCGCAGGGGGTAGGATCCAAGGCCCTGACGTATCGTCCGGCTGCGCATTATGTCTCCCCTTGCCACTCCAACCACTTTCCTCAGATACCTCACTTCCGAGGTTTGGATCTGGCTTTTGTGGGTTGTAGTCATTGCCCATGACTCGCATCCATATGTCAAGACTGGGACAAAGGTGGAGCGGTATACAGCCATCTTCGTTTTCTTACCAACCTCTCTCTTGCTGAGGAATCCTCAATTTATGGCCTGAAAAAGTCTCCCAGCTGCTGCTTTTCGAGTGGCCAACTCTTCTTTGGTGTAAAATATGTAGGATGCACAATCATAATACAATTGAATGTGGTAGGAAAGTTCCTCCATATCACGCTGCATGCATGATAACAGTGGACAAGGGAAGGAAGAAACTGACAGACAGGCAGATAGATCTCCATCATCTCCCCATCTGTGAAGAGGTAGTATGTAATGGTGCGAAAGTCACGTGCCTTTACGATTCAGGATTGGAATATGACTCAGTTGTGAGTGCAACCCTGGTGCACCCTGAGTAGTATACCACAGACAAAGTGGAAATACAAGGGGCATTAAAGGATACAGCCACCATGACACTTCCTGTAGCCAATATCAATGTCAAAACTAGGTACGTGGAAGGAGTGATTAGAGCACCTAATTACCCGCTGGTGTTAGGAAAGAGATATGTGTTTCTAGGGAGCCCTATAAAACCTGTGATCATGGCAACGCTCCAGGTCAGGTCGACCCCTAGTAAGGAGGAGGAACCACCACTAAATATTCATCCTAAACAGATGAGAAAGGCCGAGGCAAAAGACAAATCATTGAAACCTTGCTTTGGCAAATTGCCACATAGCCATAACCCCCCAAAGAAAGGACAATTTTATTTGAAGGAGGGACTGCTCTACAGGAAAGCTGGAGCATGACCCAAAGGATATGGACAGTTAGTACTGCCATTGAGTTATAGGGAACAGGCTATGACACAAGCACATGTTGTACCAGACGGTGGACATCAGAAGATGGGTACCACCTGTCAACGGACATCTGTAAAATTCTACTGGCCAAATGTAGCTGGGGACATTGCCCAGTATGTACAAAGTTGTGACCAGTGTAGCAAGGTACATTCCACATGTTGGAAAAATAATAATCAGATGCTAGAAAAGCATTGTGGCAAACATGGGCCTGAAAGAAAAAGGAGAAATAAAAATGATAAGGTAGATGTAGTGGATAAGATGGCACTTTTTCACAAACAGTCTTCCAATAAAACATTTACAATGGCAACACTACGTATGGCACAAGGAGTAAAAATAAACACAGACCAGTTTCACCCGACACAAGGTAGATCGGAATTCGTTGAATTGGCGAAAAATAGAATCGGTTGTCAGCCAAATTTGAAACTGAAACTGCGGGGAAACCCCAGAAGAAGAGTTGGGAGCGGGCGTTTGAGCAATTGGGAAAATGTTCAGCTCGCTTCACAATACGGCTATTAAGTAGCATTATACGGGCATCGGTGACAGTGGTAATTGACCGACCCAATACAGTCCAATTGGAAGTATTGTACGGACATTGGATTGAGATCACACATATTATAGCAAATGCTAAAGGGAGAATTGAATTCTGGTGCAGAAAAATTCATTTCCCCATATCATATGATTTCACCAGTGACGGTAGGCGGAGAGAAACAGTTGGTGAATATGGCCTCTATCTGAATGGCAGATTATTGAGTCATACATGAATATTAGTGAAAGGTTTTTTTTCCAAATTCCAATCAAGCTTGAGCTCAGACCAATTGTTGGCTGTGATCACATCGGAGGGGCACATTGAATTCATATGTTGCTTTTGGAGGGAGAATACTCCGAGTGTTTTATCCAGGCTGATGAGGAAATTACTGGATCCCCTACATAACTCTGCTATCACCAAATTTATAGATCTCCTCATAACTATTGCAACCTTGATGAACATCTAAAAACCTCTGGACATGTCATTGGACAGACGCAGAGAAGAGCAATGGTGAATATTGATTGATAATCAGCATGTGACAGGCAGTAGCACCTGCAGCTGTTTATTAACACAACCTGCAATAGATAGTTGGATTGCAGAGGTCTGAGGAAGATTTCTTGAGTAGTGCCTACTTTGAATGACCCACCTGCAGGAATCCAGGATCACACTAAGGCATAGTGGAGTCTATGTGAACATGATTGTATACAGATATGAAAGCTGCACTAGTGGTTCACGCTTTTCTAACGGGGGAGATATGTCGTGAAGTGAATCTGTATGAACAACACGCTCAAATTCCCCGCTTAAAAACTAGTTAACGTATTTTTAAAATCTATAAATAACTACAGTATTTGAAATTTGTCTGAGGGCCCAGTCAAATTTACCGCCAACAATTTAACTAGAGTATTTGAATTTTCTAAAAAACAAGTTAAAAGTTACCAACCCCCCCCCCCCCCACACACACACACACACCCACCCCAATATTTATCGAAGAGCATAGTACAAAATTAACAACCAATCAAATCGTTTCCATATTTTGTAGTGGTAAGAAAATTTTGGTTGAGAGATAAATGCCTATTTTGTGTTTTTGACTGAACTTAGATAATTTATTTCTCAATAACTAAAGATAATTAAAATGAAAGGGATGTCTTGAATTGTAGCGCTGATATTGCTAAACACATAAACATAAAGGTTCCCTCATAGTAAAATTATCTTAACTTAGTAAAATTTAATTTAGTGATATTTTCATATCAGGGTAAGGTCACATTTAATTATTTAAAAATTACCCAGATGAAAATGCAAAAAAATAATTAAAGGGAAAGTATATATAACAATAGGGAGAAATTGGCCGTTTAATTATCACTTTGATAATTAAAATCGGCCCATAAATAACTATGATATAAAATAAAAAAATTTGGTCAGATTAGACAAACACACTTAAAACTGCTCAATTTTATAGCCTCGGAAATAGTTAACTTTTTTGACTCGTCATCTGATTGGTTGGGTGTAGTTTGATAAAAATTAACAACTTCTTGTAAGTTCCGCCATTAAACCATAAGCTTCCATGCCGAGCTGACATATACTGAAAGAGACAGAAGGACAAGCCTTTGCCGTCTGTACTGCGAGCTCAGTGCTAGAGCCCTTTACTGCCTGTCAGCTTGTGTGTGTGAATATTCTTTACTTGAGGGTAAGACAGATCATTTCGTTTGCCTATTTTATTAACCTAAGTAACAGGCTGTGTTCCATATTTTGTTCGATACTGCCGCTGGGAGATGTGTTGTGTCACGACGACCTAAGTAGGAATGTGCCTATAGCAGGCTTATTCGGATCGAAAAATGTGTAAAATGTTTGCCAATTGGCCTTACAAATTTGCGACTGTAAGTGCAGTATTAATAAATTGGTATTGGCTTCTGGAGTGACACATTGTTCAAATATCATATGAAAACATGTAGGGAATGTTAGAATGAAGTAATCAACAGGTCACAAGCTATATTGTACACACCATGATTATTGTATGGAAGACAAACAATGTATGAGGGACGTTGGCTTTGAATCAACACTGAAGAAGAGTGATTACACGAAACTTATTGTAGACAACGGAATTTAAGGTCTGGTGCGAATTGTTAGCACAAATGTCTGAGTTTGGTAAGTTTTAGTATTGATTAGGTGTGAAATTGATAGAGACAGGCTTTACATATGATGGATTGTCCTTCTTATTCCAGGTTGTATTATGAAGTACCTCGTTGCTGCAGTAAACTAAGAAGAAGAACGTGTGGGAGTTGAGCGCTCTGAATACAAGTGGAGCTAGACCCCTATCTTCAGCCAGGAGTCACATGTTGGTGCTCCTGACTATTATCATCAGAACAGCAGCAGTACAATAATAAAGATAAGTCCTTTAGTAAGGCACATGACGACTCATCCAAAGCTCTTCCACCGAAAACAAAACTTACCATTTAGAATGATGACAATAGCAGACCCTGTAGTGTAGAACCAACAGCAGTAGAATTAGTTTTAACTGGAACTGTGTGTGTGCAGATTTTATTGTGACCAAGTTATAATAATGGAACAGAATTTCCAAGTTATTTATTTTCTCATGTAAATATAAAGTTCTTGATTTTGAAAAGAAAAGTACTGACCCAAAAAGATTGAGGTTCAGTACCATTAAATTGTATATATATTTTCTGACAGTCTTGCTTACTTACTTTTCAATAAAGTTAAAGTTCTGTTTGAAATTTTAAATTGTTAAAATACATTACCCTAGACACTTTGCCAAATAACACCACACAGATATCCTACTCTTGGTGAGATCTAAAGGGGTAGCCGATAAGGACCCAGAGAATTTCATCATCATCATTCCTTACTCTGGGAACTTACATAGCTTGACCTCACCTTGATTGTCTATACACCCTTGCTCTTTTTCAGAGAAGGGGGTATTTCTTATAAGACCAGTCTCTTATCTGGCACTATCCTGGTATCCTCTGATACATCTATTTGTCCAGGATAGCCTATAATTAGTAACATCAAAACCTCTTATCACAGTTGTTTTTGGTCAGCCAAATCTTTATTACATCTTTAGTACTTGATGAATTATGAACTTTATCTTCTAGTGCCACAACTTTGTGATATGAAGCATTGTCCATTATCAAACACGACGGTCTATCCAATGAAGGAAGTACATGATTCACAATCCAATCTTGAAATATCTTGCCATTCATCTCTGTATGATAATCCCTATTATCTGAGGATTTTGAAACAAATATGAGTTCAGTATTATTTAGAAGCCCATGCTGGCTGCTTCCTGCATGTGCAATTATTAAGCGCTGTCCTTTGCTGCTTGGTACTAGTCTCTTAGTTGTCCCATCAGATGATTGCCATTCTCGTTCATTACTGTGGTGCGCATTGATCCAAGTTTCATCTAAATACACAAAATCATAACAATCTCTTCTCATTTCTCTGACCTCGCGTAAATATTTGCTTCTCATTGCAACTATATGAGGCTTCTCACATATAAGGTTTCTACCACCAACATATTTTCTAAAAGTGAATCCCAAACTTCTAATAGTCCTCCATAGCGTAGATTTGGAAATATCAATGTCATTATTCTTTCTTAACCAAATTTTCAATTTCCTTAAAGTCACTGCCTCATTATTGTGAAACATATTGCAAATTTCTCTGCGGATCAATTCTCTGTCAAAATTATCCACCACTCTTGGCCTAAATTTCGTGTGTAAAACACTGGAATTAGAAATTTCAGATGTCGCTATCCAGCGGTGCAATGATCGTTTGCTTATCCCCAAGGCATGAATAGTCCTCTTTTGTGGGTTTGAAATAGAATGATATAGTTTTCCTCGAGTAGCTTCATTGCAGAAATACTTAAAAATCCTATTTGTGATTTGCTGTAATGTCATAAAATGTTCTCGCAGACTCATTTTCCTACTTAACCACACAATACTTTTTGTAGACACATCTTTGATTCACAATGTGTGTGTAACACCGGACATAAACTGTTTTATGTTCAAGAAGTGCAATTTCACGCTAAAATCATGCCTATTGTTTGATAAACCAATCATGTGCAAATGAGGTCGTATAATTTACTGTAGACATTTCAATATGTGTGTGTGTGATGTGTGTTGGCAAGTAGGATTTTGATATTATATCGCAAAGAAACGAAAATTGAAACCAATGGCCGCATTTTAATGAAATTAATTTATAGGGTCTATACCATTTCAAATTCACACACAAAATTTCACTTGTATGCGTTATATATTCGCTGAGATATAGCATTTTGAAGTTGGGCCGAGCCAGTGAAACGTGCTATAGCTAAATTTACGTGTCGCCGATTTCCCTGGACTGTTGTCAGGGTTGTAATAACTTGTCATTGTTTTCAAAATATAATTTATATCAACTGTGGTTTATTTAGACTACATTTTGCTTTTTAGTGTGGTTGTGACAGAGAATTATGAAAAATAGATTTTATTATCTACATTTTTCTTCCACCTGGCTTCACCTTGCTTCCTTATTAGCTATGCACATTTTTTTCAACGCAGAACTCTCCTACACTTAGATATCGGCCTCTTTCTTAATTTAGCCACGCTTAATTCTTTCTTTTCTCTACACTAGGAATGTTTACTATGATGCACGTAGCGAGAGAGAAGGGAGAGATGAGCTAATGAAGAAAAACCAAAGGGGGCGATAAGTTGAAACGTATTTTCGGTAGACATTGATCAAGAGGAATTAATCTGAGTAGAAGGGAGAGATAATCTGAAAGAAGGGGAGATAAATTACAATTAACCCCCCCCCCCCTACCCCCATCTATTCGTTCGTGGAACGTAATTAAGCTACAGAACGACGAAGATCTAAGACCGTCCGCTCGTTGCCAGAGTCCAGCAGGCGGTGAAAAGGTGGCAAATTTTCCTTTCATTCAGAATTTGAACACATAAATCCCCAAAGGTGTTATGTGTTACATTGGTCAGCGACTTTTCTACCATTTTAATATATATATATCTCTGCCTTTAAAATCCATTATTCAGTACCCACAGATTTTTCAAGAACCTACTAGCTTCGATTTCTAGACCATTGTTATAGTGGATTTCTTAGTATTTTCGATTTGGAGTAGTTCAATTTCTGTGTTTGCGGTAAATATTATAATACTAGAAGTTTGAGTGATTTAATTGTTAAGTCCGTCATTTTATTTCACTAAGATTTTTCTGTGTAGAGTGATTTAGTTGTTAAGTCCGTCATTATATTTCACTAGGATTTTGTGCTAATTGACTAGCGAATTAAAATAATCTATAGCTAAATTGTTCCGGCTGTAGCGTTAATCTAACTAACTGATATTAACCAGTAGAGATATTTTAATCGACTAGTAAATGCACTATTCATTTTGAGTACTGACGAAATATATATTTATGTCTAATTCATTAAGAGTAAATTTATAAATGACTAGCGCTTATTTCACGGGGGTTTTTGTTAACGGTAAATAAGCTATACCCGGTTAGTTCTATTCAAAGTTAATTAACCGAGTGTAAAATAAATTATAATTCTTCGCGGGTTAAGTAGGATAGAATAGTGGTGTAGTGGTTATTGTGATTATATGGTTGTTTCTTTTCTCCCCATATCTAGTCACTTTGGGTCACTTACCCAAAAACCTACCAGCGGTCTAAGCCTACGCCTAAACCTGAATCGGAGAATAACGGATCTAAGTCCAAAAATAACATTCATATATATATATATATATATATATATATATATATATATATATATATATATATATTTATATATATATATATATATATATATATATATATATATATATATATATATAAAGAAAAGGTAAAGGAACCCGTTACACGCCCATTGAGGCATATTGGGAATATGGTGTTAGGCCCATATTATCTTGACCGTCGGCACACGAGGGGTGATGTGGTCGGCATCACGCCGGATATATATATATATATTGGGTCTTCAAGGTGAACCTGTTTGGCCTCTTGTTTACATCCAGAAAGAGACAGAGTACCAACCCAAAGAATATTAAGAATAACTTTTTAACTGGGCCTATAGCTATCCAGATTTCTTTTTCCCAATTTCATTTACATTCAGCCCGTTGTGGCGACAAAATCAAACATTAACATTTCCCGACCATCGACCATTTGTGGTGTGACAAGGAATTTTATACTGAGAGAATTTACCGACCTGACATTCCTTTATGTAAAATGGAAATCTCAAGCTACTGACACTGTGAGCACTGTTAATTTTCTTACCTGGAGTAATTAATGTGACATAAACAGAAATCCTAATAACAAGTAACGAAATAAACGTTCCCCGAAGAATAGGATTTAATCAATCTTTGTGGAGCTGGGGTTTATTTTGCCAAAATAACACTGGATTTGCTGTGTGACCCATGAAACTATGTTCCAGATGCTGTTAGATCTACAATTCGGTAAGAACGAATGAACGTGTCCACGGTCGACTGAGAAGAGAGGAATGAATGAATGAATAATTCTCTCTATTGTATAATCCATGTACTCACACTGTTTATTTCTTATTTGGTTTTGCTAATGCTGTCCATTTCAGAATAGATTAACTTATAAACTCTGTTCTTTACAGTATATGCAAATTCTAAACCATAACGCAAATCTTTTTGACCTTTTGGGGGGTTAATAGCTTTCTTCTAACGGGATCTTGCCTCAACAGAGGGAGGGGAATTACACTTATGAGTCTATTCTTTTACTAATTCTAATACCTATGATTTTTTTAAATATATTTTGTTTGATATTCAATAATAGCTGTTGTAAAGTTTCTTTATGGTAAATAAAATTTACATAAAAACTTAATTTAAATGTGTTGGTCAGCTCGTCCCAAATATCCCTATTCCATTAATATAGTGTTTCACATTTGTGCGTCTAATTGTCGTCAATTATCTGTGTGTGTGTATGGGAGTGGTTGATATATATATTAATATATAAATAGAGGTTGTCTGACAAACAAAGTTCTGTTGTAGATATAGGCTGGACTATAGAGGATCTTCTAAAAATCCAGGGAAAGACTCTACCTTCTTCACCATTTTTCACTCGTGAAATCTATTCCTTTACCTTATCTCTCACTGAGTTACCACCTGTTCTAGTTCTATTCAGACGGGGCCACAATATATCTTAAATACCTATCAAAAATCTACGACAGTGGTATTATGTTATTTTTATAAAATGAAATATATAATTAAACACAGTTTAAGCCAGTTAAAAGTTGCAACAATTATCCGATATTTCAGCTGAGATTATATTAATATAAGTCGTCCATGAGGGAGCTGTTAACTATTTTGGATGAAAGTAGATTATGAGGTTGAAGGTTACAAAATCTATTTGTTCCTATATCATTTATAAAAGAAGCGATGTTTACTCGTATTTTGTGCGTGACGTCACTTTTGTCAAATCCCGCACCCTATCGTCACACTTCGTCACAAACTTTTGACCCCCTCTCCCCTTCGCTGCGTCACTTCATATGGGGACAACCCCTTAGTCCAGACCTACTGCTTATGCTTCCCTGCTTCTTTAAAATGGCCATTGTAGGATTTAATTTATTTTAGTATCACTGTGAATATGATTGTACCTCACTTGAATTTTTCTCTTCCTGGGCTTTAAAACTTACTTACTTACTTAGTCGTTCCCCTTCTACCGTGAGGTGTAGAGGTTTGGAAGAGAGAGCGCCAGACTATCCTATCGGCTGTCTTCCTCCTGGCCTGGTTCCATTCTAGTCCTCGATCCTTCAAAGATTGTCTAATGTTGTCCTCCCAGCGGACTCTGGGTCGTCCTCGGGGTCTGGATCCTTGGCTCTTTGTTTCCCATGCTTGTCGTGGTATCCGATCTTCTCCCATTCTGCAGACATGGCCAAACCATCTTAATTGGGACTGTTCTACTTGGGTCTGCAGGGGGTAGGATTTAAGGCCTTGACGTATCGTCTGGTTGCGTACCATGTCTCTTCTTGTTACTTCAACCACCTTCCTCAGATACCTCATTTCTGAGGTTTGAATCTGGCTTTTATGGGTTGTAGTCATTGCCCATGACTCGCATCCGTATATCAAGACTGGGACATAGGTGGAGCGGTATACAGCCATCTTCGTTTTCTTACCAACCTCTCTCTTGCTGAGGAATCCTCGATTTATGGCCTGAAAAAGTCTCCCAGCTGCTGCTTTTCGAGTGGCCAACTCTTCTTTGATGCCTCCCTTTCGGTCTATAATAGCTCCGAGGTATTTAAAGTGGTCGACCTGCTCCAGGACCTGTTCTCCCAGCTTAATCTGATGTTTTCTTTCTTCTCGTGATATCACCATGGATTTTGTTTTAGAGCTGCTTATGACCATCCCTCTCTTCTCCAGCTCTTCCTTCCAGACTTGCAGGTTGGATTGGAGATGTGCCTCTGATTTAGCAATCGGGGCAACATCATCAGCAAATGCCAGCTCCGAAATATAGACCTGTCTCATCTTCCAGTACCCCACTGAATACTTTCTTGTTCTCTCCTTACATGCCTTGATGACATCGTCCATAAGGAGTATGAAGAGGTAAGGTGATAGGATATCACCTTGTCTTACACCAGTGGTGGTCCTGAACTCTTCCGACTTATGGTTTGCTGTCCTCACATAATTTCTGCAAGACTTGTAGAAGCTCTGTATAGCTTGAATCAGAGGTGCTGGAATATTCTTCCTTGCCAAACAGTCCCAAAGTTTGCTCCAGGGGACCCTGTCAAACGCCTTTTCCAGATCTATGAAACAAAGATGCATCTCACTCTTATACTCAAGGGCCTTTTCACTCAGCTGTCTGAGTGTGAAGATTAGGTCTTGAGTACTTCGGTTTGCTCGGAATCCGCACTGGACCTCATCCAATTGTGGCTCAGCTAGGCGTCGGAGTCTCTGCTCTAGGATTCTAGAGTAGATTTTACCAGGGACACTGAGAAGGGATATGCCTCTATGGTTTCCACACTGTCGATTGTCACCCTTTTTGAAAATTGGTGTTATGATGGCAATCTCCCAATCCTTTGGTATTGTCTTGTTGTACCACGCTGCCTGTAAAACCCTTAAGAGTAATAGGTCGCCTGATGCTCCCATGAACTTAACCATTTCTGGTGTTATACCATCATGCCCTGCTGCTTTGCCCATCTTGATTTTCTCCAGTGCTGCCTTCAGTTCTTCCATCTTTATGTCATCTTCACCATCATTGGTTTTCTCTTCTGTGCTAGTGTTTATCATTTCTGATGCTTCACCATGCTCACCATCCAGGAGTTCTGAGAAATATTCTTTCCATCTTCCCATTACTTCCTTCGGGGCAGTAAGCAATTTGCCTTGCTTGTCCTTTATAAATTTGAGAGGGCATTGTTTTTCCTTCCTCATGTTCTTTAGGGTTCTATAGAACAATTTCTGGTTTTCTTGTGCATCTTTTTCTAGCTTTTCTCCAAATTCTTCCCAGGACTTCTGTTTTGCTGCTAGCACTTTATTCTTTGCTTCTGTTCTGAGTGTCACATATTCTCTATATTTTTCCATTTGTCCTGTTGTGTTTTTTAGCTCCTAAGTATTGTTTCCATGCCATTTTCTTCTCTCTTATTTTCTCTTTGACTTCCTCTGTCCACCAAGGTGTCCTCTTTCTCTTGTTCCAAGTCGGACTTCACCGCATGCTTCTGCAGCAGCTGTCTTTATGATATCCTTGAATTTAATCCAGAGGGTTTCCAAGTCATCAGGTCGTTCTTCTGTGTTGCTCACCGCTGCAGCAATAAGCCCCTGATATCTGGTCTTAATTTCTGGCTCTCTCAGCTTGTAGGTCCTAATGCTCATTTCTCCTGCTCGTTTACTTGGTTTCTTGCGTGATGTTGGGCAGTTCCTAGGCTGAGCAACTCTTTCAGTTGTTCTTTTGATTGTTAGCAGGTAGTGATCACTTCCAATCTCTGGCCCCCTCCAGACTCTAGCATCTCGGACATATTTGAATGAGCTTCTCTGAACAATGGCATAGTCGATCACTGACTTCTCATTCTTTGTTGGTTCACATCTAGTGTATGCATGTATGCGCTTATGGGGGAACTTTGTGTTTGTAATGATCAGATTCTGCTCACTGCAGAATCTAAGGAGTCGCTTTCCATTGTCATTGAGAGTATCTTCTCCATATCTTCCGATAACTCCACCCCATCTAGCATGGTCATTTCCAACTCTGGCATTAAAATCTCCGAGCATGATAACTTCATCTAGGCAGTCATCCACTGTCCTTTGAAGCAGCTCGAAGAATTCCTCCTTGACCTCTGCTCTCTCATCCTCATTTGGCCCATACACTATGACCAGGTTGACTATGGTTTCTCCTTCTTTTAGTTTAACAACCATAATGCGCTCCGAGACAAAGTTCCATCCCTTGATACTATCTTTTTGATTTTGGGCCACAATGCAACCTACGCCCCCTTTAGCTCTTTCAGACATGGGTACACCACTGTAGAGCAGCGTGTTGCCATCGAGATCCATAACTCCTTGTCCTTTTTTCTTTGTTTCCGTTATAGCCAGGATTTCTAGTTTTGCTTTCCTCATCTCTTCCACCAGCTCCTCTTCCTTCCCATTTATACTTCTTGTGTTCCAAGTTCCATAAGTCGTAGTCCGTAGTCCGTTCCAGTTCGTCGCCTTTAGAATCCGTCCGGTTTTCTCTCTTGTGTTGCTAGTAATCGTGATTTAAAGCAAACAGGTGATTGGCCTGTTGTGCCTTTGCATGGTGGAGGGGCTGCCTCCTTACGGCCTCCATGCAGGCCGCCCTCCTCCTTTTTCATCTGGGCTTGGGACCGGCATTGGCGGAGTTGGCTTTAAAACTAAGCTATAGAAAGTGGGGAATTATGGGAGAATCCCAACTCATCATCATTATTTTCCTTTGCGCTCCTTACAAAGCAAGGAACCACCACTGCAGCTGGTCGACTTGCAGGAAGCCTGCACCAAGCAGTCACGTGCTCTTGTAGCGGT
Organism: Oreohelix idahoensis; assembly: GCA_024509875.1. Taxonomy (NCBI): domain Eukaryota; kingdom Metazoa; phylum Mollusca; class Gastropoda; order Stylommatophora; family Oreohelicidae; genus Oreohelix; species Oreohelix idahoensis. The sequence goes on from JAMPIV010018993.1 coordinate 330,180, forward strand.
AGTTTATGTGGCAATTTGTTTTACATTATGTAGTTACAGCCAAATACACAACCTCATAATAGTATCTTTGTACTACACATCCCAGGGTGCAGTAGGCATATTCTATCTTTGTTTCTTCAGAGACCACGTGGAAATACACATGGAAAGATCTTGAACTGATGGCGCGAGACATTATATCTCGGCACTTTGGAAGTTGAAAGGAAATGATGACAGAGTCACATGAGATATAAACTAAAGTAAATGTTAAAAAAGATGTATTTTTTCCAAGCTCATGTGATGTGTTGTTTGGTAGCTTTCTGTTCCCATTTCAAGCGTCATAGACAACAATCACAGTAAAGCCACTGAAGAATGGTAGATAATAAATATCGACCACGAAAACTTCATTTGAACACCAAGATGACCAGCGTTTGTCTACACCCGAGATTTTCGTTAAGTCACCACTAACTATCTCTAACTAGTGGTTGTTAGTGTGACCTCCACCGGCTGCGCCCGCTGAGTTGGGAAAGTCATCTGGAATTGAAAGAAAGCCCAAAACCACATCCCATAATTGCCGTACTGGTAAAAGAGTGAAAACTAAAATCCCTGGCGGTTCGGAAGAAGATGTCTATATTTCTGTCTTGTCAGGAAATGTTGAGAATAATCACGCACACTCGTCTACCATTGTTTCAGTGTGATTTTCTCTATGCCGATCCAAAGATATGGGGGAGGGGGAAATAATCGAAGCGATCGTAAGTTTCGGACACATAAACTCATATTAACTAGACTGAATAAACAACGACGTTTCAGAGGAAATACGATCTATTTCGTTATTTTCTGTGTAATAAATGTTTTATGCTTCAAGTGGATATAAAGCTATAGAGGATTATAATCTGTTGGGTTTATGGAATAAAACATACAGCTGATGGGTAAAAGACTACACGGAAACAAAGTAGTATATGTATAAATGCTCATGCGCTTCTGAAAGAATTAACAAGACTGTGCCACATAAAAGAAGAACTGAAGATCAAGTACCATGCCTAGTTGAGTAGGAGATTATGTCTTTCCACAACTTCCTGTCTGCAGAACAATATATCCATTCTGTTGTTGACCTCCTTCCATGATACGATGTACAATTGTCAAGTATATGATGTCTTTGTCTTTCTCTATCTCTTTTTACGATATATTCAAGCTTTTCTCTTCTCATAACATGCCCCCCAAAAAGTGGATTGCTTCTTTCTAACTTGTGAAATAAGTTTCCATTGCGCATTGGCCTCTTTCAGGACATCCTTACTTACTTACTTAGTCATTCCCTTTCTACCGTGAGGTGTAGAGGTTTGGAAGAGAGAGCGCCAGACTATCCTATCGGCTGTCTTCCTCCTGGCCTGGTTCCATTCTAGTCCTCGGTCCTTCAAAGATTGTCTAATGTTGTCCTCTCAGCGAACTCTGGGTCGTCCTGGGGGTCTGGATCCCTGGCTCTTTGTTTCCCATGCTTGTCGTGGTAGCCGATCTTCTCCCATTCTGCAGATACGGCCAAACCATCTTAGTTGGGACTGTTCTACTTGGGTCTGCAGGGGGTGGGATTTTAGGCCTTGACGTATCGTCTGGTTGCCAGGACATCCTCATTACTCTTTTTGACTGTCCACGGTATTTTTAACATTCTTCTGTAAAACCACATCTCTGTGGCCTCTAGTGCTTTCCCTTCTTGTTTACTAACTGTACACGACTCACTCCTATGCGTCAGGATTGGTTCTATATAACACTGAAGAACTCTCTTTTTTACTTCCAGTGACAAAGAAACGTTGCATAAAATGCTGAAGATGCCTTTAAATAAAAAACGTATAGCGCCTCCAACTAAGTACTGGATATTTTATGATAGAAGAACCCTACTGCCGTGAATGTCTGTAAGAAAAAAACAGAGTTATGACCTAAAAACAGTACTTTAACGATCGCAACCTGGACATAACGATGTAAAAGGGGCTGCATACAGATACCCCAATAGAACGGAAAATGTAGTATATTGGCAGAACAAAGAAAAACTTATAAGCATACAACATTAAACAGCTTACAGAACCGTTTGGGATAAGAACACGAGTGCGACAGGGATGCCTCTTGTCTCCATTTCTTTTCTTACTAGCAATAGACTGGGTTACAAGAACATCGACAACACACAACAGAAATGGAATCCAGTGGACTCTGATTAAGCAGTTGGATGATCTGGATTTTGCTGATGACTTAGCTCTTCTGTCCCATAACCGTAATCAGATGCAGGACAAATTGGAAACAAACGATGAGAGGTCACAGCAATTGGGTCTGAAAATACACAGGGAAAAGACAAAAATAATGAGAATAAATGCAGGTAATGATAACAGGGTTGAACTTGAAGAAGCACCAATACAAGATGTAGAATCGTACACATATCTTGGCAGCAATATAGACAAAGTTGGAGGGACAGACAGTGATATCAAATTAAGAATACAAAAAGCAAGAGGAGCTTTCATTGCATTGGGAAATATATGGAGATCAAGAGAAATCGGATCCAACACGAAAATAAGAATCTTCAACTCAAATGTGAATTCAGTCCTATTGTATGGCTCTGAGACATGGAGAACAACAAAGAGAACTACCAAAAAGCTACAGACTTTCATAAATGGGTGCCTGCGTAGAATAGAGGGATTAAAATGGTATGACAAGGTTACCAACGTGGAACTGATGACAAGAACTAGACAAGTGCCAGTGGAACAAGAGATGAGAAGAAGACTATGGCGATGGATAGGACACACACTGAGGAAATCGGTTGATAGCATTACAAGGCAGTCCTTGTTCTGGAACCCCCAGGGCAAGAGAAGCAGAGGTAGACCAAGAAGCACATGGAGAAGAGAGTTGGAAACAGGGGTGACAATGATAAGGAGAACGGGGAAAGAACTTGAGATGATGGCACGTGACAAGAGGACTTGGCATGTGTTTGTTGAAGGCCTATGCTCCTTTGGGAGTGGAGGGTTATGAATGAAATGATGAATGAATGAATACAACATTAGGTTCATGTCGCGCCCGTTATTATTGCGGTTTATCTCTGAGCTTCGCTGTCCCATCCTTTCGTTGCACTAAAGAAAATAAATTAATGAATGATCTGAACGAAACAGAACGTAGCAAACCACAAAAATAATAATTATGCCCTGAATTTTGGCAACCCTGGATGCAATTTACATCTACGAACATTATATTAAATGTTAACAGTACATCACTGTGCTCTATGCAGATGACACAGATTAGAATGTTAGAGATTATCTACTTTCCAGTCTGTTGGTGCTTTCATTGTATTTGGTATTCGCATCAGTTACAACTCTGGCGTCTTTAACAATAACATGGTGAGAGGGAGATGAAAGCAGGGATTTGAAGCAATAAATTTTTTTTAATTTGTCCGCTTCACCTGAATTTAACAGGTAGTGCCTGCTCCAGCTCCAACCTGTTTTTTTCCCTCTCTCTCAAGGTTAATAAATATTAACCTTAACAGAAAAAAAAATGCATATTCTGTGAAATAGAAACTTTACTTATTCAAGAATATATATATATATATATTATAGCCTCCCGGATATCATACTAAAGTAATTTTAAAGCTGACAGGCTACACTAGATTGAATTGTTGACATACTCGAGATGACACTACAAACAGCCGGATTATGATATAGGCCACTGAAAATATCCTTAAAAACAGACTTAATTTTTAGCCTATCAATAGATTACATCTTCCGATCTTTCCAACATTTTCTATCATATAATGCTTTATTGCACTTATGAATTGCAGAAACCGCAGGCCTCTGTCCTGTTTCTCCAATTCCTTTTTGAAGTCATCATCTTGTGAAAAATTGTCGTCATCATCAGGCGTTTTCGCTCCGAGTGGATTATCGGGCCGTGACATTTCGCGGCACTTGCTTCACTCGCCTCGAAGCTATTTTATTCGAGTTCACCATTCGCTTTCTTTTCCACCCTACACGTCACTGATTTCTTCCTTGCTTTTCGAATAAGCCAAAATTTTAGCTATTCAATTTCAATTATAAATACGTTACTGGGACCTATTTCCGTAAACCGGCTATCAACCACGTGGGCAAATTTGAATTAATTAATGATGTCATAGTTAAATTTGGTTATACTGTTACTGCAACCAGACATTTCTTGGTATGGCTTTCAAAAAGTAATAAACAAAAACATATTAAATTGTTTTCATAATGTACCTGCATGTGATTATATAAGACTGATGATTTATTTATTATTATTATCATTATTATTATTACTTTTATAAATAATATATTTAAACTTGACAGAAAGTAACTTATTTGTTTGTTAATAAATTTTGGCATTTTTTTTCTTACAAAACGATAGTTCTAATTAACAGAATTCCAGGGGTACCGACATTTAAATAATCCACTGTTCTGTGCAGAGATGCCGACTTGAATTCAAGAGCTCAGTTCAGATGAATGTTTGTACAGTTTTCTCCCATTATGTTCGATGTCTGTTGTGTTTTTCTATACTGTAATTAAACTATAATTGTATATCAACTAGTGACAGTTGCTTCTATGAGTTACTACTATAATTTCTGACAGTATAACCTCGGCCTTCATAATCATTATTAGTAACAAGTAAAGGAAAACTAGGGATCCACTTTTGTTACTGATACCTCATTCACTAAAAAATTCTTTAGTTAGATTGTTGCTCCCAGCGCTACGAATTGCAACAAAGCTATAAAGATGTTCACAATTATTGCATACAACGACTGTGACGGTATTGCCTCCCCTGCTTTGCAGTAGTGGTCCAACAGTGGCCAAAACTCAAGAGTATCTAATATGGGCTTCAAGGGTGTCTACCTTTGCATAAGATTACTCTTGGCAGAGATGTGGATAGAAGGGTAATGACACTTCTATTACAAAGAGAGTCTTCGCAAGATATTCAAATAAGCGAAAACTATGCTGCTTTGGCTGAACACGTTAATTCTAGAATGTGCCGACCACTTTTATAAGGAATTAAGCAATGGTTAATCTTAGCTCGTTAATCCCCCACCTCTGAGTTTCTCAGTGGAATTCTTATTATACCGGTTTAGCTATGATTAGAGTGTGTGTAGTAAATTGACTGAGACAAACATGCAGTACCTTTAAAATGATTACATCGAAGTTAAATTTGTAAAATTACAAATAAAAAAATTTAATAATCACTTAAGTTTTAACAGTTTGAAAATAATTGAATAGTTTAGAAGAAAAGTGTCATCATTGATGGATAATAGAGACGATGAAAAAAAGTTCACTTTGGCAGCTTATATATGGAACTTAGCTGCCAATGACGGTTCTGCTCCTTCTGATGGGTTGGTTCTATTTACACTGCTCACGCTCGTCGCTGGTCAAAGTTGTAGGGTGCAGCTCGTTTCCCAGAAATGTCAAGGAGAATCTACAAAGTTGGTCCTTCGTCTTAAAGCGTAGGCCACTTGTCCCTTCTTGTTCCAGAGAAAGTACTTTCTGCTGGTACCACCAATAACTATGATAAAGAATAGAAACGAAAGGCTCTTCTGAGTTTTGCGTTTCCCGACATATACTTATGTGTCCTCTTTCTTCTATTCTACCATCCCATTTATTTCAGAATTTACCCTCGATAAGAATTTAATTTAATCCCTGGGGATAAAACTTTCTTTACATTTAAATTGAATAGCTTAGCTTGACATTACATTTAAATGAAAAGTTTAATAGCTCAGATAGAATATGTTTACATTTACATTTCCACTGATTGAAAAGTGTTCACAATATAAATTGAATATGTTTTCATTTATGCTTACACTGATTTGAAAAGTTTGAAACTTCCATTAATTTTAAAGTGTTTATGTTAATATCGACATTTACACTGGTTTCAAACTGTAAGTATTATATTTAGAATGTACATCATTTCTGTCATCTTTCCCTTACTGCTCTGTATGGAACCTGGGACTCTATGCGTTTAGTTCTCTTTAAGAAACTAGCAATAAAGCAGTCATAGCCCGTGCAGTGGTGGTTCATGAATCATCATTTTATACGCTGATGTTGCCAGCCTCAAATGACTGGGAATTCCACTAGCGATTTTCACATATTAAAATTCACACGGTAATATACATATGTATGTTGGTTCATATATTAGAAATAAAATATAGAATGTAAAATCTCAACTTACGCCAATCCTGGCTCAGAGACCTTTTGCTCAGATGAATAAAAGGCACTGGCAGTTGCCTTATTACACGTGTACTTGGGGTCGTTAATTTGAACTTTCATTCCTTTTCTGACTCCGTGTGTGTCCTTCAGTTTTCTCAGACAGCGGCTTTCCTTATTAAAATGATAGAGATTTCCTGGGCTGTTTTTGTAAGTCCTGATAAATACTCAAATAAAAGGTGTCCGGTCTGATAAATGGAAATTCTGAATTCTAACTGGCACGTCTGGTGTCTTTGGCAATCGTGAATCTCACAGTGAAAAAAACTCTAAAATGTGTCAGGTTATATTCACTGTCTTACCCCACCCTGTTTGTTATGGGGCTCAAATGATCAGCCAATCTGATTTCACTATTTTGCATGACTCATCTAGTGCAAAATTTCAAACATTACTTTTCTGAAAATAAGCTGTAAACATCCGATTGCCGGCAGGCGAACTTTCAGATATATCGGTAACCTCACACGACAATGTGTGTAAAATATAACAAATTATTACTTTCGCTAAAGTAATGTTTTGTAACAAGGTGTACCGGAAACGACTATGTCATGCTTGACTGTCCAGAATGTGTCGTACAGACGATTAATCTCCTATCTGCCGCGCACCCGGGCCTAATCTTAGCAAAGCTTTGCCGCACCCTGGCAAACGCGATGTATTATCACCAACAAGGGGTGTCAGATGTTTGAACAAACAAGCTCTCTGCTACATAGCAAACAGAAAGAAAAGGGTGCGACACGGAAACAAAATCGCAATGAAATCAGTACAAAAATATAACTGATACTGCCGTAGTGAAAGAGAGATCGGAAAAAGGACGCACCAAAATCCATCTTGTGACAACGACACCAATTTCTATGATCCTGTTGTGTGTATGTCAGCAAGTTCCGTGATCCTCTTCACAGTTTTGTGTACAATGTCACCGTTCACAGCTGTAGTCAAAGTAAAAAAAAAAATTTTATGATTTTTTTTTTTCGACTTAAATTTGTTTATGGCAGACCTGCGACAGGTCACTTTAGGCTCCTTTCAATTTTGATCGTTTAAAATGTACCACGATAACGTGTCGTGTGCAATATGTCAGCTTACTAGGTCGTCTGAAACATAATGAGCCAAGGGCTAAAAATTTTTAAATATCCAAACAACACTCATATCAAATTAAATAACAAGTGTTTCATAAGGTTGAGAGCGACACAGAGAGGGATGGAGAGAACGAACGTTATTTTCAAAGGGTTGAGAATTGGGCACGCAGACCCGTCTGACATTCTGCCCTTCCTTTCTCTCATCTTTTATACTGAATTCCCCACTGTGGAAAATAAGATGCTTTCCTGAGCTAGAACCTGATATTCCAGGCATTGAAAATAAAACACAGACAGAAACACAAAGAAGGTGTATAGCAACAAAATGTATTGACCAAAAATTTCGAGCAAAGCTCTGGGCACTTGCATATACTGATGGTTCAGTAAAAAAAACACAGTTGTTATCGGGTTGCTGACATTCTCATAAAATTAAAGAACAGAATCCACTCTATGGCAATCGCCACTGGCAAATACTGCAATAACTTCAAGCTGAAGCAGAAGCCCTGAAACAGGCAGCGGCAACTCTTATTGAATGCCAAGCACATGCAGAAAAACAAATATTAATCTTTACAGATGTCCTCTCAGTAATAACAGCTCTGAAGAGCCACCATCATCATCATAACCCTCCACTCCAAAAGGAGCATAGGCCTTCAACAAACACATGCCAAGTCCTCCTGTTACGTGCCATCATCTCAAGTTCTTTCCATGTTCTCCCCATCATTTTCACCTCTGTTTCCAGCTCTCTTCTCCATGTGCTTCTTGGTCTACCTCTATTTCTCTTGCCCTGGGGGTTCCAGACCAAGGACTGCCTTGTAATGCTATCAACAGGTTTCCTCAGTGTGTGTCCTATCCATCTCCATCGTCTTCTTCTCATCTCTTGTTCCACTGGCACTTGTCTAGTTCTTGTCATCAGTTCCACGTTGGTAACCTTGTCATACCATTTTAATCCCTGTATTCTACGCAAGCACCCATTTATGAAAGTCTGTAGCTTTTTGGTAGTTGTCTTTGTTGTTCTCCATGTCTCAGAGCCATACAATAGGACTGACTTCACATTTGAGTTGAAGATTCTTATTTTCGTGTTGGATCCGATTTCTCTTGATCTCCATATATTTCCCAATGCAATGAAAGCTCCTCTTGCTTTTTTTATTCTAAGGTATTAAACGATCTGATAAACGCTCTTGAAAGACTGGCCAAATGCTTCAACAAGTGCACAATGTAGTGGGCACCAGCCCATTGCAACATATCAGGCAATGAGGATGCAGACAAACTTGCTAAGAAAGGAGGAGCGCTACAACAGTATGATATAGGGACAACTTATAAAATGGCAACAGCTACTACAGAAGCCACATTCAAGTCCAAATGGGAAAGAGAGCACCCAGGCCATTAAAAAAATTATGCATATCATCAGCTATCTAGGAGAGACCAGGTCACTATTTTTCGACTACGCACTGGACACTCGTAAATTTTTTAAAGATAGGTCAGAAGATATTTATGGTCCCGTCTGAGCAGAGATGACAGTCGTAAATATGTGAGATAAAGGTGTAAGAAATAGATTTTTTCACGAGGGAATAGTGTAAGAGGAAGATCTGTCTCTGGAATGAGTAGTTTCTCTAGTCCAGCCTATCTATACGACTATATTATAATATAAGACAACCTTTCTCTCCCTATATGAAATATAAGTTACACTAAACACACCCACAATTATGTGACAACAATACACACAAACGTGGAAAAACTATGGTTAATTGGGTATGGGTCTGACCAACAAACACATTTAAGTTCTTTTTGTTGTTTATTATCATTAAACTTTTTACAACATCAAACATATAGAGAAATCAAATAAATCATGTTCACAGATATATGAAAATAACCGAATAAGTGCCCTCCCTTTGTTAAGAAATGATCCCAAAAGAAGTTAATAATCCAAAGGTCAAAGATAAGCACTATGTTACAGAATAGCCTGTGAAGAACAAGTTCCCCACTAAATTACTACTCAGTAAAGTTACTCAGTTTAGCGAAATAAAAAAAGAAGTTAGTACAATGTTTGTAACAAAAGGAAAATATTCACTCTCTCTCTCTCTATCTCTCACTCTGTCATCTGTGGCCACAACAATCTCGCTTACCTACTAGTAGTCCTGGTATCCCTTGAAAAAATACAATAGTTCCTGAACCTATATGTCAGGTGGGTTGTCCAAATTTGGCCCCAGTCCAGCCTATATATCGAATAATAATTACAAGGTGGACGCCAAATTTGGTGGTGTAATTTTCCCTGTATGAAATAGGTGTCACCACAAATAGTTACTGAAGCAAGACGTGCTCTGGAGGTTCACAGATGAAAAAAGGAGAAAAGTACTTCCCGTATTGCTACGCGTCTAGTTGCTAAAACAAATGTTACAGTATGTAAAAAAAAACGATGATGATAGTAAATCCTATCGGCTGGCTCTAGGGTGAGTGCCTATTTTGAAACAGCACAACTTTCTGAATGAATCCAGTGCTGCGTCTGTCAAAAGTTAGATGTTGATATTATATATATATATACCACTCCCGTGGGCTGATAAATTGAAAAAAATATCTGGGAATTGATAGTCCAGTTACACTAAGACGTTTATGTGTCTTTTAGCCAGTCCTGTTCACAACATGGACTTATGGACTCGAAAGTCACGAAGAAAACAGCATAAATCTCATCAGTACTGAAGACTATAATCAAGAAAAAAACCACTGGCCATTGGTTTTGATCGGGTGCTATATTAGGAAGAAAAGAACATTTATGAAAAACTGCTACTTTCCTATCCACCCGTACATTTTCCGCTATGGCATGTCGGGAAAAAGGGTATGCGCCCTCCCCCCGTTATTGCCCGCGAGAAAATGAACAGCGCACAAAGTCAATTATTATTTACTTTATCCATACGCGCACTTTAACAAAAATCGCCTGTCACTACTAGCTATTTGTCGGCGTCTGTTGTTTTGTGTGATGAAGTACATTGATACAGCGATAAAATCATTAATTATATGTAATAAAGTCATAATAATATGTATAGAATTAGTAAAGTTGTAACGCGTCTTCTTCTCTGCGCCAGAAAACGCATTGATTTAGGTAGGATAGAACGTAGTCAAAAACCTCATTGCAGCGCTAGTAGTATTGGACTTTATAACGCGCCCGTCAAGGGTTAACGATAAAAATTTGAAAAATCTACAAGCGTAGTGGTTCCAGGAAGGATAGAAAGAATAAAACACACGAACGCATAAGATTGAGAGAGCGGACATATGCTGCCGGCTTGTCAAGTGTTCGAAGATTGAATTAGCTACTCAGGCCGACAGTGCGAGACGATGCCGTTAGCTTGTGTCGAAAACGATGTCGCGAGCTTTAAAATTTAAAAATAAACCGCCAAGTCCAATACATTTTCTAACTAAAGGCACACTGTAGAATCATATATACACACACGCATAATTACTTCCTGCCGGGAAAAAGGAAGATCTGCGATGATTTTTATAACATTCAAGTAGTTGAGACTTAGAAAACAACGAACACCAAAATGGAAAATATATTGAATTCTTTATTAATAGGTTTAAGATAATAAAAGTTAGCTAGTCTTAGAGCTGGTCTTGTCCTGATGGGTAATATGCTTTCGAATAAAAAATCCGACAGATAGAAATAAAGTTATGGACAAAAGACTGCATTTGTTCGTACAGACAGACCAACACATGCTCGTTTGTACTTGCACTAACGGTAACATTTTTTGACGCGTCCTTGAAAAAGGCAAGAAAGGGTACATGTAGAAAGGGGTAGACAAGGGGAGAAAAAAATTATGGGATGGCTCAAACTGAATATGTTTTTTGGTAGTGTTAGGCCAAAACCAAGTTTATTTTTGGTGAATGCCAAGTTCGGACGGACAGACCGACAGAAGTGCACTAACATTGGACCGAAATTGGACCTTAGATTTAAAAATTTGAATGGAAAATCTTAGTAGTAGATCCCATTGGTCAAAACATTTCATATTATTGAGTACATTCAAAGGCTTGACGCCATTTGTAGAAGATAGTCCCTAGAGCATTCATTCATTCATAACCCTCATCTCCCAAAGGAGCATAGGCCTTCAACAAACACATGCCAAGTCCTCCTGTCCCGTGCCATCATCTCAAGTTCTTTCCATGTTCTCCTCATCATTTTCACCTCTGTTTCCAACTCTCTTCTCCATGTACTTCTTGGTCTTCCTCTGCCTCTCTTGCCCTGGGGGTTCCAGAACAAGGACTGCCTTGTAATGCTATCAACAGGTTTCCTCAGTGTGTGTCCTATCCATCGCCATCGTCTTCTTCTCATCTCTTGTTCCACTGGCACTTGTCTAGTTCTTGTCATCAGTTCCACGTTGGTAACCTTGTCATACCATTTTAATCCCTCTATTCTACGCAAGCACCCATTTATGAAAGTCTGTAGCTTTTTGGTTGTTGTCTTTGTTGTTCTCCATGTCTCCGAGCCATACAATAGGACTGACTTCACATTTGAGTTGAAGATTCTTATTTTCGTGTTGGATCCGATTTCTCTTGATCTCCATATATTTCCCAATGCAATGAAAGCTCCTCTTGCCTTTTGTATTCTTATTTTGATATCGCTGTCTGTCCCTCCAACTTTGTCTATATTACTGCCAAGATATGTGTATGATTCTACATCTTGAATTGGTGTTTCTTCAAGTTCAACCCTGTTATCATTACCTGCATTTATTCTCATTATTTTTGTCTTTTCCCTGTGTATTTTCAGACCCAATTGCTGTGACCTCTCATCGAGTGTTTTCAATTTGTCCTGCATCTGATTACGGTTATGGGACAGAAGAGCCAAGTCATCAGCAAAATCCAGATCATCCAACTGCTTAGTCAGAGTCCACTGGATTCCATTTCTGTTGTGTGTTGTCGATGATCTCATAACCCAATCTATTGCCAGCAAGAAAAGAAATGGAGACAAGAGGCATCCCTGTCGCACTCCTGTTCTTATCCCAAACGGTTCTGTAAGCTGTCCTTCGTGAAGAACTCTGCATGCCATGTCTTCATATGTTTTCTTTATTAAATTAATGATCTTCAGGGGAACTCCATAATGCCTCATCAATTTCCAAAGTGATTCTCTGTCTACACTGTCAAATGCCTTTTCGTAGTCCACAAATCCGATGTATAGTGGTGAATTCCATTCCAGACTTTGTTCAACTATTATTCTCAAAGTGGCTATCTGGTCTGTACATGATCTGTTTTGTCGAAAACCTGCTTGTTCATCTCTCAGTTTCTTGTCTATGGACTCTTTTAATCTCTCAAGGATAATCCTGTTTAATACTTTTCCTGGCACTGATAGTAACATTATTCCTCTATAATTTGTGCACTCTTGTAAATTTCCCTTCTTAGGCAACTTAACCAGATATCCTTCCTTCCATTCTGCTGGTATCTCTTCCTTTTCCCAGACTTTACCAAGTAATTTATATAACATCTCTGTAGCCGTGTCGATATCTGCTTTGATGGCCTCTGCTGGAATGCCATCAGGTCCAGACGCTTTTCTCTCTCTTAGAAGCTTTATGGTTTTCTTTATTTCTTCGTTCGTTGGTCTTTCACCGTTAATTTGTAGCTCTTCTTCTGCTGGCTGGATGTCCGGCGGGTTTTGTGGAGCTGGTCTATTGAGAAGGTCCCCAAAATATTCTGTCCACCTCTTCATTTGCTCTTGTATATTGCTGAGCAGTTTCCCATTCTTGTCTTTTATGAGGCAACTTGTTTGCTTGTATTTCCCTGTTAGCTTCTTTGTGCTGCTATACAGTTCTCTCATATTTCCTTTGGCTGCAGCATCTTCTGCCTCTCTTGCCAACTCCTCAATATACTTCCTCTTGTCTCTTTTGATACTTCTTTTTACTTCTTTGTTTGCTTCTGTGTACACTTCTTGAGCCTTGGCTTTGGAGCTTCTAGTTTTGCTTGTGTTTAACTCTGCTTTCTTGTTTTTTCTGTCTTTTATCTTATTGATGGTTTCTGTTGTTATCCATGCTTTTTGTTGTCTTTCCCTTTTCCCCAGTATTTCTTCACATGTCTCCTTCCATACTGTTTTGACCTGCTGCCAATAGTCTTCTGTATTCTCTACATCTTCCAGCTGTTGGAGCACTTGGAATTTGTTGGATACTGTGACCGCAAATTTGTCTCTTGTTTCTTGATTTCTTAGCTGTCCTACATTAAACTGTTGTCTATAATTTTGCATTGTTGCATATCTCTTGAGTTTCATTTTTACTTTGGCTATCAGAAGATGGTGATCTGATGCCACATCTGCTCCTCTATATACCTTTACATCCTGCAATGATGATCTAAACTTCTTGTTTATGCATATATGATCAATCTGATTTTCTGTTCTATGGTCTGGTGATATCCATGTTGCCTTGTGTATTCTCTTATGTGGAAACATGCTTCCTCCTATAGCCAGTTGATTTGAAGCACAGAAGTTTGCGAATAGCTCTCCATTTTCATTCATTACTCCTAGCCCATGTTTTCCCATGACTTCTTCGAATCCAGTGTTGACTGTACCTATCTTTGCATTCATGTCACCCATCAAAATTGTGATGTCTCTTCTTTTTACTTTATCCATAATTTCCTGTAGTTTAGTATAAAATGCTTCTTTCACAGACTCTTCTTTGTCATTAGTTGGTGCATAACATTGGATGACATTTACATGAATTTTCTTTTTAGCTGTTTTGAAAGAAGCTGTTATTATTCTGGGTCCAACAGCTTCCCATTCAATTAGTGCTTTCTGTGCTTCTTTAGATAACATAAGAGCTACCCCTTCACTGTGGTGTGAACTTTCGTCTTCATGTCCTGAGGACAGCACCTATTCACCTGTGATGAGTTTCTTCCTGTCTACCCCCTTCCACTTTGTTTCACACATTCCCAGAACCTCGATTTTGTATTCCCTCATTTCTGCTGCTACTTGCGCCACTTTCCCTTGTTCGTTTAATGTCCGAACATTCCAGGTGCCAAATCTGGAAGTTCTCCTAGAAGAAAGAAGGTTAGTCAGCAACACAGACTCCTTCCCTAGAGCAGGACGTTGTGTATTTCTGGAAAAAGTGATTAGCCTTATTAAAGCAAATATATATTAAAGTAATAGGCATCACAGTTCAGCCAGCAGTATATCTGGAGTCTGCTATTCAACGTACCTGTGTTTTTTCATTGAATTTCTGGTAAGACCGACATTATTCATATATATTTTGTTTAAAAATGTGAGTGAGAGATGCTGCCATCACGACTGTAAGTAATCAGGTCCCAAGCTGAGTTATGCAGGGCCTGAAGGTATAATTAGGCTATAAAACATTGCCAGTTTTGTAAATGCACATGTTCTGTGAAATAAAAAGGTTTTCTTAGGTGACCAGAGGGACACAGCTCACCTATCCTATTGTATGGCAGAAAAGAAAGAGTAATAATATTATTGCAGATGCAGGGCCGCCTTTGTAGGAGAGACATGTGAACAACACTGGTACACTGTGAAATGGATGTGCTGGATTGGTCCATTAGATATGACCCAGCTCTTTATTTCTTATGTATTCTCTTTTGTATATATAAAACACAGTTTAAGTAAGATATCAACAAGGAGACATTATTTCATTGTTACATGGTTTTTATCTGGCACTAGTCCGGTGCCAGATGTCTATGAGAAGCAGTGAGAAGTCGTTTAATGCACAGTAGTGACAGGGACCTGCAGAGTCTACTCTGTTACTTTTGGCCATTATCATAGCGAAATAGTGTGACACCAAGTTTACAGACTGTTCAAGTGTGCCCAGATAAGTAAAATATCTGGCACCCTAACTCTACATCAGCTTTAAGACCAGCACCCCCCTGTATAACAAGAATAAACTATTTCCCCAGAGAACTTAACAGTGACATTGTATATTAAAGAGACTGGGAGTGATTATAGAATCCCAAACCGCCACACAGTGTTAGAAACCAGTAATAGACAAATTTTAGTAACACTATTAGTATACTTTAACAGTATTTGTTTGGACACTTGTCCCTTTGGGTATAAAATTTACATTTTGTATATATCTTGAATTCTTTTCATTTTAAAGTCCTGACCAGAAGAATACTAGGTTCAGGACCAAATAAATCATACAGAAAATTATTAATTGTACAAACTTATCCCAGGTGTTATTTCCTTTAACCATAGACCTTAATACTTGTTTGTATAGATGTGTATTTTTGTTAAAATACCATCACACCACACTTGCATATCCCTAGACATTAGACGTAGCTATCATTCATACTAGTCAAGAATAAGTCTGCGTGAGGCCATAAGGTGGTAGCAGCAAGGTACCCTGATAACTCAACCCTAATGTTGTTAGAATCAGGGACCTTCACAGCTGGCCTCATTCAGTACAATAAGGAAACATATCAACAACATTTCATAACATCAAAATCCACCACATTTTGTCACATAACATTAACTCTAGTCACTTATTTAATTTCACACAATGAAATATACTCGAATTCTATTCGGTCACTATCCGTTACGCTTAATAATCTCAGTCAGCTAAGCGGTATCTTCTGCTGTACGAAAGTGTGGTGATGGAATTTACATTACGCTGAACGACTGGCAAGAAAATATCTACGCGTTTTGTTATTTCACTAGTTTTAAACGCTAGGGAATTATAGTGAATAAAAATGGTAAACTTAACACATTTTAACACTCAAGCACAATTTCTATTACCAAAAATCAGAAAAATAAATCCCCACGAGACAATTTAACACATTTAGCGAAGAATGGTTCTAGTCTGGCGTGCTTAGATTATCCAAAAATTTATGAGCGACTACGATAACTGAATTTGAGAGTGCGCGCTACATATACAGATCAGGGTGTTATTGTCGCCAGAAGATGTTACAATTCGCACCTTCTGTATAGTAGAGAAATCAGGAAACTGCGTTTCTCGGATCACAGGTTTTCGTTCATTCTACTCAGCGATGCTGATCGACATCAGAAGACTGGCCGTGCATGGGCCTCTCTTAGATTACGTCCCCTTTCCGCCGATCAATCGCTGCTTTGCCCGACATCAAACACATCGTCCCACTAACGGAGTTTCTTTCGGAAATCGCTCGCGTTCTCGGGATGAAATGCAAAACCGGCGTCAGGGTTCCCCTGTATCTGAAGATCAAAGGGTTAAGTGTTTATCCCACGCCATCAGTCCGATGTCCGGTGATTGGCAGATCAACTCGCGTGAGAAACTAGGTAAACAAATCAGGGCTCGCTGCCTGTTATGCTGGCAGGTCACGGAAATTGGTAAATGTCTGTTTGTTTACATGTCAAAAAAGGGCGTGGATTAGATATGAGTAATGCAGTCAGAAAATTGCGTGTTCTGGCTTAGCAAATGGTAGACACTAAATGGGAAAGCAAAGGCTGTCAGATTACTGTATCAATATTTACATTCTACGTCACAGACACAACAGATTAAGGTACCTTCTATACCACTAGTACAGAATTAATGCAACAGATCTCTGCACCTGCGGCACCAGACCGATGACAGCCGAACGCCTGCTGCAGTCCTGCCCAACATACAGCAATGAGCGGAGTAGCATATGGCAACAACATACCTCACTCCACGAAAAACTAGAGATAGCAGGAACCTTGAGCTGACTACTGCCTTTATTAGTCATTAATGTGGAAGTCTGAGGGCAAACGAGATGTCAGGAACCTTGAGCGGACTACTGCCTTTATTAGACTCATTAATGTGGAAGTCTGAAGGCGAATGAGATGTCAGGAACATTGAGCGGACTACTGCTTTTGTAAGTCATTAATGTGGAAGTCTGAAGGCGAATGAGGAAGAAGACATACATTTTATACTTAAAATTTAAAGAAATTCAACGTTGTGAAAAATATAGCATACTCAAATTTACAGTGTTTAATTATAATCATGAAATAAAATATGTTTAAAAGTACAAAAGTCATAATTAGGACCTACATTCGATATTATATATGTATCTGGAGAGAGAAAAAAAAAAGAGAGAGAGAGAGAGAGAGAGAGTGGGGGGAGAGATAGAGAGAGGGGGAGAGATATATCATTATACCTCCAACTCCCTGGTCTTCCCCATAATTGTGTTTTCACACGCGATTTTGGACCCAGACCAGGATTTACGTCAGTAATTGACTACAGCGATTGACACGTAGTTTTTCATGCTCATGAATTCAGATTAGGTTACATTTTCTGTTTTATATCTTTGCGTGCGTCAAGGCCTCTTGACCGTAGTTTGAGCTGTATTTTGTCCTGTATCATCCTCCAGCTCCCCAAGGAGCATAGTCCTTCAACAAACGTATGCCAAGTCTTCCTGTCACGTGCCATCAGGTCAAGGTCTTTCCGTGTCTTCTTCATGCCCTTTTTGTATGTCTCCAGTTCTCTTCTCAATTGTTCCTTGGTCTCCCTCCGCCTCTCTTACCCTGGGAGTTCCAGGGCACCTTCAACCTGTATTAATGTTGTAAAGGTTAAATGCCTATTTCCTTCAACCTGTATTAATGTTGTAAAGGTTAAATGCCTATTTCCTTCAACCTGTATTAATGTTGTAAAGGCTAAATGCCTATTTTCTTCAACCTGTATTAATGTTGTAAAGGCTAAATGCCTATTTCCTTCAACCTGTATTAATGTTGTAAAGGCTAAATGCCTATTTCCTTCAACCTGTATTAATGTTGTAAAGGCTAAATGCCTATTTCCTTCAACCTGTATTAATGTTGTAAAGGCTAAATGCCTATTTACTTCAACCTGTATTAATGTTGTAAAGGCTAAATGCCTATTTACTTCAACCTGTATTAATGTTGTAAAGGCTAAATGCCTATTTCCTTCAACCTGTATTAATGTTGTAAAGGCTAAATGCCTATTTCCTTCAACCTGTATTAATGTTGTAAAGGCTAAAAGCCTATTTCCTTCAACCTGTATTAATGTTGTAAAGGCTAGATGCCTATTTCCTTCAACCTGTATTAATGTCGTAAGGGCTAAATGCCTATTTCCTTCGACCTGTATTAATGTTGTAAAGGCTAAATGCCTATTTCCTTCAACCTGTATTAATGTTGTAAAGGATTAATGCCTATTTCCTTCAACCTGTATTAATGTTGTAAAGGCTAAATGCCTATTTCCTTCAACCTGTATTAATGTTGTGAAGGATAAATGCCTATTTCCTTCAACCTGTATAGATAAGGCCCCATGTGGTTCCAGAGAGTCTTTGAAGACAGAATATACCATTGCTCCCTCCGGCATATCGTGCAAGGCGACTAATACTAGGTTCTGCATGAGACTTGCAATCTCATATGTAAGAAAATTGCTACAAAAGCCACAGATGAAAGAGCATGTGAATGCTTGGGGGCAGGCCAGTGGCGAATTTAGATTGTGCGAGGCCCTAGGCCCAAGTCCAACACAAAAATAAGAATCTTCCACTAAAGTGTCACGACAGTCCTACTGTATGCTCTGAAGCATGGAGAACAACAAAAACAACAACCAAAAAGCTACAGACATTCATAAGTGGGTGCTTTCGTAGAGTAACAGGACTGATATGGTATGACAAGGTTACCAATGGGGGACTGATGACAAGAACCAGACAAGTGCCCGTGGAACAAAATATGGGAAGAAGACGGTGGTGAGGGACAGGACACACATTGAGGAAACCTGTTGATAGCATTACAAGGCAGGCCTTGTTCTGGAGTCCCCAGGAAAAGAGAGACAGGGGTAGACCCAAAAACACATGGAGTCAAAGAGAACTGGAGACAGCAGTAAAATAATGAGAAAGACCTTGAAAGAACTTGAACTGATGGCGCGTGACAGGAGGACTTGGCATGTGTTTGTTTGAAGGCCTATGCTCCTTGGGTAACTGTCCTAAATTGAATGTGAATCGCTGTTACTTTTAGCTGAATGATCCGCCTCTGTCTTGTTCTCTATTTTTTTCTCTTCCAATTTTTTCTACATAATAGCTCCTTCAGCTCTATTTCTGGACGTAGTCATGTCATCTTTACGTTGGACATGCTAAATTCCACCCCTTTGCACGTGTGCATCGGCATCAAGCTTAAGGTCCTTTCGTTTTCTCCTTTCTTGTGGGTAGCGGCAGAGGTCCCTGTCTTTGATTTAGAGAGAAGCCGGACATACAGGAAAGCTACCTTCAGCCTTTCATGTGACCGAGCGCGTCTAGAATCGCGAACTCTGGTCGCTCAAAGAACCGCCAGTGTCACTGTAGCTTATGCAACATCCCTTTATTACGATACGTCAGGAAGACAACTTTTCGAGGTCCTTACTTCGTTGTTACGCTGTTCTCAATGCGCGTGCAACCCCCGCCTAAACACCTGCTATTAAATTTAACTGTATACGCTGGATGTCTCTAACACTCCTTGCCATTGTCTCCAGAGAATTTTCTACCTTGCAGTGATATTTGCGCCAGAGCGAATACCAGTTGTATTGTGTTAGGAATTCTTTCTCTTATTTGGTAAGCACACTTGCTTACTTAATGCACTAGAGTTTTAACTTATATACGAGGGAGCTTCAAATGAAAACCTTAAATTTGCGATAGAAATTCGAAACACCGTGCCATTGTCAAATAAGTTGGCAGTGTTGTGGGCTTTCTTCTTTGTTTGAGCAAGGTGATATTGTAGTTTGTTTTCAGGTCATGTTTATTCATCTTATCTGTCTTACATGAGTATCGGTCTTCTACCACAACACTGGATTCGTTTTATAAATTTCTTCGAGTGTTTGAATATGAATGTTCATGCAATAAACTTCGCATGTATTTTATTTGATAGTGTTATATTATTTTTAGTTCATTTCTTATTAGCTTGACAGCGTTTTGTATTTCATCTGAACCGTACCTTGAAGGTCAACGGTCATTATTTATAAACAGAACTGGAATTTTTCAAAACAATATGAGTGAGTAAATCTCGCTTAGACGACTACAATACTTTAATACTCATTCATCATTTTTCATCATGAATAAACAACACGAATGTTTCACGTTACAGAACACTTGGTAAAGTACAGTCTTATAGCCCATAGTCAATCAGACATTACACGTCTGTTACTGTTCATTTTCACTAACGATCCAAATATATATTCCAACCAAATACTTGGAATCATTACTATCCATACAGAATTAATCCTTCTGTTAACAGTTCTCACATGGTCGCTGCCCAATATACATCACAAGAACTTTGACATATGCTTACTTCAATTTGGCTTCCACAGCCAGGCTCTATCAGCCTTATATATTCTAACTGCGTCTTATATTTTAAGACTCAAGCCATTTCTTTATCCTTTTGTTCTCTATCTTTATCTTTTTGTTCTCTATCTTTATCTTTTTGTTCTCTTTCTAATTCTCTCCCTTTATTTTTTTATTCTAAATTTATCCGTTCCAACTCCAATTTGAGAGACGTTTCATTTTCTTGTGCCTTCCATTGTCCATTGTCACCTGTGCTCGTCTCTAGTTTACATTGAAGAACATATTTACATTACAGATTAATTGAGTTTATTAATTAGTTGTATATTTTAGGATAACTAATATACTATTATAAGTTAATTAGAAACCTATAACCATGTCGACGTTAGAAGATTTTATTAACATTGGTAAGAGTTTAGGTAAAACGGGCACTGAGCTTGAAGAATATGCAGAGACTAAGTATGAGAAACACTTAGCTCATCTTGAAAGAATTGAACAGCGTGAATCTGTTAAGCGGGCAGATGAACTCAGGAAGTTTGAATTAGCCCAAGAAAAAGAACTTAAAGAAAAAGAAATGTCTCTCAAATTGGAGTTGGAACGGATAAATTTAGAAAAAAAAATAAAAAGAGGGAATTAGAAAGAGAACAAAAAAGATAAAGATAGAGAACAAAAAGATAAAGATAGAGAACAAAAAGATAAAGAAATGGCTCAGAAAGATAAGGAAAGAGAGTTAGAGAAAGAGAAAATGGAATTACGAAGAATGGAACTTCTTCATTAGATCAAGCTCATAGAAATGCTATGGAGCTTGAAGCATTAAGACTGAATGCTGAAAAAGACAAAAGCTTTAGAACTGGCTAAATTGCAGTCTGATCATTCTAAGACTTCAGCAGGTTCAACTGTGTTCTATCCTAAGCTGAAGATGCCTCATTTCAATCAGAATCGCAACTGTGTGGACTCTTTCTTATCAAGATTTATCATAAAAGTGACAGGTGTCGTAATTTTTTTTCTGGGAGAGTTCTGATGGATATTGGTCCCTTTAGAGTGTAGAATGATAGTGAAGGCTCTGTGGGAATAGGATTTAGGAAAGTCAGGTAGTAGATTCACAAGTGCCGGGAAGAGTAAGGACAGTCTCGGTTTACGACAATAACTGACTCTCAAAACTACTCCTACCACTCTTCTGAGCAAACATTTGTTTGTCAGTTCCAGTCACTCAGGCGCACTCACCGATTTGGTGATTCTGACGCTCAACGTACATGAATACGGACTACAATAACAAATATGGGAAATTTTTTATTTGGGCCAGCCGACACCAATACTAATAAAGTTTTAATACTTTTATTATCATAAAAATCAAGTCACAAATAATTATTAATTTACAGTCAGAAATCAAAAGTTACAGAATACAAATATGACAAGGGGGAGGGGGGTTCTGAGGAGAAGTATCCCATTTATTACTCTGAGGCAAGGGGTTACAGTGATAAGGGGGTACAGGAAAAGCTAGGGTTCTCAAATGTTTTCCTTTATCCAACAAATTTTACGGGAGGGGGAAATGAACACAGTTAAACAATCCCGCTAGGAGAAATCCCGTACAATGAATACAGTACACCTTAATACTAGGTCGAACTAATTATAAGGGTAAAAAAAGATTAAATCTCCTTTCATTCAAAA
Source organism: Oreohelix idahoensis (assembly GCA_024509875.1). NCBI lineage: Eukaryota > Metazoa > Mollusca > Gastropoda > Stylommatophora > Oreohelicidae > Oreohelix > Oreohelix idahoensis. Next base: position 352,279 of record JAMPIV010018993.1, read on the forward strand.
ACACGCTTGGCTGGCCAGCACACAGGCACAATCATAGACTTACCAAATGGTGAATTCTGGCACTTCCTAGGAATTTTACAACAGCAGATAATACCGTAGAACAATGGAAATTGTCTTTTTATTTCTTCTGTGTCAGGCCCCAGATTTATCGAGGTGGGCTGGTAGCTAATAGTCTAAAAAAAATCGCCAGACGGTGAAGCGTAAAGGATACTGTTGTTTTTTTTTTATAAAAAGTTCCTAATGAATGGCACAGGCACTTGGCTAAGTGCGAGGTATGGTGTGGTTTCTAAGATGGGCACATCTGGTGGAGATAACTTTCTTTTGCCGTAATGTCACAACTACAACACACTGAGATAGGTTCTTCTTCGGGAAGGGGGGGGGGGGGTTAAAATCCACTGAATATACTTGACAGACAATGTTCAGGTAAATCTATGTTCTTCTTCACAAAAAGAGAGCATGAGTAGAATATTGCTACTGGCGACTGTTCTGCTTCCAGTTTTAACGACTTTATGAATTAGTATTTTAAAAGTGTTTCTTAGGTGGCTTTGTTCTCAGTTAAATTCAGAGGAGCGAGACCCGCAACAGGTCGCCACAAGTGTAGTAGATTTTTGATAGGGAAATTAAGACTTGGGTTGGTCCTTTCTGAATAGGTTAGAATGAGTGATAGCCACAGTGAGATGTGATAATAGAACTAGAGTTATACGAGTGAGATGGTAGAAATTTATAGAGGCTGTCCCGGAAATCGAGAATCGCTCTCTCTTTCCGCCTATCTTCTACAACAGATCCAAAGGAGTCAGACAGTCTATATAAAAATAGGTATATTAATATATATCTATCCACTCACGTGCCCGCACATTCAAGTGACGACAGTTAGACACACAGACGTGGGAACAACTATAACAATGATTATATAAATATTATGGGAACGAACTGACCACCACACTGAAATAAATGTAGGTATAGTTTATTTATCATAGTAAACTTACATCACAACATATGAAATACATCAAAAACATATACAAATAGTCATAAGAATCAAGGAATGCTACAATAGTTATAGACCCGTTTGTATGGTCCTCCCCTGGATATATAGCTCACAGTCCCGTTAGAAGAAAGTGATAACCCCAAAGAGTTACAGATACATATGATTGAGTCTATGGTTTCCCCCTTTTAAGGTATGGACAGAATTGATACTCTGTTTTATTCTAGGGGTAAATATTGTTAGCAATAACTTGCATAAAGGAAGTTACAACGTGGGTGACTCAGACAAAGAACATCTTTCAGTCTACTTTCACTCGGTTCTTTCATCAGGGCCCTGATATACTTACAATCGTGCTGTGGTTCGCCGTCTGGCGCAAACTTTGGGACACTCACACACTTTTTATCTGTTACTGTCGTTTAATGAAGCTGATCCCAGCTCTGCAGATTTGTTTGTTGGTTTCATCAAAATGGACCCGGGGAGCGTCTGCTTTATGCGATAGTTATTTCAGACTAAAGTTAGTGTCACTTGACTCACGAGGTAAGAATTAGGCTTAAACGAGCACACAATGTCATAACACGAGGTTTCCCTTAATTGGGAAGATGACCGGTGGACAACTTCTCTCAACAAATAATCTTGATTCACCACACCCTTGTCAACAATGTCGGAAAGTTAATGTTTTAGATTTCTGTAATTTTTCTCGCCACAAGGCAGCATGTAATTTAGAGTTAGTGTAGAAATATGCACTGGCTCAATAGCCCAGTATAAGCATTTATTAGGTATCTCTCTGTACAAAACGCCGGCAAAGTTTGGGTTACCCCAGTAGTCACTGAATAAAGAAAAAACACATATGAAATATGTTACATATTATGTACTCAATATAACTTACGTTTTTAAAATGCAAGCGTACAGCTTGACTTATCATTTAAAACTTCCCGTGCAATAAGTTATATATTTAAAAATCATCAATCCTCATGAATTAGGAATACATACGTATTCCGTCAACACTCATGAGGCATCTAGCATTTATAAGTTAGTTTAGAAAAATTGTTCCCGTCTGATTATTTAGCAGTTAAATTAAATTCGTTATAGCTACATTGTTGTTTAAGCTAGAAATTATAATTTATTCTGCTTTCCACTGAAACACGTCACTAGAAAATAATACAGACTATATAATTAAGCACCCTGCACCAAATCTAACTAGTGAAATATGAAATAAGCGATTATCACTTTAAACACTTCACAAAATATTAGATAATTATTATAATATATATACCTCAACACACAGAACTACAGGTAATCGCACACTTTAGAATTATACGCTGATATATTTATTTGAAGTCTAGAGTTCGGTAAATTTCCGAACAAACTAGGGCTTCGCTATACAGCTTATTCTATTCACGAACAACCTGTCTACTGCGAATTTTGAGGACTGAATGAAAATAAAGTTTAACATTCTGGTTATATCTATTACCAGACAAAGGGGTCCCAACTTTATTTCGCCAAACGAAATAATCTCCCCTTTCCGTCTAAAACACCTTACATCAACTAGAAGACTACCATGAACTGACACTCGTGCGTTTTCACACCTCACGCTGACCAGGCCAACAGTGAGTGCCTTGTCAGCTGAGATTTCCAGACAAATGTCTCAAACTGCGCCGAGGAGATGTCGGCTATCGCGCCTCACCTAAGCGCTCAGCCGATGCAACTCGTTGTGGCAGGTGAAAATGCAGACAAATTTGTCGCCTATAGGTCTGGCGAAAGCGAATATTCACAGTGTATTTCGTCTGGTGCAGGGAATGCTGTAGACATATGTCTGCTCCTATGTCTGGCTAGACGAATATATTCACAGTTTCGTCCACTGACACCTAATGCAATAGAATGCATTTTAACGCTCTCTCTCTCTGACACGTTATGTCATAAATGCATTTACCAGTATGAGAAAGAAAACGGTAAAGTTGAGAATGGGGAAAAAAATATTTTTCGCAAACGAATGGATGCGAAAAATACAGGAAAAAGGTAATGAGTGATAATAAAATAGAGGATACGGGTGAAAGAAAAAGAAGAGGATATAGGCAATTTATGATCAATAAACTCTCTGTGACAGAACGTCCCCCCTTTAAGATATGAAATCACTCCATGTCTACGTTATGGAAATAAATTTCCTATATCCGTAGCTTCAGGGTGTCTGTCCTCTTCCATCTCATCTCCCCCTCCATCTCTCTTCAATTCCTACTCAAGTCTACTCCCTAAAGTTTCCTTTCTCTGGAATGTCTCCCATGCGCGCTTGAAAGAGCGTCGCCGCTTCTGACATTTTTGAAAGATTTCGTGTGTGTGCAGTGGAATTTCCCTGCCACTATCGTCATCTTCGTCAGTTTTGGCGATCGTCAGGAGATGGTCGGAGGTTGGCACCGGTCTTTCCAAGTATCTCTTTAACAGATTTAAATGGAAAACTTTCTCCTTTCCTTGATTCTGGTAGTTAGCCTTAGAAATCTTTTTCGGGATGGTAAACGGCCCTTGCCATCCGATCTTCAGTTGGTTGTTTCCGGTAGGGAGTAACACCAAAACTTTCTCTCCTGCTTCCAGTTCTCTCTCTTTCGCGACTTTCCTGTATCGGTTAGCGTGCTTTGTGCGTGCTCGCTTAAAGTTAGTCGTTGCTAGGTTTTATCCTAGTTTCAACCTTCCTTTTAAATCCGACACATATTTACTTGCTGAGACAACTGTCTCATCAGCCTTCTGGTCTGTCAGCGACCAAAGTAAGGCTTCAAGCGGGCCCTTAATGGGTCTGCCGAATAAAAGCGTAGCTGGCGGAAATCCTGTGGACGTATGAGGAGATTCTCTGTAGCCAAATAAAGCTGCAGGAATACAAAGATCCCAATCGTCAAGTTTCACTTGTGACAGTTTACTTAGCATCATGTTGAGGTTTCCGTTAACACTTTCCACGAGCCCATTTCCGGCCGGAGTATATGGCGTTGTGTAGATGTTTTGGGTCCTCAAGATCTTCACGATCTCATCCATCAACAGGTTTCGGTATGGGGATCCGTTATCCGTCAACACTTGCTGAGGGAATCCCAACCGAGTGAAAATCTGCACGAGAGCTTCTGCGACATGCTTGGCATCTGCGCATGTTAGCGGGATAGCTTCTGCCCATAAAGTGCATGTATCGACTAAGGTCAGGATAAACCTGTTCCTTCTTTTAGTCCTTTCTAAGGGTCCTAAAATGTCGATCACAACCCGTTCGAATGGTGTTCCCACTATTGGCATTTCACACAACGAGACTGGGGGTGTCCGTTGCTAGGGTGGTACACGTTGGCACTGGGCACAGGATTTGACATACCTGATAATATCAGTGTTTACTCTTGGCCACCAATAATGAGTGGTTATCCGTTAGGTTGTGGCGTTCTGTCCCATATGTCCGCTGAAGGGAAGAGAGTGCCCGATTTCTAGGATTTGGCTTCTGTACTGTTTCGGTACTAGGAGCTGGTTGTAACCTTGGTCAGGCTTGCCCGTTCTGCGATAAAGTACGCCATCCTTAGAAAAAATGTCCCCGTGCTGATTGGGTTCCTTGGCCATGGGCAGTTTCCTAAAGCAGGGTGCCAAAGTAGGGTCCTTTTGTTGCGCTTCTTTAAGTTCCATAGGTAACAAATTAGGCGCAGGCTCCCGTTCCTTCTTGTAGTTACTGCTGCCACAATCGGCTCTTCCGGTTTCCCAATACACACGTATCTCCCGCCAAGTATGACTGGGTAGATGGGATCATCCATAACAGCCGCTTTGATCTCGCCTCTGACAAAATCAGAGTGGATCTCCACCAGTGCGATGGGAAGCGCTGTAGGTGCATCACTCTTACGAACTCCACAAAGTTGGACAGTCTCTCCTGTCTCTTAACCGGGTTTAACCAGGTTTCTGGCAACAATGCAATCATACGAAAGCCCCGTGTCAAATAAACAAGAAGTTTGAGAACCGTTCAAAATAACAGTACCTCGCGTTGAGGGTGTATCCCCAACAGGTTGGGAATCACTGTCAATAATTCCGCCTTGCAAGACTGTTAGTAAGCATCCGATGCGTTTAGGCTCGGTGTGCTCACTCTGATCATTAGTCCCGTGCTCAGGGGTTCTCCCTTTGTCACATTGACCTTTCTGGCCACGCTGCCATGAAGGACGGTAGGGTTGATCAGGCTGTTTACTGTGGTTGCTGGGGTACTTGGTTTTGTAGAACTTAGACTTTTCAGGAGGGGGTTTTGAGGTCCAGTTTCTCTGTGGTTATTCTGATTAGAAGCATGAGAAGCATGAGAAGATTGGTCTAGATTATTTTTTTGAAAAAGCTCTTCTGTCGGTTTACGTTTTGAGGCCGGTAGTTCAGCCAGCGAATTGTGATATCGCTCAGACTTTTCTAAGATGTCTTCAAGCTTTTCTGCACCCTGCTCAGCTAGAAATCTCCGGGTATCAGCAGACAAAGTGTTCTTTATTTGTTCGGTTAAAACAAATTCCTCAAGACCGTCATAGGTAGAGGGGAGCTGTGAAAGCTCAAGGCACTTTGTCAAGTATCCCTTTAAACGAGATGAAAACTGTTGGAAACTTTCAGAGCTCTACTTCCTGCTGTTGCGAAACAGTTGCAAAAATTTGCGAGCATTCATTTCGAAGCGCTCCAGTAAAGCTTTCTTCAACACATCATAGTTGTCTTGTTGGCTGCTTTCCAGTTTGGCGTAAACATCATACGCACTGCTTTTCAACGCCTGAGAAAGCTTCATATTCCAACGCGACCTCTCTAAACCGTACAGAGTTGCAATTTTCTCAAATTTGTCTAGATACGTGTCAATCTTCTCATTTGGACAAGGGAAAGATTCTAGCGCAAAAGACATAGCAGTAAGGTGAGTAGATTGAGTGCTAGAAGGATCAGTTAATGAAGAATGAGGAGAAGACTCTCCATTGCTGGAGGTAGAGGCAGCGCCACGACTTTGGAATTCTAGAGTTTTAAGAGCCAACTCATGCTGTCTCTCTTTCTCTCTTTCCTCATGCTGTCTCTCCTTCTCCTTCTCTTTTTCCTCATTCTCTCCTTCTCTCTTTCCTCATGCTGTCTCTCATTTTCTCGTTCGTTCGCCCTGCGAATTTCCATTTCCTCGTCCATCTTCCTCTGCTCTCTAGTTTCGGCTGCTTTACTCTCCGCATCATATCTGTCAAGTTCGTCCCTGACAAAAGCTTTCGCTTCCTCTCCGTCCAAACCTTCTTCTCTTGCCTCGTCCCTGAGGAGTTGTCTAAGCTTCGCCCTCTCTACAATAATAAATCAGTGGCTGGGACTTAGACGAGAAAGAAATAAGAAAAGGATACACTGGTTCCTACCACTTACGAGAAAATACCAAAAAAAGATGATATACTTTAACCTGCAATACCTCCTCCAAAAATATAGTATCTAACTATCGCTGCTATTAATCGGCAATAAAGCACCTAATGCAGACGACTACGCCAAATAAATGGTAGTTAAGATTACTACTGAAAGAATAAGTTGCTACAGTGGAAACAAAATAATTATTGCAAAAAAATTTAATGAGGAAAAAAAATCCCCAAAATTTTAATCCACTATCAAGTTTACCCCTGAAGACAGTTAGGGTAAGGGAGGCAATTGATCTGGACAAATAGTCCGAAACGCACTCCTTAACTTAGTTCTTCTTCTTCTTCGTTCGTCCTGAAAAGGACAGTGGTTGCGTTGTGTCTGTTTACGCCTAAGCTGTGATATCTGCACCTTTCGGTCGACACATCCGACTTCTGCACGGCATTTTTTAGGACCGGGTTTGCCTTCCCATTTTGATTAACACTCGCTCAGCCAGACTGCACAGCTGCAGACTGTTTCCAGGACCACCACGTGGAGGTGGAGTGCGGTCTTGACCAGCTCTGGTTCGCTGATCCTGACGCAGGCAGTCAAGCTATGAGTCGCTGACTGCGGTCTCTATTGCTGCGTCTTGAGGTCCTAACTTAGTTCAAACACCTTCCTGCTTCAGAACCCTGTGAATGTTATACACTCACAAACTTTACCATCGTTTAGTATTACAAACTGCCATCAATGGTACCTATACCTTGTAGCGGTATGGCAGCTTGCGTACCCTGACAATCCTCAGAGCTATGCCAGTGGGAGTTTTACTCCTGGTAGGTTCAACCAAGCTGGACTGGTCTGTGTGGGTAGGGGTCAGACAAAAGCTGGTACCCTGGTCCTCCAGGTTGGGGGTTTTAGCATAGGGCTGACACCCCTGTCTATGTAAAAAAAAATAATGAAGTTACGGAAACAACATCAAATGAACAAACTTTGCTGCGGGATGGACATTCGGAGTCTGTGGCTCGTATGACTGTCAGTGGTGAAAGCCGAAAGGAAGCCACTGACATGAAAACGGATGTCCTGACCGCAAAACAGGATACAAGAATAGGATTTTGGAATGTCAGGACAATGTACGAGACAGGTAAACTAAGACAGGTCACGGCAGAAATGAGAAACTATAGGTTACACATCCTGGGGATAAGTGAGAGCAGATGGACAGGGGCAGGAAAAGTTAAAACAGCAACAGGAGAAACAGTACTTTACTCTGGAAGAGAGGATGGACAGCACAGTGAAGGCGTAGCCATTATTCTACAGAAAGGGATAGAAAGGACATTACTGGAATGGAAACCCATCAACAACAGACTGATACGATTGAGATTGAGAGGGAGATTCACCAACACTACAATAATACAATGCTACGCACCAACGAATGATAGCGATGAGGAGGTCAAAGATGAATTCTATCAACAACTGCAGAAAGAAATGGAAGACACACCTAGATATGATCTTGTTATAGTAATGGGAGACCTCAATGCGAAAGTTGGTGCACACAATACATATAATGAAAGAACAATGGGGAAATGCGGCAGCGGAACAGCAAACGAAAATGGGGATAAGCTAATAAGTTTCTGTAGCATTAACAACCTGGTCATTGGAGGAACACTTTTCCCACATAAGGAAATTCACAAGTTAACATGGGAATCACCAAATGGTCGGGACAGAAACCAGATAGACCACATCATGGTTAACGGTAGATGGAGACATGCATTACAAGATGTGAAGGTAAGAAGAGGTGCAGATGTGGGAAGTGATCACCATTTAGTAGTAGCAAAACTGAAAGTGAAACTAAGAAGGGCTGGACCAACTGTAACTACACAGAAAAGGTTTGACATCAGCAAATTGAAGGACCCCCTTACCAGAAAAGCTTTTGCGGCCGACCTTAAGAAACGATATCAATTTGCCAAAAGCCAGGAAAAGACATTGACTGATGATATAGACCAGAATTTCAACACCATTTCAACAGTATATAAGGAAAGTAGCAAATCATGCTTAGGATTCCAGGAAAGGAAGAAGCAAGACTGGATAACACCAGAAACACTAAACACCATAAAGATGAGAAAGGAAATGAAAAGAAAGAAAACAGAAGCGAAGTCCCCCAGGTTAAAGCAACTATATAGCGAACAGTACAGCCAGCTGGACAGGGAAGTTAAACGCCAAACCCGAGCCAACAAAAGGAATTTCCTAGACGATCTTGCAAAACAGGCAGAAGAGGCAGCACTGAGAAATGAACAAAGCACAGTATACAAAATAACTGAATTCATCAGCGGAAAACAAGGTGCAAACAATATTACATTAGTAAGAGATAAGCAAGGAAATCTCATCAAGACAGCAGAGGGACAGGAAACAAGATGGGCAGAGCACTTCAGAGAAACTCTGAACAAGGAAATACCAGAGACACAATTGAATGTTCCTGAGGCTGAAAACGATCTAGATGTAAATACAGACATTCCACGAAAAGAAGAAATCATCACAGCAATCAAAGGGTTAAAGAACGGTAAAGCTCCGGGAAATGATAACTTAAATGCAGAGCTATTTAAGACAGACCCTGAGCTAGCAGCAGAACTATTAGAACCACTATTTGCACAAGTGTGGAAAACGGGGACAACATCATCAGAGTGGAACAAAGGAATAATTGTCAAATTGCCCAAAAAGGGAGATCTTGCAGACTGCAATAATTGGAGAGGAATCACTCTTCTCTCAGTTCCCAGCAAAATACTAGGCAGGATAATTATACAGAGAATTTCAAAGGCAGTAGACTACAAACTGAGGAAAGAACAAGCAGGATTTAGAAAGAACAGAAGATGTGTAGACCATATATTCACTCTCAGGAACATTATAGAGCAGTGCTCAGAATGGCAAAGACAGCTTTACATAAATTTTGTTGATTTTGAAAAGGCTTTTGACAGCATACATAGGGACAGTTTATGGAAAATACTGAGGGCTTATGGAATTCCAAGCTGCATAGTGACAATCATAAAAAGCCTCTATGCCAACTTTACGTGTAGTGTTGGGCAGAGCAACCTAACCTTCGAGGTGAAGACAGGAGTACGACAGGGATGCCCCTTATCAACCACTCTTTTTTTAACAGTCATAGACTGGGTGATGCGCCAGACAACAGAGGGCAGTCCAAGAGGAATAAGATGGACTACATTTTCTACATTGGAAGATCTGGAATATGCAGATGACATTGCACTGCTGGCACATTCACATCAACACATCCAGGAAAAAACGGATAGACTTAATAAATTTAGCCAGCAGGTGGGCTTCAACATCAATTTAAAGAAGTCTGAGGTCATGACGCTCAATGTGAGCAACCCTGAGCCCATATCAGTAAGGAATCAGCAATTGGTACAGACATATACCTTCACATACCTAGGAAGCATAGTAACACCAGACGGTGGGGCAGGCAAAGACATCAACATCAGAATGAATAAGGCAAGAACAGCCTTCTTTAGCCTAAATAACACCTGGAAGTCCTCCCAATACAGCACAAGCACAAAATTAAGATTATATCAGAGCTGTGTGCTTTCTGTGCTTCTCTATGGTGCGGAATGCTGGAGAGTCACAGAGAAGGAAATGTCAAAATTGTCCTCTTTTCACACAACATGCCTAAAAAAAATTCACCGCATCTTTTGGCCGAATACCATCACCAACCAAGATCTGCTTACTCGTAGCAAGCAAGAGGACATGCACACCATCATAGCTGGCAGACGCTGGAGCTGGGTTGGTCATGTCCTCAGAAGAGACCCCGATGCCATCACAAGAACAGCTATGCTTTGGACCCCCGAAGGAAAGCGAAAGAGAGGCCGACCAAAAACAACTTGGCGGAGGACTGTGGAGGCTGAGATGCAAAGAATGAACCAGAGTTAGGGCACTGTACGAAGGATGGCCACCGACCGTGCAAAGTGGAATCAATTTGTTGTTGCCCTACAAGACGCCACTAGGCGTGATGGCCACTGACTGCTTTGACGGTCGGCGGTTAAGGATCGAAGAAGAAGAAGTATTACAAAATCAGTAATTAACATATATTCCGATAAAATCAACCTGTAACTCAAATGTATAATGCTCAAAATGCTGTGGATAAAACAATTATTAACTGTGTGGTCAGCACGCCCATAAACAGATCGATACGTCTAGGGGATAAATTATTTTAAAAAATATAACAAAACTCCACGAGACAATCACACTCTTACTCTATATCAGAATAAAGAAAATTAATTCTGCAAACGAGCTGATTTTCGTATTTGCTCAGGACTAGAGTTCAAGTCCCGGAAAAACGAGCCACCATTCTGTCGTAGATTTTTTATAGGGAAATTAAGACTTGGGTTGGTCCCTTCTGAATAGGTTAGAATGAGTGACAGCCACAGTGAGATGTGATAATAGAACTAGAGTTCCATGAGTGAGATGGTAGAAATTTATAGAGGCTATGCCGGAAATCGAGAATCTCTCTCTCTTTCCGCCTATCTTCTACAACAGATCCAAAGGAGTCAGACAGTCTATAAAAAAATAGGTATATTAATATATATCTATCCACTCACGTGCCCGCACATACAAGTGACGACAGTTAGACACACAGACGTGGGAACAACTATAACAATGATTATATAGATATTATGGGAACGAACTGACCACCACACTGAAATAAATGTAGGTATAGTTTATTTATCATAGTAAACTTACATCACAACATATAAAATACATCAAAAATATATACAAATAGTCATAAGAATCAAGGAATGCTACAATAGTTATAGACCCGTTTGTATGGTCCTCCCCTGGATATATAGCTCACAGTCCCGTTAGAAGAAAGTGATAACCCCAAAGAGTTACAGATACATATGATTGAGTCTATGGCTTCCCCCTTTTAAGGTATGGACAGACTTGATACTCTGCTTTATTCTAGGGGTAAATATTGTTAGCAATAACTTGCATAAAGGAAGTTACAACGTGGGTGGCTCAGACAAAGAACATCCTTCAGTCTACTTTCACTCGGTTCTTTCATCAGGGCCCTGATATACTTACAATCGTGCTGTGGTTCGCCGTCTGGCGCAAACTTTGGGACACTCACACACTTTTTATCTGTTACTGTCGTTTAATGAAGCTGATCCCAGCTCTGCAGATTTGTTTGTTGGTGTCATTGTCGTAGATTTTTTAGATAGGAGAATTAAGACTTGGGTTGGTCCCTTCTGAATAGCTTAGAATGAGTGATAGATACAGTGAGAGCTGGTGAAAAGCAATAGAATTTCCACACGTGAGATGATAGAATGTGATATAGAGGCTGTCTCTGAGAATCGAGATAATCTTCTCTCTCTCACCTATCTTCTACGACCGCTTTTAAAGTGTCAGACAGTCTAAACCACAGATATATATTACATAAATCTCTATCTACTCACGGGCACGCACATACACGTGACGACAGTTAAACACACAGACGTGGGAATCTATAAGAATGAATATATATTTGGTTAAACGAGCTGACCAACGCACTGATTAGTTCAAGAGAGATTTTTATTATTATCATCTAAAAAAAATCTTCTCACAACACCAAAGAAATACATCAAGGAAAAACATATACAAATAGTCATAAAATTCAAGAAAAAGTTACAAGGATGATAGCCCGTTAGGATCTTACTCTAGGTTTAGCCCACAGCCCCGTTAAGAGAACAGATGATGGCCCAAAGAGTTATAGATACATAGGGTTGAGTCTAAGAGGTTTCTTTCTTTCTCGTAAATGTATGAACAGAGTTGGATAATCTGACTTAGCCTAAGAAAAAGAAACTCTAGCCTTTTGTAACAAATTCTGCAGATTAAAAAAAAAAGTTAAGACAGCAAATGGGTGACAATAATACACCGGTAAAATAACACTCAGACCTGTGTACTCTCATTCATTCAGCCATGGCCTTGCTCTCACATATATACTCACAACTTTGCTCGCTGCCTCTGGGAACATAATAATTCTAGGACCTTCACACAGACCCGAAAATACAGTCATCGACCAAGAAAACCCCAGTTCCAACAAGACGTACTGAATTTCTCTGTCTCAGGGAACGATTCCTTGGGTGTTCTTATTTTTTCGGATGTCTGTTAAGTCACATAAAATTTGTCCAGGCACGAAAGTTAGCAGAGCACAATGTCATTAGCTTTGGTTTCTAGAATTTAAGGAATGTCAGATCGGTGTCTACTTTCAGGAAGGTACTATATTTGGTCACTACAATACTAGTCAAAAACTCTGTCGGAATGTTAATGTTATTCTTGTAACTATTCTCGCCGCCAGGCAGCATGTACATTTAAATTTGTGGAGCAATATGAACTGGTTCAAAAGCCCAATATATATTTCTAGTCTTTAGAAACCGTTAGTGGGAGTCGTATTACTGTCTCTCTCTGATGGCATATGCACTGTCAGACCAGTGTTACTTGAAAATAAAACCCACGTGGTTAAAGATAGGAAATGTCTATGCTTCTCACAAATATGTCTCTCATGCTACTAAACGCCGGCCAGTTGGGATCACCCCAATAATCACTGAATGAAGAAAAACAACATAAAATATAATATACAGAATATGTACTCGTTATAACTTTACATTTTAAACGGCAAGCCTACAACTTGACTTATTATTTAAAACTTCCCGTAAAGTAAGTTATATAAAATCAATCATCAGGAACTAGGAATATCGCGTATTCCGTCAATATTCACTGATGTCGCATCTAGCATTTATAAGTTAGTTTTAGAAAAATATGCTCGACTGAGTAGTTAGCAGTTAAATAAATTCATTATAGTTACATGTTTGTTAAGCTAGAAATATAATTCATTCTGCTTTCCACTGTATGCGACACTAGAAAATATTACAGACTTTATAAATTTTGCACTCTGCGCAAAATCTAGTAAAATGAAATCGGCGATTTAACACTTTATCACTTCACAAAATACTAGGGATCTATTATATATAATATTTTACCTTAAACACAGAAGTACTAAGAACTTAAACCACTTCGACCAAACTAAAGGCCATCTCTATTAACAGAGATTATTTAGAAATCGAACCAAGGCTTGTTCTAGTCTAACTGCGAATTACTGAGTGCCTGAAATCAGGTTTCAAACTCGGGTTAATATTTTAAACCAGACAAAGGATGAACTATTATTTCGTAGAACGAAATGCTCTCCTCTTTCCGGTTTTAACGATAAGTTTAACACCTAACATGTCAACACTGCCACCAACTGACCAAGATGTACGCGTGTCAGTTGCAAATCTCAGACAACCGTCTGAAACTGCGACTATAAGGTGTAAATATTCGCTCCTACTTAAGCGTTCGGCCGATGCAACTCGTTGTTGACCGGTGAAAATGCAGACGGATGTCGGCTCTCTCCTAGCATTCTCACGCGTTTACGTCGAGAATCTAACTCAGGAGTGTCGTGTCATCTGAAGGTGTAGACCCAAGTCGGCTCGATTTCTGAGATGGACTGCAACTAAATCGCACTTCACGTCTGACTGACATCTATGTAATAAAATTACGTATCCCAGTATGAGAAAAAACACAAGGTAAAGTTTGAGAATACTGAAGAAAATATTTTTCGCAAACGAGTGATGCGAAAAAATACAGGAAAAAAACAAGTAAGGAAAGATAATAAAATAAAGGATGCGGGTGAGAGAATAGGAAGAAGATGTAGGCAATTTAATGATATAAAGACCTACGTGACAGGACGTCCCCCCTTTAAGATATGGAAGCACTCCATGTCTACGTTATGGAATTAAATTTCCTATAACCGTAGCTTCGGTGTGTCTGTCTTCTTCCCTCTCATCTTCTCCCTCCATCTCTCTCCAATATCTACTCCAGTCTACTCCCCAAAGTTTCCTTCCTCTGGAATGTCTCCCATGCGCGCTTGAAAGAGCGTCGCCGCTTCTGACATTTTTGAAAGATTTCGTGTGATTGCGGTGGAATATCCCTGCCACTATCATCATCTTCGTCAGCTTTGGCGATCGTCAGGAGATGGTCGGAGGTTGGCACTGGTCTTTCCAAGTATCTCTTTAACAGATTTAAATGGAAAACCTTCTCCTTTCCTTGAATAGAGATCTGGTAGTTAGCCTTAGAAATCTTTTTCAGGACGGTAAACGGCCCTTGCCATCCGATCCGCAGTTGGTTGTTCTCGGTAGGGAGTAACACCAAAACTTTCTCTCCTGCTTCCAGTTCTCTTTCTTTCGCGACTTTCCTGTATCGGTTAGCGTGCTTTGTGCGTGCTCGCTTAAAGTTTGTCGTTGCTAGGTCCCATCCTAGTTTCAACCTTTCCTTTAAATCCGATACGTATTTACTGGCTGAGACAACTGTCTCATCCGCCTTCTCGTCTGTCAGAGACTGAAGTAAGGCTTCAAGCGGCCCCTTGATAGGTCTGCCGAATAAGAGTGTAGCTGGCGGAAATCCTGTGGAAGTATGAGGAGATTCTCTGTAGCCAAATAATGCTGCAGGAATACAAAGATCCCAATCTTCAGGTTTCACTTGTGCCAGTTTACTTAGCATCATGTTGAGGTTTCCATTAACACGTTCCACGAGCCCATTTCCGGCCGGAGTATATGGCTTTGTGTAGATGTGTTGGGTCCTCAAGATCTTAACGATCTCATCCATCAACAGGTTTCGGTATGGAGATCCGTTATCCGTCAACACTTGTTGAGGGAATCCCAACCGAGTGAAAATCTGCACGAGGGCTTCTGCGACATGCTTGGCATCTGCGCATGTTAGCGGTATAGCTTCTGCCCATAAAGTGCATGTATCGACTAAGGTCAGGATAAACCTGTTCCTTCTTTTAGTCCTTTCGAAAGGCCCTAAAATGTCGATCACAACCCGTTTGAATGGTGTTCCCATTATTGGCATTTCACCCAACGAGACTGGGGGTGCCCGTTGCTTGGGTGGCACACGTTGGCACTGGGCACAGGATTTAACATATCTGATAACATCAGTATTTACTCCTGGCCAACAATAATGAGTGGTTATCCGTTGGTTTGTGGCGTTCTGTCCCATATGTCCGCTAAAGGGAAGAGAGTGCCCCATTTCTAGGATTTGGCTTCTGTACTGTTTCGGTACTAGGAGCTGGTTGTAACCTTGATCAGGCTTGCCCGTTCTCCGATAAAGTACGCCATCCTTAGAAAAAATGTCCCCGTGCTGATTGGGTTCCTTAGCCATGGGCAGTTTCCTAAAGCAGGGTGCCAAAGTAGGGTCCTTGTATTGCGCTTCTTTAAGTTCCATAGGTAACAAATTAGGCGCAGGCTCCCGTTCCTTCTTGGTTTGCCCTCTTGTAGTTACTGCTGCCACAATCGGCTCTTCCGGTTTCCCAATACACACGTATCTCCCGCCAAGTATGACTGGGTAGATGGGATCATCCATAACAGCCGCTTTGATCACACCTCTGACGAAATCAGAGTGGATCTCCACCAATGCGATGGGAAGCGCTGTAGGTGCATCACTCTTACGAACTCCACAAAGTTGGACGGTCTCTCCTGTCTCTTGACCGGGTTTGACCAGGTTTCTGGCAACAATGCAATCATAAGAAAGCCCCGTGTCAAATAAGCAAGAAGTTTGAGAACCGTTCAAAGTAACCGTACCTCGCGTTGAGGGTCTATCCCCAACAGGTTGGGAATCACTGTCAATAATTCCACCTTGCGAGACTGTTAATAAGCATCCGATGCGTTTCGGCTCGGTGTGCTCGGTCTGATCATATGTCCCGTGCTCAGGGGTTCTCCCTTTGCCACCTTGTCCTTTCTGGCTGCGCTGCCATGTAAGGCGGTCGGGTTGATCAGACTGTTTGGGGTGGTTGGGGTACTTGTTCTTGTAGAACTTGGATTTTTCAGGAGGGGGGTTTTGAGGTCCAGTTTCTCTGTGGTTATTTTGGTTAGAAGCCTGAGAAGATTGCTCTAGGTTATGTTTTCGAAAATGCTCCTCTGTCGGTTTCCGCTTTGTGGCCGGTAGTTCAGCCAGCGCATTGTGATAACGCTCAGACTTTTCCAAAATGTCTTCAAGTTTTTCTGCCCCCTGCTCAGCTAGAAATCTCCGGGTATCAGCAGACAAAGTGTTCTTTATTTGTTCTGTTAAACAAATTCCTCAAGACCTTCATAGGTAGAGGGGAGCTGCGAGAGCTCAAGGCACTTTGTCAAATATCCCTTTAGACGGGAAGAGAACTGCTGAAAAGATTCAGAATTCTTCTTTCTGCTGTTGCGAAACAGTTGCAAAAATTTGCGAGCGTTCATTTCAAAGCGCTCCAGTAACGCTTTCTTCAACACATCATAGTCGTCTTGTTGGCTACTTTCCAGCTTAGAATAAACATCATAAGCAGAACCTTTTAGGGCCTGGGAAAGTTTCATATTCCAACGCGACCTCTCTAACCCGTACAGAGTTGCAATTTTCTCAAATTTTTCTATCCATGTGTCAATCTTCTCATTTGGACAAGGAAAAGATTCTAGAGTGAAAGACATGGCGTTTAGTTGAAGAGATTGAGTGTTAGAAGGATCAGTTAAGGAGGAATGAGGAGAAGATTCTCCATTGCTGGAGGTAGAGGCAGCACCACGACTTTGGAGTTCTAGAGCTTTAAGAGCCAACTCGTGCTGTCTCTCTTTCTCTCTTTCCTCATGCTGTCTCTCCTTCTCTCTTTCCTCATGCTGTCTCTCCTTCTCTCGTTCGTTCGCCCCGCGAATTTCCATTTCTTCCTCAATCTTCTTCTGCTGTAATAGACGGTCTGCTTCTTCCTTCCTCCTAGCTTCTTCTTCTTTCCTCTCCGCATCATATCTCTCCAGTTCGTCCCTGACGAAAGCTTTTGCTTCCTCTCCGTCCAAACCTTCTTCTCTTGCCTCGTCCCTGAGAATCTGTCTCAGTTTTGCCCTCTCGGCCATATTTAGTCAGTGGCTGAGACGTAGACGAGAAAGAAAAAAAAAGGAAAAAGGATATACTGGTTCCTACCACTTACGAGAAAAAAATACCAAAAATCCGAAAGATGATATCCTTAACCCTGGGATACCTCCTCCAAAATAAAATCTAACTATCGCTGCTATTATCGGCAATAAAGCACCTAATGCAAAACACGACTACGCCAACTAAATGGTAGTTAAGATTAACCCCTGAAAAATAAGTAGCTACAGTGGAAAAGCAAATAATTATTGCAAAAATTTCGGAGAAAAAAAAATCACCTTAAATTTTAATCCACTATCAAGTTTACCCCTGAAGGCAGTTAGGGTGAGGGAGGCAATTAATCTGGACAAATAGTCCGAAACTCACTCCTTAACTTAGTTCAAACACCTTCCTGCTTCAGAACCCTTGTGAATGTTATACACTCACAAAACTTTACCAGCGTTTAGTATTACAAAATCATTAATTAACATGTATTCCGACAAAATCAACCTGTAACTCAAATGTATATTATTCAAATGCTGTGGAAAAAAACTTATCAGTTTGTGTGGTCAGCACGCCCGTAAACAGATCGTTAATCTAGGGGATAAATTATTTAAAGATATAACAACTCACAAGACATCAACTCTTACTCTATTACAGAATAAAGAATCTTAAGTTCAAAAACCCGATAGACGAGTCCACATTTGTCGTACTCGTCTTCCTATTCTAAGTTCAAAAATCCGTCGGGCGAGACCCCATTTGTCGTATCGCCTTAGGATTTTGGGTTCAATTCCCGGTAACGAGCAACCATTTGTCGTAGATTTTTTAGATAGGAGAATTAAGACTTGGGTTGGTCCCTTCTGAATAGCTTAGAATGAGTGATAGATACAGTGAGAGCTGGTGAAAAGCAATAGAATTTCCACACGTGAGATGATAGAATGTGATATAGAGGCTGTCTCTGAGAATCGAGATAATCTTCTCTCTCTCACCTATCTTCTACGACCGCTTTTAAAGTGTCAGACAGGCTAAACCACAGATACATATTACATAAATCTCTATCTACTCACGGACACGCACATACACGTGACGACAGTTAAACACACAGACGTGGGAATCTATAACAATGAATATATATATTTGGTTGAACGAGCTGACCAACGCACTGATTAGTTCAAGAGAGATTTTTATTATTATCATCTAAAAAAAATCTTCTCACAACACCAAAGAAATACATCAAGGAAAAACATATACAAATAGTCATAAAATTCAAGAAAACGTTACAAGGATGATAGCCCGTTAGGATCTTACTCTAGGTTTAGCCCACAGCCCCGTTAAGAGAACAGATGATGGCCCAAAGAGTTATAGATACATAGGGTTGAGTCTAAGAGGTTTCTTTCTTTCTCGTAAATGTATGAACAGAGTTGGATAATCTGACTTAGCCTAAGAAAAAGAAACTCTAGCCTTTTGTAACAAATTCTGCAGATAAAAA
Source organism: Oreohelix idahoensis (assembly GCA_024509875.1). Taxonomy (NCBI): domain Eukaryota; kingdom Metazoa; phylum Mollusca; class Gastropoda; order Stylommatophora; family Oreohelicidae; genus Oreohelix; species Oreohelix idahoensis. Next base: position 370,977 of record JAMPIV010018993.1, read on the forward strand.
AAAAAGTTAAGACAGCAAATGGGTGACAATAATACACCGGTAAAATAACACTCAGACCTGTGTACTCTCATTCATTCAGCCATGGCCTTGCTCTCACATATATACTCACAACTTTGCTCGCTGCCTCTGGGAACATAATAATTCTAGGACCTTCACACAGACCCGAAAATACAGTCATCGACCAAGAAAACCCCAGTTCCAACAAGACGTACTGAATTTCTCTGTCTCAGGGAACGATTCCTTGGTGTTCTTATTTTTTCGGATGTCTGTTAAGTCACATAAAATTTGTCCGGGCACGAAAGTTAGCAGAGCACAATGTCATTAGCTTTGGTTTCTAGAATTTAAGGAATGTCAGATCGGTGTCTACTTTCAGGAAGGTACTATATTTGGTCACCACAATACTAGTCAAAAACTCTGTCGGAATGTTAATGTTATTCTTGTAACTATTCTCGCCGCCAGGCAGCATGTACATTTAAATTTGTGGAGCAATATGAACTGGTTCAAAAGTCCAATATATATTTCTAGTCTTTAGAAACCGTTAGTGGGAGTCGTATTACTGTCTCTCTCTGATGGCATATGCACTGTCAGACCAGTGTTACTTGAAAATAAAACCCACGTGGTTAAAGATAGGAAATGTCTATGCTTCTCACAAATATGTCTCTCATGCTACTAAACGCCGGCCAGTTGGGATCACCCCAATAATCACTGAATGAAGAAAAACAACATATAATATAATATACAGAATATGTACTCGTTATAACTTTACATTTTAAACGGCAAGCCTACAACTTGACTTATTATTTAAAACTTCCCGTAAAGTAAGTTATATAAAATCAATCATCAGGAACTAGGAATATCGCGTATTCCGTCAATATTCACTGATGTCGCATCTAGCATTTATAAGTTAGTTTAAAAAAATATGCTCGACTGAGTAGTTAGCAGTAAAATAAATTCATTATAGTTACATGTTTGTTAAGCTAGAAATATAATTCATTCTGCTTTCCACTGTATGCGACACTAGAAAATATTACAGACTTTATAAATTTTGCACTCTGCGCAAAATCTAGTAAAATGAAATCGGCGATTTAACACTTTATCACTTCACAAAATACTAGGGATCTGTTATATATAATATTTTACCTTAAACACAGAAGTACTAAGAACTTAAACCACTTCGAGCAAACTAAAGGCCATCTCTATTAACAGAGATTATTTAGAAATCGAACCAAGGCTTGTTCTAGTCTAACTGCGAATTACTGAGTGCCTGAAATCAGGTTTCAAACTCGGGTTAATATTTTAAACCAGACAAAGGATGAACTATTATTTCGTAGAACGAAATGCTCTCCCCTTTCCGGCTTTAACGATACGTTTAACACCTAACATGTCGTAACTGCCACCAACTGACCAAGATGTACGCGTGTCAGTTGCAAATCTCAGACAACCGTCTGAAACTGCGACTATAAGGTGTAAATATTCGCTCCTACTTAAGCGTTCGGCCGATGCAACTCGTTGTTGACCGGTGAAAATGCAGACGGATGTCGGCTCTCTCCTAGCATTCTCACGCGTTTACGTCGAGAATCTAACTCAGGAGTGTCGTGTCATCTGAAGGTGTAGACCAGGGGTCGGCAAACTACGGCACGCGTGCCAAGCGTGGCACGTGGAACGATTTTCAATGGCACGCTGAGTGAATTAAAATACTGTACAGTAGATGATCTCATTTTAAAAAAAAATTGAATTTTTAATTAAATAGAAGCATATAATTCTTTTAAAGCTTTTACCTGTTTTTACAACTCTTCAAAACGAAAGTTTTTAGACATCGGAGGTAAGAATGTGCGATCTGATGCAAACTAAAGGCCCGATCATACTATACTGCACGTAAGTCTTCGTTTTTACGGACCGTTTCCGAGAACAAACATTCTTCAACGAATTTCAAGGGGAGTGGTTATACTTTGTGGCGCCCGCTAGTCTGGCGTCTACCTGCTACCGTAGTTTGCAGGATGAGTTTCTTGAAAAGAATCCCAAGCGAATTTTGACGGAAAGCGGAGACGTAATATCATAATTATGCAATAGTGTCTGGCTAGCGCCTAGACGAGCGTATTTATTTCGTTTTCGCTCGCAGTTTTTGACTCCCAGTGTGAGTTTGGAGCAAACAATGACTGACCTCGACGAAGTTATATTTCCGTCCTATCCTTCCCCTCTCTCCCGACCACCACCACCTCTACAGTTCTCTCGGCTGTCGCATACTCATGCCCGTACAGTCCGTTGACCGCAGCACAAAAGTTGGTGCTGTTATTAAATAATACGGTGCCGTTAAAATGACTCAAAAAAAGACAAAAACTTGATATACGCTCGTTTCAAGACTTTTGGACAAACGAATATGGATTCATACAACAAAAGGATCGTGCTGTTTGTGCTTTATGTTATGAAAGTGTCGTATGCCGTACGTCAAGTGTACAAAGACACTATCAACCCAAACATCAGTCCATGTTTAAAAACTCTGAGGAGAAAAGTGAAGCCATAAAAATGTCTGTTTCTGGCTACAAAAAACAAAGTATTTTTAGTCAAGTAATTGGAACCAAAAATAAAGCTACCGAATGTAGTTACAAAATTGCACAATGTGTGGCTTCGAAGGGCAAACATTTCACAGATGGAAAATACATCAAGGAACCTTTTTTGAGCAGTGCTGAAATTTAGTTTAGTGATTTACCAATGAAAGAAACAATACTGTCTCGGATTCGAGAAATACCGGGTTCTGCGAGATCAATCGAGAGGCGCATAACTGATATGGCTGAAAATGTAACGGTAAAACAAACAACCTGGTTACAACAAGCTGTTGTATTTAGTGTCGCTCTTGGCGAAAGTGTCGATGTGAATGACGTGGCGCGCCTAGATATAGTTGCGCGATATTGTGACAACGACCGTATTTATGAAGAACTGTGCTGCTTGATACCTTTTGATGGTACAGCCAAGGGAGAGGACATTATAACTGCATTTGTAAGTTACTGTATTTCGAAAATCAGAACATTAACATGAATACAATATTCTGTGTTACTACTGATGCCGCCCCTGCATTTGTCAGATAGAACAAAGGATTTGTTAAACTTCTTGAGGATCGTATTCGACGTCAAGTATTGAGCTTCCATTGCATTATACACCAGGAGAGTTTGTGTGCGAAGATTTCGTCACTATCCTTGAACACTGTAATGGAAACTGTTGTCAAGATAGTTAACTTCATAGTTTCTCGCTCTTCATTGACCCACAGGCAATTCAAGTCTCTTCTACAAGAAATGGAGAGCGCATATGCGGACCTCCCGCTGTACAGCAATGTTCGTTGGCTTAGTCGAGGTAATGTTTTGAACAGATTTGTATCATGTCTAGAAGCAATCAAGGTGTTTCTTGATGAAAAAGAACATTTCCCGGATGTTTCTGGCTGATGTTTCTGGTTGACATAACTACAAATCTGAATAAATTAAACTTTCGTTTACAAGGGCAGGGTCAAACAGTACTTGATCTTTTTGAGCACTGGAAAGGATTTGCGTCAAAATTAGACATATTTTGCAGAGATATTATCACTAACACATACAAGTACTTTCCAAACGTAAAGGTTCATTAAAATCGATTTACTGTCAACAGAGATGAGCTTCAGAAGTACGTTGAAGCGCTCAAAGGAGAGTTTGCTAAACGAGGTCAAGACTTCAAAATTCACGGGCCCATGTTTTCTTACCTCATCAAGCCCGACTTAATTGATCATACTAACATCCCATTTGACCTATCTCTTTTCGAGTGGATGGATGTTGACAATTTTGAAATGAAACACATCGAATTCAAGGCATCAGAGTTATGGACGATAAAATTTGTAGAATTGCAAAAAAACTCTTGAAGGAAGCTGCTTGGAAAAGTCAGCTGCCATCCTCAACTGCTGGACATCCCTGCCTGAAGCGTTCACCTGTTTGAAGAAAGTTGCATTTGCTCTACTTTCGGTTTTTGGGTCAACTTATACATGTGAACAAATTTTCTCACACATGAAAGCTGTTTTAAGTCCACAGAGAAGTCGCCTAACACCTGTGCATTCAGAAGCCTGTGTGAAGCTGAAATTGACAAAATACACACCTGATATTGAACAATTAACAGGGGAGAAGCAAGGACACGGGTCCTATTAATTGATTAATGACTCAGATCAATAATAATCAATGATTACTCATATTAAAATTTAAATAATGTGTTTTATGTTTGGTTTATTTAAATGTTTTGTTCTTCAAACTATTGGACTTTCTGTCTTAACAAAATATACATATGGCAATTTTATTATAAAATTTCAAACTAATGTGTTCAGAACTTAAATTTTGCAAAACATAGTATTTGTATTGATATTTGTTCCTATTTATATTAAAATATTGAATAATCTACAAAGAATAAAATAGTTTTTTAATGTATCGGAAACATGTTAATACAAGATCATTTTTAAATTGTTTCAATAATTGTTGTATATAAAAATATGGTGCACTTAGGTTGGCACGCTGAGTGACTTTGACACATTACTTCGGCACGACACTACTAAAAGTTTGCCGACCCCTGGTGTAGACCCAAGTCGGCTCGATGTCTGAGATGGACTGCAACTAAATCGCACTTCACGTCTGACTGACATCTATGTAATAAAATTACGTATCCCAGTATGAGAAAAAACACAAGGTAAAGTTTGAGAATACTGAAGAAAATATTTTTCGCAAACGAGTGATGCGAAAAAATACAGGAAAAAAACAAGTAAGGAAAGATAATAAAATAAAGGATGCGGGTGAGAGAATAGGAAGAAGATGTAGGCAATTTAATGATATAAAGCCCTACGTGACAGTCATCAAAATGGATCTGGGGAGCGTCTGCTTCATGCGATAGTTATTTCAGACTAAAGTTAGTGTCACTTGACTCACGAGGTAAGAATTAGGCTTAAACGAGCACACAATGTCAGAACACGAGGTTTCTCTTAATTAGGAAGATGACCGGTGGACAACTTCTCTCAACAAATAATCTTGGTTCACCACACCCTTTTAAAATGCAATGTCGGTAAGCTTTAATCATTTAAAAATAATAATTATTATAATATATATAACTCAACACACAGAACTACAGATAATCGCACACTTTAGAATTATACGCAGATATATTTATTTGAAGTCTAGAGTTCGGTAAATTTCCGAACAAACTAGGGCTTCGCTATACAGCTTATTCTATTCACGAACAACCTGTCTACTGCGAATTTTGAGGACTGAATGAAAATAAAGTTTAACATTCTGGTTATATCTATTACCAGACAAAGGGGTCCCAACTTTATTTCGCCAAACGAAATAATCTCCCCTTTCCGTCTAAAAACACCTTACATCAACTAGAAGACTACCATGAACTGACACTCGTGCGTTTTCACACCTCACGCTGACCAGGCCAACAGTGAGTGCCTTGTCAGCTGAGATTTCCAGACAAATGTCTCAAACTGCGCCGAGGAGATGTCGGCTATCGCGCCTCACCTAAGCGCTCAGCCGATGCAACTCGTTGTGGCAGGTGAAAATGCAGACAAATTTGTCGCCTATAGGTCTGGCGAAAGCGAATATTCACAGTGTATTTCGTCTGGTGCAGGGAATGCTGTAGACATATGTCTGCTCCTATGTCTGGCCAGACGAATATATTCACAGTTTCGTCCACTGACACCTAATGCAATAGAATGCATTTTAACGCTCTCTCTCTCTGACACGTTATGTCATAAATGCGTTTACCAGTATGAGAAAGAAAACGGTAAAGTTGAGAATGGGGAAGAAAATATTTTTCGCAAACGAATGGATGCGAAAAATATAGGAAAAAGGTAAAGAGTGATAATAAAATAGAGGATACGGGTGAAAGAAAAAGAAGAGGATATAGGCAATTTATGATCAATAAACTCTCTGTGACAACAAGTTTAGCTTTAAAAAAGTTCATATGTCACTGGAGTAATCGAACTGGGTCGGCAAGGCTCTATATATATTCTATTGCTGCGTAATGGCTGCTTAAATGCTGCATAATTGCTGGGATGCGAGGTTCGAAAGATCACTCTGGATACAAATAGAAAAAACATGAAATGCAATGAAATCATATTAAAATCTAACGCGCGATACATTTACAGTTAGACTATGTTCTGCGCTCGCGTCCTTAAATAATAAATCAAGAAAAAAACTCTCCGTGAGGTTAATAATTTTAAAAGCACATTTATATATACAGAACTAAACTGTATTAAAGTCACAATTCCCTTAACAGTTGCAAAATTAATTTACGCGGCTATTGTATTAGGGAATTAACCTATAGATGTAACATTTAGTTTGCACTGGAACTTTGAAAATGGGTTCATTTAATAAGTTTAAATTTACACCACAATCCAGTGAAATAAAAAATGAAATAACTAGACCACTGATCACTCGAAGCTAAAGTATAAATTACCGTCTGCACAGAAAAGAATTCACTCCAATAGCCAACAATTTAGATGAAATGTAGCAGGAATTTAACTATATGCTAGTGAATCTTAGAATGCTGTCAGAACGAATGATAAAGTTGCCCTTTTCAGATTCTGTATATATCTGACGGGAATGTAAGTTAAATGGGTCGTGTGAGAATTTCGCGCCTCTTCAGATCCCAGGGAAAGTCGAAGTTATTTAGCCGCCATGCTAACCGCGATGGCCCGACTGACTTCCGATCTTCGCTCGTCTCAGGCTGCTCGCGTGAAGATGTGAAATTTCTGCGAGACTAGCCTCGTTCGTGGTGAGTTTCCTGATTCCTCAGATCGTATCCGCTGCGCTGAGCGCTCCGTCTCTCCCGTTCCATAGTCTTTCGAGCAAGCCTGCCGGTTGCCACAGAGGTGCGAAGTCTGCAAGAAGCTTTCTTCTGACCGCTCGTGTCCATCTTGCGAACGGTTCAGTGTTCGCACGGAGATGCTAAATTTCTGCTTCTCTGTTCTGGGGATCGTCTTTGACTGCTTTGATCATAGCCGCTACTCTTCGTTGATGAAAAGTTACAACAATACTGATGTTCAGGGGTTCTAATGTTATGAAAAGCTAAAGTCCATTTAATCATCCATCAAATCAGGGAAAATTCACTTATCCAACTATACGTACGTCACAACAGGTTTGAATGTACCTAAAGAGAGATGGAGTATTCTCATAGTTGATTTTTTGACTGGGGACTCACTCCAATGTTTCATGAATCTGGATGAGAAAAGCAGAAACGATTTTGATGTCGTAAAAGAAACATTTCTTAGAGGTTTCCAGTTAACTGAATCTGGATTTCGTGATCGTGCCCATACGGCTAAGCCAAGTAAGGATGCTGACTTTGGAGAATTTATTGCATCTATTAAGCATTTCTTTAGCAGGTGGATTGATTTATCTGGCATTAAAACAACTTATGATGGTTTAATGGATCTCATGTTGCGAGATAAGGTTCTATCTTCGTGTAGTCATGAAATGGAGTCATTTTTACAGGAAAGACACCCAGACTCCATTGAGGAATATGAAAAATTAGGTAGACAATTTATAACGGCACATCCAAACGAAGATGTCCACAGATCTTCTCCTCGAGATCCTATGCCTGCGTGCGCGGCTCACCGCGATCATAGATCTTATGATCACCGACCTCGATCGAAGAGCGTTGACGGACGTTATCGTCCCGATTTTCGTCAATCATGTAGAGGGTCTTACAACTTCCCTCGTCATCGCTCGCCTTCAAATTTTTACCGTTGAGGTTATCGAGGTTACTCACCTCATGATTGTGGGTATCACAAAGGCAGAGATCGTGATGATTATCACAGAGATTATCACAGAGACTACAATGAACAAAGATCATCATATAGTAAGGACTCCAAGAATGATGATTCTACAGATTTTTATTATGATAAGAAGAAATCGTTCAATAAAAAGTCAAGTCATTTCAGATCTCCTTCGAGAAATAAAGGTAAACATAGACACGCTAATGCCTGTAGGGACAATAAAAATGATGATAAAGATGGAATTAATCACGCCAATGCATGTGCTGTCAAAGATGACATATGTTATGTTTGTCAGTCACAACATGTATCAGAGAGTCTTATGTGTGGCTTTGAGCCTTATGGTCGTATTTATAAAATGTGGCATTGCCACCAAAGTATAATAGTGCAGAACTAGGAAAATACATTACGTTAATGTAAAGCCTGTAAACTAAATGGATAATGTGTAAGGACCATTGAGTCCGAATATATATATATATATATATATATATATATATATATATATATATATATATATATATATATATATATATATATATATATATATATATATATATATATATATCTTTATCGGTAGTATAAACAGCAATCATTGTTGTTATTCACGTAAGCCGTAAAAATTTTATCCAAAGTGTTTCGAATGTGTGGCATGGCCACTTATCAAAGTGTATAACCGTCTGTGTTCGGGCTTTTAAGCCGATATAATAATATGTGGATAAAGACCAGAGAGTCGTTGTGTGGCCTTCAAGGCAAATGGCAGTGTTTCAAAATATGTGGCATGGCCACTTAGCCAAAGTGTTTTAAAGATGTGGTATAACCACTCAAATGTGATAGTGCATAACTAGAAAGTTATATTTAAAGCAGAAATAAAGAATGTATAAGGACACTTGATTCTTAAAATATAAGACGACAATATTAGCCGCAATAATTTATGATTAACGTAAGTCGTAAAATATGAAACGCATTTAGAATATGTAGGGCTGATTAAGCCTGGCTTTGAATGCCAAAGTAAATTAGTATATTAGGCAGTGTATCTAACAGAATTAGCAGAATGTTTAATTCTGTATAAATATAAGAATTATGCCAAATAGTTTTGGTGGAAATATAATCAAACGTTAATTATAACGATAATGTATCAGACATGCAATGTCTGTGGAAATATAGACTCTACGCTATAATGTATCCAGTGCTCTTGATGTGAACTATAGTAAGTATTGTCTGTGGTTCATGATGGAAGAATGAATCCTTATTAAATTATTATGTCGTCAAAAACTAGTCTTATTCAATAACGTATTCAAGGTTCCAGTTATGACTATTTTTATGAAGAATGACCATTGACCTCCAAATGAATACACACGCTGTCACACTGGTAATATGAAATAAAAGGATATAACACGGTCATTCAAATACTCGTATATATGAACTTTTATTGAAAGCAAGTTTAAAATGCAATTACTTGAAAGAAGTATCAAAAGAATCCAGGGTTGTAATCAATATCGATACCGGGTGGAACACAGAACAGACGATCAAATAATTGTACGAAACATAATACTAGACTAACCCATTTAAATCAGTGAAAAGCCCATAACAGGCAGTATTGTTGCTAAGGACGTCAAGAGTGTGCTGCAGGTGGCTTCACGGTGCAGGCAAACCAAATGACGTCACAGTAGGAGTTTAAAGATGGCCGCCCCACTAGTGACATGCACCAAAGAGGAGCAGCATTCTGTTATCCGTTTTTGGAGCAGCGAATGGGTGAAACCTATAGAAATTCATCGGCGAATGAAGGTCCAGTACGTTGATGCATGTCTGTCACTCAGATAGTGTACGAGTGGAGTAGGAAATTCCGAAACGGCGTGAGCTCTGTGACAGACTGTTCTCGACCGGGTCAGGCACACCGAGTAGTGACCCCAGAGTCAATTGCAGCAGTTGAACGCACCGTGATGGAAAATCGCCGAGGGTGAATAAAATAGCCGCACTTCTGGACATCAGTCAAGGTTCAGCACACCACATCATCCATGATGTGCTCCAATTCCACAAAATCTCTACAAGGTGGGTGCCACGGCAGCTTACTCCAGAATTGAAACAACGACGTGTTGACGCGTGTAAAGAACTTTTGCGGCGCTTTGAAGCAGAAGGTGATGGTATCCGAGCGAGAATTGTTACTGGAGATGAAACCTGGGTTCACTATCACCAGCCGGAACCCAAGAGAGGGATCCCGTTACACGCCCATTGAGGCATATTGGGAATATGGTGTTAGGCCCATATTTTCTTGACCATCGGCACACTAGGGGCGATGTGGTCAGCATCACGCCGACCGCCTTAACCTTCCCAGAGTTGCTCTGGTACCCAATTGGGGCTGGGTCAACCCAGGAGCCGTTTGCGGCCTAAGAAAATCCCACCTCATCTGGGGATCGAACCATAGACCACTGAGCTAGGAAGCCAGTGCACTAACCACTATGCTACCGCGGCTCCGATAAGAACCATAAGAGCTACCTTAAACTACACAGGAGTCTCTGTTATTGGTGTCAAAGACAGTGTTAATGATGAAAACTAATTGACTTTAGCATAGCCAAGAGACTACTGTGAAAACAGAACATTTGACGAACTTTACTTTAACTACTTGGAAGAACCAAGAAAGAACATTCTTAGTTAGTTACTTAGAATAAATTCACCATCATCAAAATTGTGTAATTTATTTCTTTATTGACTACCATCATCCAACATTCACAATTCAGCGCAACGAAAAGATAGATGTACATAATAAATTCAATAATTGTACTCACTTGACTTATTAATTTTTATTGAATTATTTGATTAATTATCACAAGTAGTTACATAGCAAAGTGGCATCATAGGGTCTGACTTTACTCTAAATACTTTCTGCAGCAGATACCTTCACAGCCGTGACTATCTTGTGATACCAGTGTTCATCTCCAACACTGGGATTTCACACATTATAGACAGAAGACTATTTCTGCTCTACTACTACACTACACACTATAAAAACCTTTCGCTACATCACCCAGTACCACGGCATAGACTGCTTGCTTCCTTTGCCATCCCTTTTACTTCGACACATACTATAGCTGATTGCTACTCCTACACATCAGTGCAGAAAGTCAGAGAGTAGTGGTTAGTCTGGGTACCACTGCGAAGTCGTCTCATTACATCTCTACTTTGCGAGGGTAGTGCGTATTTCCCGTGGGCATTCGTTTTCATTGCACAAGTCAACGTTAGTTTGATCAGCTGGAGTCTCTCAATAGCGAAGTGCCCTCGTAACGCCTCAACTGTTATTACAACCACACGCCTAGGGCACCAGTAATACACCAATAGGGCTGAGTGCTTTACACCGAGAGCCTTAATTTGCAGCAAAACCATTCGCTACAGTGACGGAATGTAATTTTCCCTTACGTTTGATGATTATTAAGGCGGAACTGTAGGATATTATTTTAGTAGTGTAATTGAGTATCGCTAGTGATTTCTACAGCCTGGGACTTATATCCCTCTGGAGTAATTTAACCAAACAGTAGCAGCCATCTTCGAACAAGAGGACTAGGTGCCGCCCCTGTTAATTCGATTTTTTTCCCCCCTTTTGTACACGTATGTGCAATTGGTGGTTTGGAATCGATACGATTCATCTTTGCTCTTTATTGTATTTTTGTGATATGAGATCACTAGCCCATCAAAGTTAGTGAGGTTAAGATTGTATTTCATGCGGATTTAATTTAAAAATATATTTATGTGTTCTAAGAGGTTGTCGTAAATGTTTAAAGATAGGTATAGGGATTTATTTGGTCCGATCTGAGCTGAAGTGCTGATGGTAAATAGGTGAGAATAAAGATGTAAGAAATAGATTTCCACGAGTAAATAGTTTAAGGGTAGAATCTGTCTCTGGATTGAGAAGATACTCTAATCCAGCCTATCTCTACGACTGTAATTTCTTATTAGACAATACTACTCTCCATACAGGTACTCTATACGTTTAACCACTTACACACTCATAATTATGCGACAAAACAGTACGCACAAACGTGGAAAGCTATGGACAAATAAGTAGGGGTCTGACCGACACACTAAGTTAGGTTTTTGTTAAGTTTATTATCACTTAAACTTCACAACATCAAACATATATATATATATATATATATATATATATATATATATATATATATATATATATATATATATATATATATATATATATATATATATATATATATATATATATATAATAGTGTTTACAGACACAGGAAAATAACCCAAATAATGCCCTCCCCCTTGTTGAGGAAAAGAAGGATCCCAAAGGGAGTTAATAACCCAACAGGTCAAAGATTAGCACTAGGGTATTGAATAGACAGTACAGAAAAGAACAAGTCCCACTACAATGCTATCCAGTTTAAAAAAAATATTACACAATAGTAAAAAAAAAAGAACAGAAGTTTGCAGGTACAATGTTTCCTGTAACAAATGAAAATATTTCACTCTTTCTCTGTTATATTTGGGCACTCATTCGCTCCTTACCTACTCTGGTGAAAAACATTGGTTTTGACAAATAATCCATGAATGTGCATATAAAATCTCGTAATTGGTGTCATCCGAATCGGGCCCCAGTTCCTCCGATATTAATTAAACTTTACACGGTGAACGCCTGATTGGTGATAGGTTTCTGGATACACAAGTTTGTCCACTAGGTTGGTTAATGCCGGAACTCTCTGAGATATGTCATTACCCGTAAACAGCAGGGAAACATATGATTGCAAAAAATAAACTGCTGTCAATTCTGATGGTGATGATACTCCTATCGGTTTGCTCTGGGTGAGTACCGATTATGAACAGCGTCTTATCCTGGGTAAAACTCCACATGGGTAAACGACTGTCAGAAGTCGGGAAAATTGTTATGTATATGGCCACAACGGGCTGATAAAATTGAATGAAAAAAGATATGGGTATTTGGTAAGCCCCTTAATCAATTACAGTTCAAAGAATGTTATTGTGTCGCCTGGTCATTCCTGTTCACACTGGTACGGGCGAACGCCAAGGGAAAAACGACACTTTTATTATTACTTCAGTAACTGAGGAACGACCACAAATAGGAAACCGCTAGCCGCTGGGTTTTGATCAAGCACAGAAAAGCCTAATAATCCCCATGAAGGCCATTAAGCACTATTTCACATAGGTTCTAGCGTACGCGTTAAGATTATCCAAAATTTCTTTAGAGGCTTGATAACTGACTTAAAGCGCAGGCAGTATATATACAAATTTTGTGTGATCTCTCTGAAAGATGGCAAAAGTCACACCTTGGACGTTTCAGGAGAAATCCGCGAGCTGGCTTAACGAGATAAAAGATTCTACGGTTCGCTCACTCGCTATGCCGAACGGCATCAGAGAACCGTCTCTTGCGAGCGAAGTGGCTTAGATTAATCAAGCCTCTAAAGAAATTTTGCATAATCTCTCTGAAAGATGGCAAAAGTCACACCTTTGACGTTTCAGTAGAAATCCGCGAGCTGGCTTAACGAGATAAAAGATTCTACGGTTCGCTCACTCGCTATGCCGAACGGCATCAGAGAACCGTCTCTAGCGAGCGAAGCGGCTTAGATTATCTCTCCTTTTTTAGATCAAATACTTAATTCCCCTGAAAATGTCGGACATCAAAGATGACCGGGAAATATTATAATCGCCCTTGAAGTTGCTACTTAGTCTGATCAGTTTCATCACGTGCTTTCTGTCACTTCCCGATGATTGACATGTCAGCTCGCGTGTGAACACTGTTAAACAGACCGGTTCGCCCACTGTTATCGGGCATGATGCGAATAATAGGTAAACAACTCGTTAACGCAAGAAAGACAGGAAAAATAGGCGTGGCTAAAATGTCAGTCCACAGACAGGGAATTGCGTGGGTTTTTGCGTAGCAAAACGTAACCACTAATGAGGAGCAAAGGTGGACGGATTTATGTAGTCTATTTACATATACACGTCACAGAGGTAAGAATTCACTTTTTCTAATTCTACCTGTCACTTAATGTTTACTTATGTTGTCGTTATTGTATTAGAATAATCCATTTAGCGGAGAGGACGGATGAGGTGCACGACATTCTAAACATTGTCTCTAGTGTGGCTGGAAGAAGACATTAGATACCTAGTTACACATCTCTTCTCTCTAGAAGTCATACCTCACTCCCTATTTTACAGTAGTGGCTCTATCCATATCTACTTTCACACAACTCATTCATACTCTGTCTAAACTCAGGCATAATCTACTCCCATACTCGTGACACTAACTAAAGGGTTTTGATTGAAAAGTGTTGCTTGATTTTTCTTGCTCCTTAGCTGGTTTGTTTCTGCGTGTTGCAGATGAGGATGAAGAGACATGGGTGTGCAGAGACGCGAATGTGTTTAGGCTCATATGTAGTTGTACAAACACCCAGTCACACTCGTACTACAGTCAATGATGGTTGGAACTACTTGTGATGGTTCATACATTTATTGACAGGACTAACATGTAGAATCACAGGAACAGTCAATGTAAACAAGTTCATGTACATCATGTCAATGGAAATCGCTTGGTATATATCAGTCATTCTGGCTGGTGAACATTCATACATGGATGCATGTCAATAGTGTTATGTTCTTTTCATGTACTGTTCATAATGCCGCTTTTGGTATCTCTGACTGAACGCGTCAGATACCTTAATAACTCCGTCATACAAAAGACGAGCCCTTCACTCAAGTAATCCTATTACTAGGGCCGTCGTACACCTTGGCATAACACGCCAATCATGTCGGTACATGCCGTAGAATAGTTGCCATTACACAGACCTGACGATGATGTCAGCTGTGCATTCTTCATTAAGCAGGTTGCATGAATCATGCTTTAATGTTTGTCTAGATATACCGCCAACCTGCAGTTTCCACCATATATAACTTTATCACTGGACTTCTGATTATATAAGACAAAAAGTCTTGAATAGCTACCTTGAGCGCAAATATAAGTTCTGCTTTACAGGAAACGTGAACTGTTCTCACAGCTAGGTAAGCCTTTACCAAATTCTGTCACCGAATACATAATAATGGCAAAGTCGGTGTTACCTTAAAACGAATCCTCAGAACACAATAATAACACTGTCGTCCTTCCTGACGCACAGAAAATCACTGGGAGGAAAACTGCCAACGCAGTCACTTCGAAGATTTTCCTTCCCCAGAGTACAATGGACATACATCGTCCCACAGAAGCCAGATAGCAACTCAACAAGACGGAAGTCTAGTTTCGCGCTCTCCACTGCGCATCGCATATAGCCCAGAACTGTATTACCTTTGACCCAAAAGGTCAAACACAATGAATGAACAAACAAGGGAGATAACCCCTAATCAACCTGACACAGCAAAGTCAAGATATAGTTACTAAACTTTGACCAGGGTGAAAAACCTACAACCCATAGATCGATGTTTGAAACTCCATCAAAAATGACCGCAACATATTACTGCACCGCCCCTTTAAAAAAAAATGACACTTTAAAAAAAAATATATATATCCATGAGCAAGATAGCACAAGCATCAATTATGTGCTCATGAAAGAATGAACCTAATATCAGGTACAATAGACGCATAAATAAAGCGGCTGGAGAGAGTAAAATCATCCCCCATCATAAGAGAAAATATTTCCTCTAAGCAAAACAAACTCAGGAGGTACCATTAAAGAAACCTAAGTTGCTGGCAATACCAATCATAGACATCAAAAATTGTCAAATACTATCATTACAACAATATACAAATATGATGAACTACAATACTATACCATCAGCATATCTAATGGGTATATATCATGGATGGACATAATCAAATTCATTAAAGTCATTATACATCATCCAACTAGTGACACAATTGTGTTAATATATATTTTAATATTAAGAACAGACATAAGTCTGGAAGTGTATCAGGAGATCTAGGACATAAGATTTAAATGGAATCATGTGGGCATCTAGACAATACGTCTGCCATCACATTATCCGAACCACGGATAGCTCGCACCGTAAAATAGAAAGGTTGAAGAGCAAAAGCATAACGAGTAGATCTCGAGCTCTTCAAATCCTTACTTTGCATAGCTGTAAGAGCTTTTTGGTCGGTTTCCATAATGAAATGCGCGCCCAGAAGGAATCTTTGTAGCTTAAGAATGGACCAAACCATGGCCAACAATTCACGGTCTAAAACCGAGTAATTCCTCTCTGCCGCATTCAGCTTCCGAGAAATATACATTACAGGATGCAGAGTTCCTGAATACTCCTGCATTAGTGCCGCTCCAATCCCAGTGGAAGAGGCATCACTACGAAGGACAAAAGTCTTATCAATCGTTGGAAGTCTTAAGATAGGATGAGATGAGAATAAATTCTTAACCTGATCCAATGACGATTGACATTCTTGGGACCAACGCACCATATTAGGAGAACCTTTTTTCAACAACGTTGAAAGTGGTGCCATAATGGAGGATAGATTATCAATGAATCTTCCATAGAATTGTATTAATCCCAAGAGACTACTTACTTGCTTTTTTGTCTTCGGAACCGAGATATTTAATATCTTCGAAATGTTTTGGTCCTCTGTCTTCAACAGACCATGACCAACCCGATGACCAAGGAAAGAGATTTCACTAAACCCAACAAAGGCTTTAGAGGGTTTTGCTGTTAACTTATGCTCGCGTAGAGTAGATAGTAACTCGTTTAAACCCGAATAGTGTTCTTCCCAAGTATCACTGAACAGACAGATGTCGTCCAATTAGGCGATGACATCTGTACGATACGATAGAATTCGTCGCATCATGCGCACGAAAGTTGCTGGGGCGCTCATAAGCCAGAAAGGCATAACATTCCATTGAAACAAACCCCTAGCTGTTGAAAAAGCAGTGAGAGGTTTGGCGTGTTCCGTCAACGGGACTTGCCAATAACCTTTCGACAAGACTAGTTTAGTAAAGAATTTAGCTTTAGAGAGTCTAATAAGTAGATCATCTAATAAAGGCATAGGTTCAGCATCGAACTTCGTAACTTGATTTAATTTGCGATAATCAACGCAAAGGCGTATGTTATTGTCTTTCTTTCGAACAATAACCATCGAATAGAATAAGCTGAAGTGGATGGTTCAATTATTTTCAATTGAATCATTTCATCCAATTCTTTCTCGACTTGTGCTTGAAAATAAATAGGTATTGGGTATGGTCTTACTCTGATCGGATTACGATCAGTAAGTATGATGTCATGTTCTATGACATCTGTGTGTCCAGGAATGTCGGTAAGGACATCCTGATATGATTGTAGCGTAGAGGATACTTGACGTTGCTCCTCAAAAGACTAGTTCCAAGAGACGGTAACGTTTTTCCATGATTCCGTAGAATTAAGTGGAACAACGGGAAGAGGTAAGTTAACGTCAGAAAAAGTAGTTTCCTCATCCTGTATAACAGACAGAGATGAGATATGACCATGTTGGACTCGAGAATCGTCCGTCGCCTGGAAAATAGGCTGTAAATAGTCTGGTCGTTCAATAAATTCAGTAAGCATATTTATATGGAAGGTTTTATGCCTTCCATCCACATCGACAATATAGTCGACATCCGAAATTTTAGAGACTATAGTGTATGGACCTTTCCAAGAAATGAGAAGTCTGTTTTCCCTCGTGGGAAGTAACACAAACGCTTTGTCTCCAGGACAAAGTTGACGTAGGCGTCTTTTCTTATTAGCGAATCGCCTAGCCTTTTCTTTAGCGAATTCTGATGATGAAGTAGCTAACCTGCATGATTCGATAATTTTCTCCCTAAGAGCAATAACATACTCATATGACGATTGTGTATCATCGTCAATATTATCGGCAGTGATCAGATCGTGTAGCAAGGACATAGGACCGCGCGGTTGCGCGCCAAAGACAAGTTCAAAAGGAGAAAATCCTGTATGCTCGTTGGGAACCTCTCTGTAAGCAAAGAGAGCTGCATGTAGGACCCTGTCCCAATCATCAGGATGATCCCCTGTTATCTTGCCTAGTAAGTTCTTTAGTGTCCTATTAAGACGTTCAACCAATCCATTGGACATTGGATGATAAATACTACTGAGAGTCCTTTTAATGTCCAGAGTAGCCATCACCTGAGACATAGTGTCCGATATCAATTGAGTGCCGTGGTCTGATAGTATTTCTCCGGGAAATCCCAGCCGAGAAAATATGAGCCAAAGAGCATCTGCGATATCGACAGTTGATATGCTTTTAAGAGGAATAGCCTCTGGCCAACGAGTGCACATGTCAACGCAAGTAAGGATAAATTGATGTCCTCTGGCTGACTTAATCTTAAACGGGCCAATAATGTCTATTGCCATTTTCTGAAACGGCCGAATAGGAATATCTGCGGCCTGAATAGGTGCAGCATGTCTTGGACCTCTAGACTTGACCTCTTGGCAAATTTTGCAAGACCGGCAATAAATTCGTATGTCTTTGTTCACGAATGGCCAAAAGAAAGACGCAAGGACTCTAGTCTTAGTTCTGGAAAAACCCATATGTCCTGAACACTGAGAATCGTGTGCATGTTGAAGAATTAAGGCTCTCAAACACTTAGGCACAAGAATTTGCGAATCCATAGACTTGTCCGAGTGTTGTACCATTCGTACCAATATACCATTCTTCATAGTGATATACGATCTGTGATTTGTATTCTGATTAGGATCACCTTTCTTTGCGAGAAGAATTTCTTTCAAGAAGGATCCTCTTCTTGTCGTTTAACAAACGTGTCATGCGAAATTACCAAGTGATCATCTTGGCTATCAACTCCATTACTATCATCAGATGAAGTTGGAGGGATAAGAGCTTGGGCTCTTGGTACCACTGCATTGACCGCTTGGATATTTTGTTCCTCCCACATAGAAATTTGTTGCGGGATGCATTCCTTAACCCCATGAATACGACCGATTATAAGATCCGAAATAGGATTAGGAAGAAGATACGCGTGGACATCTCCTGTAAAGAAAGGAGTGTCAATGTTAATGATAGCAGTAGGATATTTTTCCATGGTACCACCAAATGTAACACATTTGACCACCTTTCCCGTATAACAGCGAGGATCTATCAGAGACTGCCTAACCTCGACAGTAGTGCAACCAGAATAAAAAAGCACTGAGACTAGCCTATCATTCACTAGACCTTCATGCAAGATGAGAGATCCTCTCCCATCATGCGTAACTGTAACAGGAAGAGCGGGAAGAGGGTGACCACAAATTAAGGTAGATACAGACGATGGCTCGAACAATGTTGAGCATTGGGGGCATTCAGTTGCTCTCCCAAAATCGAAAGCACAACCAGTGATAGCATTAGAGTTCCCACTATCATTTACTTGATTACAGGCTCCATTAAACTCTTGTTGTGCAGAGTTTGCCTGTTGGAAAGCTTTTCTTTTGTTATATCTAGGTCTACCGCGATTATCATTTCCCCTGTAATTGTTATCATATTGTCTATTGTAATTATCATTCCGGTTTGAATCCCGGTTTGTATATTCACCATCGTCATATTCATGACGTCGAGAATGGTTATCCCGAGCAGAAAAGCTTGGGTAGTTTTTATTGTGATAACCTTTGCGAAAGTGTCTAAAATTATTACCACCAAAATTACGAGAACTCCCATCTCGTCTCCAGTTCTTAGAAGAAGAACCATCATATGTTGGATTACTCTGCTTATGAGTGTAATTCTGATTACTTTTCCTATTCCAGTTTTGTTGAGCACCCTGAAATTTCTTATTGAAATTATGGCCATATGGTGCTGCCGAAGCAACTGGCAACCCTTCTTTCACTTTAGAATTGCTAACTGTAGCATGGGGATGCGCGGTGGCATACTGACAACAGTATTCCTCCATGTCTTTTAAGTTTTTAGGCTTACGCTCATGAAGAAATGCAAGGAAAGAATCATTAACAGATGACAAAACTTTGTCTCTAAGTAATAAGTCCATTAGACCTTCATATGTTTTCTCAGTTTGAGACAACTCAGCCCATCGTGTAAATGTACGACGTATTTTTGTAATAAAATCAGAGAAATCTACTCCATTTTCTGGCAACATTGTCCTAAAACGAAGACGATAATCTTTTTCTTTTAGTTGATATTTTTTTTAATAATGCTGCTCTGACAACATCATAATTAGTTCTATTATGCTCTTCTATTGTCATAAGAGTAGTCACAGTTTCACCTGTAAAAAATTCCATCAGTTGTTCAACATAGTTTTCCTTTTTTATCTTTTGCGTACCACATAAAAATTCGAATCTATCAAGATAATCAGTTATATCGTCCTTTAAAGGATTGAAATGAGGCAATTTGATCTTACCAGACCTCTCCTTTGTTGTATCCGAAGTTACTTGATGAGCACCCATATTTGTTACTTTCAATTTCTCTAATTCCAAAGTTGCAAGTCTTTCCTCATGTTCCATTTTCTGTTTCTCGACTTCCCTATCCAATCTTCTATTTTCAGCCTCAGCCTGAAATTGAAGTTTTCTTTCCTCTGCAGCAGCTTGAAGTTTTCTTTCTTCTGCTTGAAGTTTTCTTTCCTCTGCAGCATTTTTTTTTTTCCATTTCCATCTGGAATTTTCTTTCATCAGCTTGCATTTGCAACCTTAAATTCTCAGCATCTATCTTCTTTTGTTCAACTTCTGCTTTCAATTTATTTTCCTCTTTTTGTCTCTTTTCTTCTGACTTCAATGCTATGGCGTATTGAGCAGTTGCAAATTCTTCTAACTTGTCACCTGTCTTCCCAAGGACTTTCCCTTGTTCAATGAAGAAGTCTAGTGTAGACATTCTATCTGATGAGATCAGTAATCTGAAAAATTAATTAAATTATCTTATCCCACTTTAATGGGAGACAAGTCTTCAATGTTAGACTTGTATACTCAGTTCAGTTTATTTCACTCTCTTTGAGAGACAAGTCTTAATCAAAGACCTTGTATGGTTACCTTATTTCTTTATAATAATTTTCTATCAATACTCCCAATATGAATAGTGTATCATATTAATAACAACAATAATAATACATGACCAAGTATATGTATGTAGACTGTGTATGACAATAATAAATACAAAGACAAGGATACAGAACAACAGCCGAAAACGTTCGCAGAAGTCAAATAAACAATACAGCGAAACTAAGGAAAATGTTACAAAAATGTGTAAAGATGACTGCGAAAAGTAAACAAGACAAATGGAACACTGTTATAAACAAAAAGGTGTAAAGAAATAAACGGAAGGAAGGAGAGAAGAACAGATACAAAAAAAAAAAAAAATCGAAAATCAAAGAATGGAAAAATAACGAAAACAACACTAACTCATGTCGTCACAGCTAAACGTAAATAGCAACAATTGTCGCTAGCAAATCCCAATTAAGGAAATTTGCAGTCCCTACAGAAAACGCTCTCAATAGATAACCTCTATTACGTTGTATTTATCTAAAAGGGTCACCTTACCCAACCAGCCCGCTGAAAACAACAGAAAAAATACACCACAATATTACAAATAACATATAACATTGCATGTAATAGAATGTGTTGCAAACAAATTTTAGTTACAAATTACAATACAGTAACTCTCTTGTTCTTTGTCAACACTGTAGTATAATGTCAAGCGCGCAATGATTGTTCGATCCACAATAACATGTAGTGGTCTCCAGGAACATAATGTCACTATGACCTTCTCGATGAATAGTTGAGACTTGACCAAAAGTTCGTACACGGCACTGTTCACAAAAAATTTGACCTCGAACTATGTGACTTGAATGTACAGATGTTGAAAAGTCTGTTGCCTGAAACGGTAAACAACCAGCGGTACTGTTTACAAAAGGACTTGACTTGTGTGCAGCTGTAACGTGTAAACAACCAGCGGTACTGTTTACAAAACGAATCGACTTGTGTGCAGCAGTGGTCCACGTAGCAATATTGCCTAGATGCCAACACTGTTTATGTGGGTCAACAGTCAATGACCTAATTCTGCCGTCCTGTGTAGCCAAAACTTGGAAATGTATAGTACTACCGATGTGTGTTATTTATCGCTGTCAACCTTGATCGTTCCAATCTGTAGCATCAACCAAAACTGAAGCAGTAAAGCCCACGGACTTGGCCTACCAGAATCGTTGCTTGATTTTTCTTGCTCCTTAGCTGGTTTGTTTCTGCGTGTTGCAGATGAGGATAAAGAGACATGGGTGTGCAGAGACGCGAATGTGTTTAGGCTCATATGTAGTTGTACAAACACCCAGTCACACTCGTACTACAGTCAATGATGGTTGGAACTACTTGTGATGGTTCATACATTTATTGACAGGACTAACATGTAGAATCACACAGGAACAGTCAATGTAAACAAGTTCATGTACATCATGTCAATGGAAATCGCTTGGTATATATCAGTCATTCTGGCTGGTGAACATTCATATATGGATGCATGTCAATAGTGTTATGTTCTTTTCATGTACTGTTCATAATGCCGCTTTTGGTATCTCTGACTGAACGCGTCAGATACCTTAATAACTCCGTCATACAAAAGACGAGCCCTTCACTCAAGTAATCCTATTACTAGGGCCGTCGTACACCTTGGCATAACACGCCAATCATGTCGGTACATGCCGTAGAATAGTTGCCATTACACAGACCTGACGATGACGTCAGCTGTGCATTCTTCATTAAGCAGGTTGCATGAATCATGCTTTAATGTTTGTCTAGATATACCGCCAACCTGCAGTTTCCACCATATATAACTTCATCACTGGACTTCTGATCATATAAGACAAATAGTCATGAATAGCTACCTTGAGCGCAAATATAAGTTCTGCTTTACAGGAAACGTGAACTGTTCTCACAGCTAGGTAAGCCTTTACCAAATTCTGTCACCGAATACATAATAATGGCAAAGTCGGTGTTACCTTGAAACGAATCCTCAGAACACAATAATAACACTGTCGTCCGTCCTGACGCACAGAAAATCACTGGGAGGAAAACTGCCAACGCAGTCACTTCGAAAATTTTCCTTCCCCAGAGTACAATGGACATACATCGTCCCACAGAAGCCAGATAGCAACTCAACAAGACGGAAGTCTAATTTCGCGCTCTCCACTGCGCATCGCATATAGCCCAGAACTGTATTACCTTTGACCCAAAAGGTCAAACACAATGAATGAACAAACAAGGGAGATAACCCCTAATCAACCTGACACAGCAAAGTCAAGACATAGTTACTAAACTTTGACCAGGGTGAAAAACCTACAACCCATAGATCGATGTTTGAAACTCCATCAAAAATGACCGCAAGAAAAAGGGTATTAGGGCCCTAGGCAAGCGTAAACTTGTGAGAAGGCCCCTTTTAAATAAATTCTTGTTGTATCGAGAAGAATATATTGGTGCACGAGGCACCAAAACGCGCTAGACCTTAGGCAAAAGCCTAAGATGCCTAAGCTTAAAACTGCCACTAGTGCAGGCTTCCTGAAAGGCTATCAGCTACAATGGTGGCTCTATGCTCCATATGGAACAAAAAGGAAAATTGATGATGTATATATAAATATTGTCGTTCGTTCGTAAGTGAGCGCGTAGAACGAAAGATAACAGTCTGTATTACAGAGAATGGAAATGTCAATAGAAAAGACAGCACACTGAGAGACACAGTAACAGAGATAGTGAAATAACAATAATGGGATCAGGCAGACAAACAGATGCCTACCTACGAATAAAATAACAGACACTATAGAGAAGATCAGATGTCTTCCAACAGTAGACAAAAATGTCAGATCACAAACCTAACTGAATTTTGGTTTAATGTCTTACAATGGTCGACAACGATATGCCACAACATAACCACAAGGGGAATATGTCACAGAACGTCACAGGTTAATTCATTTATGATTATGTCTAAGTAATGGTAATAAACAGCGACAAGAAACGCAGACAGGAAGACAACAGGTGTAGCGATTTCAACCTGTGCGCCGCGGTGCCCTGGGGCGCCATGACTGACGGTCAGGGGCGACGTAGGTGGGCGTGGATTTTTTTTCGTATTTAGCTGTAAAGAAAGCACAGAGCTGTGGGAAATTTCATTTTTGTTTTTGTCAACCTGCGTGACCCCGGGGAACTTTCACATTTGATGTTAGCCACCTTTGAAGTCCCGCTCCCCCGACCCGCCTATCAACTTTCCGCGCATTCTCCTCGCGCGACCATAGTAGGTAACACGGGGATTTTCTGTTTTCAAACGTTTTTAATTGTGTTGTGAGTTTGATATAAACTATGGAAAGGTTTTTTAATTTGGCAAGTGTTCGTAAATTCATCAGATAGAACTTTCATCAGACTCTTCACTACCAGTGATGCCACAGCTGGGTATTTCTTACTAGATCTGGGTTTTTGGGCTTCCGTCTGGGTGTCTGGGTAATTTTTTTCAAAATCTGCATTAATCTGGGTATATTTGACAATTGGCATTTACAATGTATGTATATTCTGTGCACTGAGCATTATACATTATATGTATATTATAATTAAATGTAAAACATTATGTGCTATATATTTTTTATTCCACTTAAATTTAATTCTTGTTTTTAACCACATCAATGACGTTGTTTTTTGACTCGTTTACATCAGCTATCTATTTCCTGTTATTCTGTTAATGGCTGTCATCTGCAATACTCGGTCATTTTTGCGATGTGTTATAAAGTCTTCTTTTTACATTATTAGACTTAAGCAGATAAACAGCATATTGGTTTTTTTTTTTTTTTTGGGTTATTATAAGATTATAAAATGAGCGATGATGAAGGTACGCTTGGTAGTTGTAGCAGCATGACGACACACACGCCACCGCGTAAAAAAGTGAAGCCATGGTATCAGCAGGCTTTTTGTGCGGAATGGCTAACAGACAGCGAACTGAAGGACTGGATAAAGCCGGACTCTGGTAACCGCTATGCTGCGATTTGTACGGTCTGTTCTTGTACATTAACTAATGCCAACAAAACATCTTTATTGACACACAAAAGCACACAGAAGCACATGAAAAACTTCGAAGCCAAAAGCAAAACTCTGAACATTAACAAGTTATTCATCAAACCAAAAGAGCCCTGTCTCCAAGACAAAATTGCTAAAGCGAAGATAGTGTTGTCGGCTTTCATGGCAGAACATAATACTCCGTTTTCGCAAGCTGATCATTTGATTGAATGTTGCAAGCAGATATTTCCAGACAGCACAATTGCTCAAAATATGTCACTGAAGCGCATTTATAACATATAAGGAAGGGAAACCCGAGGCCTGTAAACAGTAAATTAATATGAAACAAATATAAAGGTATGTTATAAGGCACTCGTAGGAAATAAAGAAGTAGAACACTAGACAACAGAAAAACAACAGACATGAGTGGCTTACCCAGGATTTGAACCCTGGACCTTCCGTGCGACAACCCCGCCTAGCTATGCAAGCGAATCACACTGTCCTCCCTGCCATCTACGCATCCCCAAAAAAGGATGTTTCAATGACAGGTCATTAGTGCGAACCTCTATACATAACACCGGAAGTCCACCATGGGCAGTACGGCCTATTAATGACGCAATCACTTCTGTTGTTTCCCTATCAGACAGCATAGGCCAGTCCACACAAGACAAAGAGACCTTAATACTGTGTCTAGTATGATAGTAGACTTAGAACAGTAAGTACAGGATAGAGGGTAGGTTTTGGTATTGTATAAACATTTATAACATATAAGGAAGGGAAACCCGAGGCCTGTAAACAGTAAATTAATATGAAACAAATATAAAGGTATGTTATAAGGCACTCGTAGGAAATAAAGAAGTAGAACACTAGACAACAGAAAAACAACAGACATGAGTGGCTTACCCAGGATTTGAACCCTGGACCTTCCGTGCGACAACCCCGCCTAGCTATGCAAGCGAATCACACTGTCCTCCCTGCCATCTACGCATCCCCAAAAAAGGATGTTTCAATGACAGGTCATTAGTGCGAACCTCTATACATAACACCGGAAGTCCACCATGGGCAGTACGGCCTATTAATGACGCAATCACTTCTGTTGTTTCCCTATCAGACAGCATAGGCCAGTCCACACAAGACAAAGAGACCTTAATACTGTGTCTAGTATGATAGTAGACTTAGAACAGTAAGTAGACAGAGGGTAGGTTTTGGTACCCTCTGTCCTGTACTTACTGTTCTAAGTCTACTATCATACTAGACACAGTATTAAGGTCTCTTTGTCTTGTGTGGACTGGCCTATGCTGTCTGATAGGGAAACAACAGAAGTGATTGCGTCATTAATAGGCCGTACTGCCCATGGTGGACTTCCGGTGTTATGTATAGAGGTTCGCACTAATGACCTGTCATTGAAACATCCTTTTTTGGGGATGCGTAGATGGCAGGGAGGACAGTGTGATTCGCTTGCATAGCTAGGCGGGGTTGTCGCACGGAAGGTCCAGGGTTCAAATCCTGGGTAAGCCACTCATGTCTGTTGTTTTTCTGTTGTCTAGTGTTCTACTTCTTTATTTCCTACGAGTGCCTTATAACATACCTTTATATTTGTTTCATATTAATTTATTGTTTACAGGCCTCGGGTTTCCCTTCCTTATATGTTATAAATGTTTATACAATACCAAAACCTACCCTCTGTCCTGTACTTACTGTTCTAAGTCTACTATCATACTAGACACAGTATTAAGGTCTCTTTGTCTTGTGTGGACTGGCCTATGCTGTCTGATAGGGAAACAACAGAAGTGATTGCGTCATTAATAGGCCGTACTGCCCATGGTGGACTTCCGGTGTTATGTATAGAGGTTCGCACTAATGACCTGTCATTGAAACATCCTTTTTTGGGGATGCGTAGATGGCAGGGAGGACAGTGTGATTCGCTTGCATAGCTAGGCGGGGTTGTCGCACGGAAGGTCCAGGGTTCAAATCCTGGGTAAGCCACTCATGTCTGTTGTTTTTCTGTTGTCTAGTGTTCTACTTCTTTATTTCCTACGAGTGCCTTATAACATACCTTTATATTTGTTTCATATTAATTTACTGTTTACAGGCCTCGGGTTTCCCTTCCTTATATGTTATAAATGTTTATACAATACCAAAACCTACCCTCTGTCCTGTACTTACTGTTCTAAGTCTACTATCATACTAGACACAGTATTAAGGTCTCTTTGTCTTGTGTGGACTGGCCTATGCTGTCTGATAGGGAAACAACAGAAGTGATTGCGTCATTAATAGGCCGTACTGCCCATGGTGGACTTCCGGTGTTATGTATAGAGGTTCGCACTAATGACCTGTCATTGAAACATCCTTTTTTGGGGATGCGTAGATGGCAGGGAGGACAGTGTGATTCGCTTGCATAGCTAGGCGGGGTTGTCGCACGGAAGGTCCAGGGTTCAAATCCTGGGTAAGCCACTCATGTCTGTTGTTTTTCTGTTGTCTAGTGTTCTACTTCTTTATTTCCTACGAGTGCCTTATAACATACCTTTATATTTGTTTCATATTAATTTACTGTTTACAGGCCTCGGGTTTCCCTTCCTTATATGTTATAAATGTTTATACAATACCAAAACCTACCCTCTGTCCTGTACTTACTGTTCTAAGTCTACTATCATACTAGACACAGTATTAAGGTCTCTTTGTCTTGTGTGGACTGGCCTATGCTGTCTGATAGGGAAACAACAGAAGTGATTGCGTCATTAATAGGCCGTACTGCCCATGGTGGACTTCCGGTGTTATGTATAGAGGTTCGCACTAATGACCTGTCATTGAAACATCCTTTTTTGGGGATGCGTAGATGGCAGGGAGGACAGTGTGATTCGCTTGCATAGCTAGGCGGGGTTGTCGCACGGAAGGTCCAGGGTTCAAATCCTGGGTAAGCCACTCATGTCTGTTGTTTTTCTGTTGTCTAGTGTTCTACTTCTTTATTTCCTACGAGTGCCTTATAACATACCTTTATATTTGTTTCATATTAATTCACTGAAGCGCACCAAGGCTGCCTATGTGATGCAGTATGGCATTGCTCATTTTGAGCGGCTTGAAGTTATAAACATTTGCAGAAATCAGAAATTTTCTATAATCGTTGATGAGAGTACCGATATTTCTACGAACCAGATGTTGGCAGTCGTTGTGCGATTCTGTGACACAAAAACAAAAAAAGTAGTTGATTCACTATTAGACCTCAATGAGGTGGAGAATGGGACTGGTCTTGGCATGTTTACAGCTAAGAAATTGTTGAGCACGCATGAAATCCCGCTTAGTAACGTCATCTGATTTGTTGCAGACAACTGTGCCACTATGATGGGGACTGCACGTGGTTTACAGGCACATCTGAAGAAAGAGATTCCACATGTCTTTGTTCTCGGCTGTGTTTGTCATTCATTTGCACTTTGTGCAAATGCTGCCAGCAACCACCTACCGTCTTGGCTTGAAATTTTCATACAGAATGTCTGCTTCTATTTTTCGCGTAGTAGTAAAAGAAATCTCCAGTTCCAGTTGATACAAGATGTAGTTCAGGCCCAGAAACATAAAGTGATGAAGCTGTGTGAAACACGCTGGCTGTCCCGTGAAGCAGTCATTGAGAGGATCCTTGAGCAATGGGATGCTCTGCACTTGTATTTCCAATCCGAAGCTTCAGTAGACAACGTCGACGGTGCGGGGCAAATCCTGCAGATGATGAACACTGTTGGCACGAAGCATATGCTTCCATTTGTCGGCTACATACTGGGTAAAGTTAACGTCATGAACATGGAATTCCAGTCCGAGAACTTCCATCTTCACAAAATGTACACGAGTGTAACAAGAGAGTATCGTTTTCTTCTCAGTATGTGTCGTGGAATTTTCCAATCCACATATATAAATTAAAAGGTAAATGCAAAGCCTAACAAATAAATTTAATAAAAGGAAGAAGAATGGTAAAGAACAGTGCTGTCACAATGACAGTACTCGAAATCCCCTTTGTTTTATGCTTCGTCTGCAAATTGTAACGTTTCCACGTTAAATATAAGCCACTGCATAAATACAAGCGTTTCCACAACACATTAAAACGGGTATTGCATTTCTAAGAAAAACATTGAGAGGCACACTGCGTAATGACCTAAATTAATCCTAACATTAATTATACTACGTTACCAAAACGAACGAACAGATGGACTCAAATAGAAAGAGAGAGGGGCGAATGAAAGCAAGGACACATGCAACACTAAACACGCGATACACAATTGCTGCCATCACGCGTGTAAGGCCACATGGACTAACTTTTTTTCAGACGGACAGTGATAAAAACACTAACCTTCCCAGAGTTAGGTTTTAAAAACCTGGAAAACGCTTATTAGAAAAGATGACATTAGATGGGTTTACGTTTGAAAACATTACAGTACCCAGACAGCACATCTTCGAAACAGGAGGTAGAAGAAATTGCATATTTTGAACGCAGCCACTTAGCTCTTTTAAATTTGTATATTTGGGTTCCTTAGGGCTTGCTGACAAAGAATATGTAAAACGTTACGCAAATAGTCTAGGAATTACCAAATTATAACCAAAATAAAATAGTGGGGGTGCCTGACAGCATGAAATCATTTCTGCTCATAAAATTTTTTTATAACGTGTTTGAAAAAACCTTACGTTACGGAAATAGCCTACCATGTTAACTCCAAATTGATTGGAGCGCAACAAATATAAGACTAAACACGATTGGTCGGGCTATAAATACTATCTTGTGTTGTTATGGGAAACGAATAGAAGGGGTACTTTTTTGAAAAGATGTGTGGACGTGGTTTCATTGGGTAGAGCTGCGAATATACTTGATTCAGAGCGTCTGTTCATTGCCACATCTTGTAATAAACCTACTAAGAAGCAGTACGTTGAGCACCAGTGTATATTTGTTATAAAATAAAGCCTGGGACATCGGCAGATCGGAGTTGTGCTATATTCATTGCCAGTCAACGAAACTGTTTATTATTCTATGAATTGTGGGACAGTGGTCTTAAAGTTATTGAGCAGCACCTGGTCAGAGCTTTGCTGAAGCCAGAGGTGGACAGCATACTCCTTGGTCCATATAGCAACCAGTGGGGTGGCTCCAGAACTCATCGAGCAGAGGAGCCTTTTTCTGCAGTCATCACGCAAGATAAGAGAGTGTGGCCATGGAGCTCAACATTATGTACCCCCATCTTAAAATGACAGTGTAAAATACAATTAAGAGGGGAATTTAATTGTTTTAATATCAGGAACTGAGAACATCTCCAATACTAGTTCCAATAAAGACAAACTATTGAAGTCATGATGACAAATACCAACAGAGCTTGAACAAAACAAAACCAGTATTACCTCATATTACTACTACACCACTGACACACATAGGATACTATTAAAAAAATACATGTCACTACAAGATTCATATTGAGAAATTCTGTACATATAACTTGTAATTAAAATTGATTGTGATTCCTGGTTCCATTTGTATTTGAATCAGGACACATATTCATTCATGACAGCACTGAATACATATTGTTATTTGAAAAGTTATCAGTGACTCCTTTAAGATATCCTCGTAGAGTGTTTTATGTATGTGAGTGTCACAGTGTTGTCAAGTGTGGTGGAATAAATTAAATTGTTTATCTGTCTGTTGTTGTTATGACTTACACTTCATCATACACATACCCTAGACATATAACGTAGTCATCACACTATTCCAGAATAATTCTGACTGAGGTATACATATGTGGAAGCAAGTAAGGTTATCTATAATACACTACTCTTATTAAATATAGATACCTTCACAGCTGATCTCAGTCAGTACACTAAGTCCCCTATAAATATTTATAACATCCCACTTTACCACATATATTGGGGTCTCGCTCTTGGGATTTTGAATCTTTCCCTATTAAAAATATTGGGGGTAATTCACTTCAGGGAATATAAGAATTAAAAGGTATCCTTGGGTGGAATTAAATAAGGTTGAGCTCTCGGTGCCTGTGTTGTCCATTAGATATATAATTAGAGATTGAATTGTTAGTTAGACATTTTATAAACTTACCTGATAGACAATGGCGGACCTAGCCAAATTTCGATCTGCTGCTGTTCAGACTGCAAAAGAGTTAGGATTAGATGGGCAAGTTATGGTTGCCTATGTCACTACTGAATGTGACAAATTTATTGAA